>VMKM01000058.1:0-307500 GCA_008360985.2 Macquaria ambigua | reverse complement strand
TTGTATGATGTCTTCTTTGGCTAAGGGAGAGCTTCTTACAGCCTGAGGAAATATCCTGTGGAGGGCCGTGGAGTTCTAAAGACATGGGCATTTACAAGGCAGGTAGGGCCTAATGAAAAATGCTATTGAGTTGCAGCACAGAAATTGTAGGATCTAGTGATTTTGGAGATTGACCCATACTAGGGACTAATAGTCAGGATACCTCAGCCTCTGCTGATTCGATTTTGACCACTCTCCTGAGTCCCAAATTTATGAAAGTGCAATACTAAATCGAGGGGGTATCCCTTCTAAAATTGTTTTGATTAAATATTTTCACAATAATTGGAAAGTTTAAGTCCAAACTGAGTCCACTTTTTTACAGTTTTGGTTGTCCGTAGATTTTGTGCATCTGATCCTGGTCGTTGTGTCATCCACATCTCAGCAATCAATTTGGGGACTTAAATGGTGAGCAAACAAAGCTGGATTTTCCATCAAAGAAATCAGCAAATGAAAACTTGTAGAAGAATAAAACATCAAGGCATTACATATCAACAGAAAGCATAGCACTCAAAAAAGAGTTACAACTGTATCAGTGTCCAAACTTTCTCTCACCTGTAGTACTTTGTCCAAAACTAAAAGAGGGCTTCGGGGCCTCTGCAGTAGATGTTTCACTCTTGTCTGCTGGCTTGCCGAAAGTGTACGGGGGTGGAGGTTGTTCTGTTGGAGCACTGGGCTTGCTGAAGGAAAAGCCTCCTGAAGCAGCCAGTGCTGGTGCAGTATCTGCATCTTTACTAGCAGCACCGAAGAGGAAGGCAGATGGAGCCGCAGAGGCAGCGGCTTCCTTCTTTTCCTCTGGCTTCCCAAAGCTGAACGTGGGAGCAGCTGGCTCTTTGTCTGCCTGTAAGGATCCAAACGTAGCGGCCCCTTGTGGTGTGGCTGTCGCCAAATTTCGCTCGCCCAGTCTCGCAAATACAGACCCAGTGGTGGTAGTTGTGGTGGTGGCTGAGTTGGTGTTTGTTGATGTGGTGTCATTTGATGATGTCACACTGTCACTCTTCTCTTGAGAGGAAGCAGGAGGAGTGAAACTAACAGAGGATGAGGAGGTGGTGGTGGTGGGGGTGTCTGATGTTTTCTCTTCGGGTTTTGATAGTCCAAAGGTGAAGCCGCCCTTAGAGGAGTTACTTTCTGTGTTAGATGATCCAGTTCCAAACACTATCCCATCAGCTCCGAACTTAAACCCAGAACCTGCGGCAGGTTGGTCTGACTTTTTGTCATCGCTAGAGGCAGCCCCGAATTTAAAGCCCTCAGATGAGCTGCCGAATTTAAACCCTGAAGAGGCAGTAGTGTCTTTAGAAGAGGTTTCTGATGAGGAGTTTCCAAATGGGACTCCAAATTTGAATCCACCTGATGATGAAGAGGAGGACTCGGACAATGAGCCTCCAAACTTGAAACCTCCAGATCCAGAGGTACTGTCTGATGTGCCAAACTTAAAACCTCCAGAAGTAGAGGTAGAAGAGCCGAACGTAGATGAGCCTGAAGTCCCACCAGCTGATGAGCCAAAAGATGAACCAAAAGCTGAATAGAAACAAAAGGATAACAAAACAAATCAAAAAAGGTGAAAAGTGTGGATTAGTTGCAGGTTTCAAAAGTCTCAGGTTTCTCAAAACCTAATATTTTGACTAGATTTGATATGGTTATCTTGACAGTTATATATGATGCAAACAAGCAGATTCAGCAACATGTCATCTCGGTGGCATCAACATTATATTGCCCCAATGTGTAGAAATCAGAATACCTAAAAATACATTTTGGCCCCCAGGCACTTGTTCCATCATTGCTAAGGACCTTTTGATTTATAAGAAAATAAGAGGGTAACATTTGGCTTCTGAAGTCATTTTACTGCTGCAAAAACCTAAACGTAGGTCGCTTTTGTTACCTTTGGGCTCCACTTTGGCTCCAGGTTTGGCTGCCTGACAGGCAACACACTGTACATCAGCAGCCTTATTCTGTACAAGACAGACATCACAATCCCAGGCACCCTCCGGCTTCTTGAACGCATCTCCCAACCCAAACACCGGAGCACTGCTGGCTGAAGAAGACAGTCCTGCTGAAGCTCCTGCTGATGCTCCTGTTGTGAGGATGAAGAAAGGAAGATGCTTTACTAAACTAACAATTGCCTTTTGAAATACCCTTTAGTCAATGACACGGTTAATGGAATTCTACTTTCATGAAAAACAAAACCCAAGATTCAGCACTTTGTAGAATATTAAAATGACCATGGTCGTGCTCTCATTACCTGGTTTAGCGTTCATGCAGGCACACACTTAGTGTCCTCTGCCTTGTTTTCTACCAAACACGTATCACACTCCCATGCACCCTCAGGTTTTTTGAACTTGTCTCCAAATCCGATGAACCCTGTAGAAACGGGGGCTGAGGGGGTGGATACAGTCTTAACAGCTGAGAAGGCAGAAGCAAGAGTCAGTGAGGGTTTGAGCCCCGTCCCCGGTTTGGCCGTTTCGCAGGCCACACACTTTACGGCATCAGGTTTGTTTCGAACAAGACACGTATCACAGTCCCAAGTTCCTGCAGGTATGGAGAACATTGTGCCAAAACCTGTGGTGGTTGTAGTGGTGGAGGTGGTGGTGTTCGTGCTGCTGCTCTCCAGCACAAATGGGGTGGCGGATGAAGGTTTAATGTCCGTAGATTTGGATGAGGAGGAATTGGGCTGTGGGGCCATACAGCAAACACACTTGATGGCTGATAGGTTGTTCTGCACCAAGCAGACATCACAGCTCCAGCCTGGTGGGGCTTTCAACAAATCGCCAAACCCTGTTGAAGAAGAGAAGGAGGTGGTGGTTGTGGCGGTGGAGGAGGGGGCAGTGGATTGCGTGGAGGTCTGCTGCAGAGCGTTGTCTGGGCCTGGGGAAGTCCGAGCAACAGGAGAGGCAAAGCCTAGACACAACAAGGAAAAGATTAAAACAGTGAACAACCTTGTACACCATAACCATGCAAAACAAACACTGCAGATGTGTAATGAGTTATTGATTCTAACCAGGTGCTTTGAGAAGATCCAGCACACTGCCCTGCTTCAGCGTCTTGGCTGGTTTGAAAGGTCCTTCAAAATCTTCTGTGCTTTTGCTTGTTGCTGGCTTCACTGTAGAAAACATGAAAACACAAACATGAGTTCCGGTTCCAGTAAAGAAAAAGAGCCAGCATGATGCAAAGTGTTAGAAAGTGTCTCTTACCTGCTGCCACTATGGGAGTGGCCAGCTTCCCGTTTGACATGGAGGGACCTAACTTTGCTACAGGGGCACTAAAAGTGAATCCAGCCTACAAACAGGAAAAGCAAATAATGATCATCAATGTTACTGTTGTAAATACTTCTACCTATCAAATCAATTAGTAAGCATTAAGAGACAAACAGTTTACTTACTGAGGGGGAAAAGGAAGGGGGACTAGCAGCAGTTGCTTTGACAATAGGGGAGGAAAATGTAAAAGGTACACAGGGAGGTGTCGAGGCCGTTGGTGGCTCCTGAAAAAAACATAAAAATTAGCAAAATGCGTGAATAATGTTGTTAACCATTAGACTTGTAGTAGCATTGTAGCGGAAAGAGACAGTTTTGAGACAGACCTTATTTGGGATCGTTTCCTTAGCGGGAGTCCCGGGCGTGACACTGGGAGCGGTGCTGATGGTGGTGGGAGGTGGAAGAGGGGAGGTGAAGCTGAAGGTGGGCAAGGCGGAGGTGCTGATGGGAAGTGAAATGGCTGGAAGGTCCGGTACCTCAGCCACCTTCAGTCAGAAAACAAGCATAAGTATGGCTGTGTGCCCAATTTCAACAAACAATTTCAGACTGATGGTGAAACGAGATAATCCCATGTTTGACATTGGTCTGAATGCACCAAGGCACATTATCTGATCTGGATTTATAACCTCCTCTCTCTCCAGGCCTGAAAATAAGTCTGATACAGTCCTGGTATAAAGGCATGAACACTAAAACTAGAATCTAGAGTAAGTTAGTTTGATGCAAAGCCTTTACCTCTTCCTCTTCAGGGCGTTTAGAGGAAGGCCGTGCAGTGGTCCTCTCTCTCTTCATCTTGCCCCCTCCAGAGTTCACGCTGCTGGCTGCAGGCGTGCTGGACAGAGGATAGGCTGGGCCACTGAAACTCATTGTGCTAGTAGTAGAGGGGTAGACAGGAAGAGGTATGGTGAATAAAACAAACTAAACATACAGAGAGTCAGACATCCAAATAAAATGTTGACAATAACTATGAATGTTGTGATTAGGTTATATTGACTTGCTTTGTTACTTGGAATAAGTTGCTTGGATTTATTTTGTAAAAAAAGGTCAGCAAATAAGTGATGGACCTGTCAATCACAGACCAATGGTAACACCTAAGGCCAATATTTAATTTTGGAAACTTCCCTAGTTTCCATCGGAAACTATTTGCATAAATACGGAAACAATTAAGTAATGGAACAACAAGGAAGCGCTGAAGAGTTGTTTATATTTAAAGTAGTTAATGGAAAAGACAGCAAACCTACCTTTGAGATGGACCTGGGCTTGCTTCAGGTAGTTGCGGTGATTGTCTTGTGGGCTAAAGGGAATAAAACAGCAGCAAATTTAGCATCAAGATTGTATTAGACTCCGTCTGGCTGTGTTCAATATAGAGGAACAATGTTGTGGTGTAATATAATGCAGCACTGTGTTTCTGACCGTGTCTCTTGGGGTCCTGTCCAGAGTTCGGCTCACTCCTCCAGGAGTCAAAGTAGGCCTGAAGGACACTGAGCGGTTTCCTGACACCGACGATGCAGCAGGAACCACCAGCTTCTGCACCGGTGGGAGGGAAGAATCCATCTGAATCAAAGAAAGGGTGGTAAAATATAAACACGAGATGAGAATCAGAACGAACGAAGTATCATATAGATAAGCCTCCATGCCACTGAATTCAATGTGTGTACAAATACTATTACACACACACACACACACACACATAAAAGAGTCATACCATTGCATTTAGGTGGCATATTGCTACAAAATAATGCACATGGCCAGAGTAGTTTATTCCTCTTAACTCATCAAACATGAAACCGCATCCCAGAACATGAACAGTAACATCTCTAGAGACTTGAATAAACTACACAGTTCTTGCTTGTTGTACATCTCATCAGGCTGTGGCTGCACAGACAGCGCTTGATAGCAGGATAAATTCTTCTTCTTCCGGCGATTTGTTGGCAATAATAAAAAAATAACACCAGCGATATCCTTTAATTTTGGCCTAGAGCTATAGACCGATAAATCAGCGATACTAGCTTATTGCAGATATATCGGTATCAGTTTATATATATTGGCTGATGAGTTACAAGAAATTGCCATACAGAAATGTCAAACTGGGTTTGAGGTCATGTAGAAACAGTGTCACCATTACATCGTATGTCCACCAGAGACGAGTTCATTTTTCAACAGTAAAATGTCCTGCTTAGTATTTACCTTGGTCACTATTCTTGAAATAAACAAATCTAAGGGATCAGTATCAAGCTTTTTTATGCTAGAAAAACAACTATCAGCTGATACATCATTATCTGATTTTTCTAACTCCCAGGTATCAATATCAGTATCGGCCTCACAAATTATTGGTTGGACTATATTTTGGACTAGGGCTGCAGCTATCGATTATTTTAGTAATTGAGTATTCTACCGATTATTCCATCGATTAATCGAGTAATCGGATAAGAGATACTTTTGCCTTATTAAAGAGGAATAGTAAATTCACAAAAGAGAAAAGAAGACAGGTCTCTTAAAATGAACAACTAATTGGTTTATTTTTTAGAGAAATTATTTTTAATCTTTAAATTGCATATAATATCTGTCAAAACCAAACCCATTTAGTGCTTTAAAGTGCAAAACATTTTTCCGAAATTCAAAAACAAATAGAAATATTAAGTAATTTCAAATTACTTTAAAAAGGTACATATACATAAACATTGCTTTGAAGTTGGTGCAACTTAACTTTCAGAACTACAATTTTAAACTTAACTACAGTTAAGAACGTACATTAGCCAGTCTTAAGAACATGACATGAATGAAGCTCAGGCTTTCACAAACTGACGGCAGCAGTTTATTTGCTGTGGTTATTTTCTTTAGCAAAACATAGCTAACATAGGAACATAATAACTAGCCACCATGTTTACGTTCTTAACTAGCCATTACATATAGCCATAATTAACTTACATTCTTCACTAGCCTTCATCTCAACTAGCAATCATATTGCTAATAAATGCTAACGTTAACGTTACCTTGTGTCGGGTCCGTTCTGTGGACTGGATGCGTATACAAACTTTTGACACTTTCTGTCGTTTTCTCTGGCCTGTCCCTTCGCCTCGCTCCTCACTATTATCTCTACCTTTCTCCATTTTCCAGTCCGCGCCATCAAATCACTTCTACTTTACGTATCCACAACGTAAGCGCTCTGTGCGGCAGTAATAATCATCCGTGGAAACACAGTGACCACTGAGCAGTATGGATTAAATGAAGCTTCGATGCAAAGAATTTAATCGAGTTACTCGAGTTTCTCGAGGAATCGTTTCAGCCCTATTTTGGACCGTGCCAAGGTAAAACACCAAAGCAACAATCAGCCATGAAAGGCCCAGATTGATAGTGGGCTTTCTTGTTTTGGACCTGAAAGCGTCAATACACCATTGTTGGGGTTTACAAAGCAGCTGTCACAGCTGGGAATGTCTGACAGTTATTACTGAGGAGTCCAGTCCAGAGCTGGCACAATTTACAATGGACTACACTTAACACACTGCACATAAACACACACTTTCATGAGCCAAATACACCATGGAGTCTAGTGCACTTTTGCTCACAAGCACTTGCATGCACGTATAAAGAAAACCATGCACGCACACACGCACGCACACAGTTGTGAACAGCTGTGTCCCAGCCGAGGAGAATCCTGTTAACTGGTGTAAAGGAGGCCAACAGGCAGTAGGACAGGAAGTGACAGGAGGACAAACCATAACAAGTGCTGCTGGGTTTGTACAATGATATCTGTGTTCATATCACTGAGCCTTGCACTAAGCTACAAACACACCAGACAGAACACACAAGTGAAGTTTGTTTGCTGATGTACACACACAAGCTAAAGTTGTTCAGGGACATATGCCATTAAGTTATTATAAAATTAGAAAAACAAGGTTTAATGTGTGGCTACACACATGCATTTTTTGGATAGGAGGATATCGTCACAAAAACTTAGAAATCTGTACTTACCCGTTTCTTTTTCGACTGGAAATGTGAAACTAGATCTAGATTTGTGCCATCCATTGACTGCAAAGAAAAAAACTCATGTGAAAAAACAATCTTTTGTTGTTCGACAAACTCAATACGATGTTTTCAGGTCGTTTTGATGTAAGTATTTCAGGACTTTTTACAGACACTTGTCATTAGAGAATAACATTGCCATGCGTTTCTCATGTTTTCGGGTGTTTATGATCACATACAGCGCTGTATTGTAAGATGTGTCACTGCAAACAAATGTTCACAATAAATGTAAACATATTAAAAGCTCTTACTGTTGACAGGGGGGATGAGGCTGCTGCTGGGATTCTCCTGGCATCCTGTAGAAGAAAAATCAAAAAGGGTCTGTTTTAGATAAATACAATGATCAAACAGAAACATTATTGCAAAGTCTTACCACTGTCACACTTTAAAGTTTACACAGAGGAGATGCTTGTATGTGTGTGTGTGTGTATACTCACAGCAAGCGGGCTCGACATGCGCTCCAAGGACTGCAGGATGCGTCTGGCTGTGGCGCTGGTCACCCCACAGGGCTGAGCACCAGCAGGCTTGGCCTTGATCTGTCTCCTCACCGGGGCCTACAAATGAGATGAGCTAATTTAGTCTCCAATTAAATAAATAATATTAACACTTCAGTCACATTCATCCTATGTCAGTGTCAGAAATGAACTGCTCACCTACTAAAGGCTGCTAACCCTTTAACAGCCCTAAATGCACACGTAGAGTGAATATAACTACTATTTTAAACCTTAAACTAGTGTGCTATTTCACTATATGAATTTATTTATCAACATTTTAACATCATTTGGCTCTTCATATACGAGTCTCAGTTTCTAGATGATTTGGTTCTCACTAGCTCACCTGGTACGGTGTTCCAGGACGAGAGCGAGAGCTCCTGACTGCAGCTGCGCCGCCGTACATGGTCTTCCCGGGGTAGAAGGGTGAATCTCCAAGCTGGCTGGAGTTTAGCATTGTGTTGTTGAATGTCGACTGGAAGAGAGAGGGTTAAATTAAATTACTTAATTGTGTTACTAATCAACTGTAAACTTGTTTATTTTTACAAGTTGCTGTGATGCATGAAATAAGGGAAGGAGGCAATAATAACTGAATACAATTCATTAATATTTGAACGTCTTTACCCGTAAAAATACAGCTCTTTTCTTCTGCTAATAAAGTCATGTCAAATATTTTTATCTTAGAAGATGTAAATATATTATCGTCCAATGTGGTTTGATATATAAAAGTGTTGCCCGTGATGTTTAAGCAATGTTAACAAAATTAGGCTCAGACTTGTATTGTCACTCCGAAGGTTGTTTTTATAATATTAATGCTCATCGCTCCTGGTAGAAACCTGGGTCAGAATACACACTAAAACAGACTAGTTGTTATGAGTTGGCTGGACTGAGTCGTGGTGTCTGGCATGCTGCCATGCATATGAAAAGTAAATATACAGCATGTTGATCACGCAAGCGAAATCAACGGCAAGATTGATTTTCCAGATAATGTGTGTTAATGAATAAAAAACACAAACAATTATTCATTATTAAAGTTGAAAGTTGAGGTACCAACATTTATCTACACCTAAAAAGCACTGGTCAGTGCGAAATTTGCCAAAGTCTGTGAAGAAGAGTTGAAGAGTTGGGTGCATGAACCAAATTCCAGAGAGACATTTTATATTTAAGTGGGTCACTGCTCAAATGGCACAGCCCTAGATACAACCCTGACACACCAAAACACAGAGCTTTGTGGCACAAATCTTCTTCTTTCAGCAAGCGTTACTTTTAATTTTCTTTTTTTTTTTTTTTAACTGTTACATGCTGACAGGCTCAATATATTGATGGACAGACACACAGACACTCACATTGGACGAAGTTCCAAATACAGAGAGGTTGAAAGCAGGCTTTTTCAGACTGGACTGGGCAGGCTGAGGTCCAGAGTTTGTTCTGTCTGTCTCTGGGGACCAAAGTTGGGGAAGTGAGGCCGTTTTGGAAGTGGGGACATCTGTAAAAGACACAAAAAAGACCTTTTTAAAACATATCTATCTTAAATTTAACTTAGTGGCCCAGTCTCTACATTCCTGAGCCAATCCATCCATAAGAGAAATACAGTCGCCTACAGTAGCCTCTACCTACACTGCAACACTACACTGATTCCTTAAAGCTAAAATCAGAAACTTCTTTTGGTTTTGTGTAGGGCTTTGAATCATCAAAAAAAAATGTCACTTCAAATCTGGCATTTCAATAAAACGTTGCTTGATAGTCTATATGAAGAAAAAAAAAAAAGAGGAAAGAATAGTCGAATATTCATATTGAATAGCCAAATCAGATTCGACTGACAAAATTCTGAGTCGGGTACAGCCCTAGTCTCCATAAGCAAAGAAAGCGCTTTGCCTTTACCTTTATCAGAGGCGCGGGAGGAGAAGCCGCTAGTGGTGGAGATGTTATCATCTTCGTGCTGCGAGAGGTTGTCCTTGATTTCTTTGACCAAGGAGAAGCCCGTGGAAAAGGGTCCAGGGGCTGAGGAGGTGGAGGGTTGGGAGAAGAGGCTGCTGGAAGCCCCCAGGGTCGGGGAGGAGGTATCCAGCGGGGCAAAGTGGAGGTGGGAGCGACTCAGAGGAGGTCGAGAAAGCACATATTCCTGAAAGTTCAAGGATGCCCGGCTGGTTGAGGGCTCTGTGCAAGGGAGAAAGAAGCCCCAGGTGAGCATAGTGGTGCAGTTGACAACAAAAGAATTGGCATGCAAAAATCTGTTCAGACCCAGTTCTCATGTAAGGGATATAAAATTCCCAAGCTAAATCTTCTTGATGACCTAAGAGAGTGACTGAGTCCCTCACCTGTGTTACTGGTACTTGGCTCTGGGGAATCGCGTCCATCAAGGGGAGGAGGTCCCTCTTCGCTGCCATTAGGAGGAGGTGGCTGGCAGTTCTGGTCTGTCCCCGGTACTGCCCCTCCTCCCTCAGGAGCATCTCCATTCTTGAAGTATTTCTGCAGCCAGGAGGGAACGATGCTCTTTACTGTGTCTGTCACTCGACTGATGAGGCCTGACTGCTGCTGATAAAAACATGAGAGGGAAAGGAGCCGTGAACAGAGGAGTGAAATACGTGAGAGGCAAGACGAATACATACAGACAAAACAAAGATCAACTAGGGCCATTATTTCCTCATTAAAGAATTCCATTGACAATTAACACTGGATAAAATTTGATGCATGTAGAACAACGCTGCATATTAAACAGTTTTTCTAGATGAATCTTGCTGATTCATTTTCCAACTACTAACACTGAGGAAAACATAAGACGCTGATGCTGTATTTATGGTGATCAAAAATATAATGCATTTGTGGCAAAGCAATTCAGCATAATTTGTTTTCAGATCATATGAAACAGTTGCGATTTACAAAATACAACAATCAACGCAGCATTTTATTATTTTGAATCAGCTGCACAGCCCCATTTGCAATATGAAGCCATTCACCCTCCCCAGTGCAAAGCAAAACACAAGCTCAGTATGACAGAAACTGGGTCAGGCACTGTGTATGCTTCTGTGAAGCAGTGAGCAAGTGACGCTGGTCTAAACTAAACTGTACTGACTAGTATTGGATGAATTCCAGTCGATAAAGGATGAGTCTTGTCTCCTTCACACTTAGAGAGTAACATAATTAAATATAGGAATTACATATCTAGAAAGCTCCCTTCTGTAAAATCTATAAGCTGTAGCAACTTTGTGAAAGAATGTCTTCTACATTTAGGGCAAACTCCAGGACTTTACTGGCTAACTGGAATATATCCACCGTCTCTGAATGCGTTTTGCACACCTAGGAGTTAGGTCGGCAGTATAGTGTTCGCAAAACTGGTCGAAATGCTGCCAAACTTCATGCCTTGAGTGAAATTTGCTCTAGTAGTTGAATATACCAGCATTAACTGCTTCACGACTCAAGGTCAGTTTCATGAATAATGTCCCCACTGGATGGAGCAGTTTTGGAGTTGGAGAGGACGACAAAACCAGAGACAAAATCTAAAATCTAAGAATGCGATGGCCAATTAAAGGGAAGAGTGTCTTGGAGAACACTGAACAAAGCTGTGTAAAACTTTTGACAGGTTTGTCAAGCCAGCCAAATTTGGTGCCTTTTCCCTGTGGGAACGTGCCAGTTTTTATTTATAAAATGATTTCTTTAGCTCTTAGATTGGTTCTATGACTGTACTTGTATGTCTTCAGATTATAATGTCCCATGTTATTGTGACAAGACAGTAGATGGAGAAGGGAAAGGTTGAGAAAAAGGGCTAGCTAGCAGGTGCATCACGCTGTCTAACCCATGGTAGCTTTCAACTCCTGATAAGTGCCGTATGCGCCTCTTGCTTCCTGCTTATCTACGCAATACACATGTGGGCCACTCTGCACTTTAACCTATGTGCAAATGTGCTAGTTTACTTAGCGCTACATAAGCAATTGTTATAAGGATTTAAGGGTGCCGCATTTCTGCTGTGGACACGGTCATGTGACTAAGTGACAGTGACTGAGTGATTTTGATTGAATATGCCAGTACTTGAGAAGATCAGTGCATCTAGCTTCTCAAGCCAAAACGTCACATGAATAAATGTGATGTGCAGGTACCCTTACACCTGTAAAGATCATTGACTTAGTTGTATTGTTACATTTATGCCATGTGAAGTGAAGCTATCCACAAGTTGTGAGGAATCAAGACAGCGATGGCGCAAACATTACATGTCTTATCTCACTCCTTCTGCTTTTTAACCAGCAGTGTTGTGTAAAGCAAACTATTGAAGAAAAGCTAAACCCATCATTTAAGGACAGCTGTACTCAAGATTTAGATAATCATTGTTTTTGGCTGAATGTAGTCCATAAACATCTGTAAGGACTTCAAATACTTCCACTTTAGTCAAATATACGAGCATGAAAAGAATCATTCTCCCATATGACATGACTGAGACACTGTCCAACTCATATTTGCATTTATTCAAACTAAATATTATAAGTTCATGTTTGTCAGTTATTGTATTTCTTTGTTGTTGGCATAAATGTACTATTCCAGTCAATCTCTCTTCATTTCAACACTCAAATGTGCATTTATAGAGTTAACATCTAATAACAAAAATTTTTGGTTGTTGATGAAGTGGGATAAAGTGTTAAAATCTTAAACATGATACTGATACTACAGGCAAAGTCAGCAGTATTTGTAAGAGAAATTACATGATGATGCTGTGTATACATGCTGAACTACAACAAACTTCACTATGCCCAATATTCACTCACTTGACAGATGCCAATTCAACTTTGTGGTTATTTTGGAAGCTGTAGTGAATAACAAAAGTAAATAACTAATGTCAGCCATAAACAATGACTATACATCCAAATCTTGTTTTCTGGGTGTACTTAATAAAATTAGTGTATCTAATTGATAACCTAAAGCTGGTCACACCGTCAGCTGGTTGTATAACTATGAATATTCAGACAGTTGTCAAAGACACTCGCTGGCATCATTTTTAAAGTAAGCTTTCCAGTTCAGTTCCCTCTCCAGTCAGATACCATAGTAGGAGGCTGACATTCATATACATAAACTCATTTGTAGTTCACTACAATATTCTACGTGATGACTGACAAAATAGGTCAACGGATCTGCCACGTATCAAGACACGTGTTGTCCACTGTTAACATTATAGAGTGGTTTTAAAGCCAACATTAATTAATGTCCAGGCGGCAAGTGAATCCACTCCGGCAACCATGTGGGTTCCCGATCAGCCAATGCTTCCTGCGCAATCCAAAGTGGCTGAGATTTAGCTAACGTTAGCTAGGCTAACATCCAAGATGATTCCCGGCAGGCCAGCAACATAATCTTAAAATTTAACAGCATGAAAGGCGGCTACCCATAGCTGTGCCCAGATGCAATTTAGAACCAATCGGTCATGAGACGTCTACCGGCGACGGTGTGATACCTCCAAACTTAAGAACAGAAGACAACAATGCGTTGCTCGTCAATGTTAGCCTGCTAGCAAGCACTAGCTACACCAGCTAATACTTAGAATTCTACTTCCTTTGCTTTCCGCTAACTAGCTAGCAGCTAAGAGTTACTAGCAGAGCTATGGTTGGTTATCTCAACATGTCATGTGTGCACTTGCACTTTACCAAATACTGGTTAGCTAGTGTAAAGGACTCATAGTGCCGTGATTTGACCTGTCAAGTCCGTCTGATTTTTGCTAACCTATAAGCCAGCTTGCTAGTTCACTAGCATATCCCGGACATGCTAACAGCGCGTGGAGGCCACGAGCGCTAACAGGAGGCCATAAAATGTCTCCAACAAAACAATAACAAGAGCTAAAAAATAGTGGCACCGCAGTCACCGTAACGTCCTCGACACGGGATTTTTGAAACGAAAACTTTCACTCCATTTACCTGTTTACTCTTGGCGTAAGGTTTAGAGGCGATATGGTATCTCCTGCTTCTAATTTTCCCTCCACCCGTGGCCGCCATGGCTCTTTCGTCTGAGTGTCTATCGGTGTTTCGGCGGCGCCGGATAGCTGTCATCCAGCACAGCGGACACTCAAAAAGGAACTATGGGAAATGTAGTAGCTGAACATAACAAAGAGGTAGGTTTGACAGTACATTGTACCACATGGCTCTAACATGGGGTTATTTCGTGTCATGTCACTGTAACGTATTATATTATATAGCTACGGTCTTTAAATATGTTATTGTTTATATTATCAATGGGAAGCATATTTTTTTCATTTTAGTAGAGCTGAAACGATTAGTCAATTAATCAATCAGTCAATCAAGAGAAAATTAATCTGCAACAATTTTGATAATCAATTCATCGTTAGTCGTTGATAATTAGTATATACATGCTGGTTCGAGTTTCTCAATGTGAGGATTTCATGTTTTTCCTTTAGTTACATCATTACATCATTTTATAGACCAAATAATTGATTAGTTAAAAATGATGAAACAATAATGAATTTAAATCATTGGTTGCAGCACTACATTTAGTCTTTATCCAATGTAATTACACCTTTTGGTGAATCACAAAGTCGGTGGGTATAATGAAGATATTGTGAGTCCAAGAGGTCATTGTGGTAGTTAATTTTATCTCAGGTGAGCAACTACACTTAACCATTATCTCTGTATGCTACCATGGCATTTTAATTTGGCATTCCTGTGGTATTACTGTAGTGTGGTCTGTGTGTATTGTCAAGTATGCCTGCATCATGTCACTCTAAGGTCTGTTGTACATATTAAGAAGAAATATAATTATTACACATATTGTGTTGTAATGTCTGCATTACAACTCTTGTATTAACAAAAAAATACATACCTGGGAAAGGTTCCATGTAACCATGGGAATTGTTTCTTTGGGTCCATCCACAAATACTTTCAGTTCTTTCTGTTATATTGTAGGTGTGAAACAGAAATCATGATGATAAAATTAATGTGCAATATAGTAGTTAAAATATTTAGGTGCCGCAGACATCTCAAGGACAAGGAGAACAAGAAAATATCTCAAAGAGTGGAGACAATGAAAAACAAATCAATGATATGTGATCATTTAATTATGTGTACAAAAACAAGCAAACCTACCCATAAAAATCATAAATCGGTAATACCAAGTAGTGCACTGGAGGTTACAATCAACACATTTTAAACATTTTATATTAAATATGGTGTGGTCTGACACTTAAAGCATTGTAGATGATCAAAAGACTAAGCATGCTAGAAAAACAAAGTTTCATTCAAATAACATGAATACAAATTCAGTAAGCAGACATTGACATACTAACACTGGTTGCACTACTGGGAGGTTGTAGAACACTTTCTAACACTAAATATGAAACTATACTGCATTATTCAACAATATTAAGAAGAGCTTATATGACAGTCACTTACTGTGTTGTATTAAAGTCACATTTCATTAATTTGGATCACTAAAAAAACTCAAAAAGACTGCCTTTTAAAAGGATCATTTCACACAAGTGATTATCCTCTGCTATTGAATGTCACCACAGTAGTGCTATTGCATTGAATGTCACAGTATTCTCTGTCAGTACACCTATCATACGCCGCTCACTTCTCCAATTACAAACGCACACAAAAAGTGCAAAAATGACATGCATCTCAAAAGTTCCAATAATCACATACATGAAAGCTAAAAAGGGTAAGAATAACATGTAAAGGCTACAGTTGGTTCAATAACATGTGGTTGCTCCTCTCAGTTGAAGTAGACAAAAATGTCTTTCCTGATGATCACATTTTAATTGAAGAAAATCATACAGTACTGTATGTACTGGTACTTCAGTGTATTAGAGATAAGTGCAAAATGTGGTTACTTTTGGCATTATATAAACACAATTTTATTAAATCAACAAATAATCATCACCAATTCAAGTGACTTAAAAGTTGCTATACACAAAGAATAATTGTGATCTTTAGATTTGTAGTAACGGTATTAAATTTAGCACACAGTAACATTAAAAAACAAAGAGGTTAAGTGCAAAAAAGTGCCTGTAGCATGTAGCCTAGCTACTCAGGGTGGTGGTGATAAAGCTGGCACACCCCTGACTGGACACACGTAACCTGTCCCACAGTGCAAAGCATCCAAACAACATTCAGTAGTTTTAAAGGTAGAAAATGTTGGGTGTAGAAGTTTTTACAATCCAAATAAAGCCATGTTCTCTTTCAAAATCCAGTGCATATTCCTTGGTTATTTAGGTCTGTTTAAAAATATCTTTGACATTAAATAGAAAACCAGTTTTGTCCATGTCACACAGTATTAATGATCTGCTACTACTGCCGAATCAACACCCGAATCTGCAGGTCTATGGAGCTTTCAGCTTTAACAACAATTATTCAGTAAAATTAAGTGCATACTGTATTCCCCTTGTTGGGTGCTTTCTAGAGTGTGTCTTTTACAGAGGATATGAATACTCAGTGTCACTGTTGTTTACTGTCTCTTTCCCCCATGGCCGTTCACAAATCTGTTCCTCCCAGAAGCTCTCCTCCGTTTTGTAGGTTGTAAATTTCTCAAGGACTCCCTCTGAGCTATGGAGGAAAAACACACAACTATGTTAAACATTTAGAATCGAGTTTACGGAGGAGTTGTCAGCAGTCTGCCTGTTATGAGACTGACCTGCGACGCCATCTGGGACAAAACCACGTGAGTCCACAACACTGCTGTCGCCGCAGTCCTCACTTTGCACAGAAGTGTTCTGTAAACAGAAGGAAGCTCAGAGTGAGTGGCATTCATTGACCTTTTCTGGTTCAAAGTTTCAAGTCTACAGGCCTTTTTCCACAGCAGACATTTTGACATGTCTCAGTAGGAAAAGCGCACAGGTGCAAATAATAAAATCTGAATCTGAATTTCATTTAGCTTCTTCAGTTTCAAGGTCCTGTTATTGTGCATGCTGGCCCTCAGTCACACTGTCATGACTTACTGGGGCACTTGTATAAAACAGAGTTAATGTTATTAGTACCACCTGTGCTTTTCCTACTATGATAACTCAAAATGTCTGTTGTGGTAAAGGCCTATTGATTTTTAGCTGGTTTTAAGTTACTCTTAAAACATTTTGTGAATGAATACTTAAAATATAATGGAAGCATTCAGTCAAGAACCAAAGCAACATCTCATCTCACCTTCATTTTATTTTGCTCATACCACACCATCCCATATAAACATAGAAGTGTGATGAGTGCCTAAAAATGTGAAAGAGGAGACAAAAAAGTCTGGTTAAACACTTTTTTTTGTTTTTTCCAAGGACGAGAGAAAATAAACTAAAATATAAAAAACCCTAATGTTGCATATGTATTGCAACGTGAACAGGCTGGCAAGAACGGACTTGAAGCATAATGTTCCTGGATGGCAAGCTTGAACATCGCAAAGACTGTAGTGTTTTTAGACTGAAGGTGCTCAGTGACTCAGTGGTATACAATGAATACCACTGGGATAAACTCAAAAGCAACATGCACCTGCTAACCTTGTAAAGCACTCATGTCTACATAGTCACTCAGCTTTAATACCAACACGCTACAGGTCCCTGACACACTTCATGGTGACTGTCACGGTGCAACATTGAGCAGACATCTTTATTTTTCAGGTCACTGAGCGTATACTGTTATATCGTCTTTTCTTACCAGACAGAGCAGCCACAGGAGTACATAGCGAATTTGTGTCTTGGAAAACAAGTCGTGCCCGAATTTCACACAAGCAAGAGCCTCCAGGAAAGCAATGGCCCTGTAGGGGGATATAAGTGCATTAGATAAATGGTGTTGTTGCTCTGGAAGTTTTTGTATTTAACAATGGCCCCCTCTCTTGGAAATGCCATTTCATTGCAATGGAGCTTCTCTGTGGTCCAAATGCATGCGCTCTATATTAGTGTTCCCCAGCCATTCAAACCCAAATCAATATTCACTCACACTACTGCTGTGGGAAACTCCTTTTCTATTTTAAAGGTTACACTGCAGGGTAAACCTCGGAAAAGAGAGCGGCCTCAATGTTAAGAAATTCATGCAGACGGAGAGAGCCGGTCTCGTTGCTATGGAAACTAGAGCAGACTGAGGGCATTAGCAGCTTTGTGTCTGAGATGAGGTCAAAAACTGAATTACGTTATGAATTTCATTCACACTTTTATGAAGCTGAATTTCAATAAAGCCTCTCTAAAACTAAACATTTCAGTCTAAATAAAAATTAAAACTAGAATTAAACAGATTATTTTGTGCTCTAACACGTCCTTGTTAAAACTTTGCCCATTCATCTGTCAACTACACTAAAATAGCTTATAGGACCTGGAAAAAACGTGCAGGCTAATAAGATAGCTTGTGGCCAACACAACAGTGGTTTTAGTGTGGACTGCTATCAGTTTGGCTGAGCTGTTGCCACTTGTGGGAAGTATCCATTCACTGTTAAGTTGTAAGTGTGCGAGAACTTTGATTGGTTGTCATATTTGAATCTACAACATCCCTCACCTCGCCTGCCAATACATTTCAACCATAAACAGGAAGAGATCAGTAACATGTGACACTGTTGATTCATTGCCTAGTCCTTAAGTTGCCTTTATGATTTGTTTGATTGAAAACAGGGATAGCCAATCAGCTTGGGCACAGCCCCTTCATTGTGATATATGCCGACAAGATCAAAGAAAACCTACCAGACTCTGGACAAAGTTCAGTGTCAGTTTGCTTTTCAGACTACTGCTATTAATGCTAAAACCACAGTGTTGCTATTTAACTGACAGACAGACACAAGCACATTTGACCCAAAATATGGCAATGAAACAAGAAGTAAAATTAGGAAAAATTAAATTATTTATTTAAAACACCAACTGACAGGACAAAAGATACTCACCCAAACACCCAGCATTGTGTGCCAACTCGTTTACATTGAGTGTCTGTCAGGTATGCATAATATTGTCTGAAAGAAATTGAAGAAAGTAGGAAATATGAAATCTGAACAAAGTAAGCGTTTAATGCCAGGGTTGAATGCTACCTTACAATAAAGGTAGTATTAGTTTTAGGTAGTATTTAAATCTAGTATATCACATTTATTGTTGCTCATAGGTGTAGTGTAAAGATGTCATTTTGAAGGTAGGACATACCGTACAGTGGGTGCAGTGATGACTCCAACGAGGAGGATACGACACCAGCTGAGAGGGTGAGACGCCTGGAAGACGAAGATGTGCTTGAGGAAGAACGTGTTCAGCTCTGTCAGCTGTGAAGATAAAGGATGTAAGACAGACAAGATTTTAAAGGATTTCTTACACTGAATACTAGTATTTCTGAGTCAAAGGTCAAAGAATACAGCACCTGCCATAGGATCATAAAGAGATAGATGCCTGCTAGCCTCTGGAAGGAGGACTTTGGGTCAAACCAGCGCACATAAGTCCAGCTGGCCGGAGTGAACTGGAGCACGGCTCGCTTTATCTTCCCCGTGGTGGTGTGGATTTCCCTGAACAGAGAATGTGAGCTTTACTGAGATACATACACACATCTACAATAACTATCTACTTTCTGTTACATACCAACAACCAACTAAGTGGTTTTTATGGGAATCTGCCTGTACAACCTGGTTTTGTAGCTGTATCAAAAGAAAACAACATAAAAAAGACTAACTACTTGTTTAGGCTTTTTGGGTTTTTAAGGACCTGTAGATTCCATACAAAGATAAATGGCAAAGAAAAGAAAAAAGATAAAGGAACAGAACATAAGCTTAACTGACTTGATGCTGGCCCAGCTGTAGGCCCTCATCTCCAAAAACCGGCAGGCGGTCATACCCAGCCAGATGCCTCCTCCATTACACAACAGTATGTCCAGTATCACCTGATCCCACCAGCACTCCGCAAAGTTTGGCAGCAGGTGCATGAAGAACAGCTGTGAAAAAAAGCGGAATAAAATTTATTTATGTGGTGAAAGAGATAAAAAAAAAAAAACTTTTTCAATCAAGGGACTACATTTCTTTAGTCTGTTGAATGATTCTAGCACCTTTGTTGGCCTCAGGATCCGTGAGGCAGTTGATTCTGTGATGAGTAAATCTGGTATTAGGCCAAATCCCGTAATCTAATCTGTCCAGTGAACAATTGGCAGCAGTCAAGGCAACAGCACTTGTTATGTGCAGAAACTCCTGCTCAAACTATGGCTTTGTTATGATGAGTTTCTCCCAAACAAACAATCCTTGTTGCCTGCACAGACCGAGCTGAAGCTGGATCATTACAAACTACAAGTAATGACTTTTTTTTTTTGCATGACCTTGTAGGCTGAATTTCTGTTTAGCTCCTTGGACAGCTGCGATTCACGTAACCGATTTTTTTTTAGCATGGGCAGATCAAGCCTGACGCCATCTTGAACACATGCACGCTACCTCAGTGAGTTCCCAGGTGATGCTGATGGTCCAACAGAGGCCGTAGCTGCGGATGAGCAGAGCCTTCATGGCCCAGCCTGCAAAGTGGCCGAATGCAAAGATGTCGAAGTGGCTCAGGATCCGCTCCCATGTTATCACTGTACAGTTTACGGCATATTCCTGTCAGGGGAAAGGTGACTGAATTATAAGAAGGGCAACCAAAAAATAAATAAATTTATAGCTGGAAATGAAGAGATGGAAGTGTTCTCATTTTAATTTACTATGTTCCAAAAACTGAAATGACATCAGAAAATCATAATTATTCTTCTCATGATCATGATGATCTTTTCATTTCAATCAACCTATTCATAGACGCTCTCATGTAGTCATATTTTAATGGATTTAGTCTAAACAACGCATTTAAAGCTCATGTACAAACAATGGTAGCCTCATTGGAACTTTATATTTGAGCTAGAAAATTAATCCCTCTTATTATTACAGGTACTAAGAATTTTTGAAAAGTACTTTATATATTTAGTTCAATAAGAGTTCCTCAATGTGAAAACATTTTAGATCCTTAGGTTATACTAAAATGAGGATCATGGCACCAGGGGCCAAGTCAATTCAAGTCAAGTCAGTTTTATTCATATAGCACAAAGTCACCAGTTTGTCTCAGAGGGTCTACAATCTGTACAACACACACCAGCCTCAGAAAAGGAGAAACTTCACAAAAAAACTTTGGGAATTATTATTATTATTGTTTATAACCTAAATAACCTCTTTGTATCAATAAAAGCCTTTCTGTATATAGATATAGACTCTCAGAATGTAGCTTGGGATCAGTGATTCATGTGCGATCATCTTCACATCCACACATTTGTCTTTAGAAAAGTTGGAAACATTCGTCTGGAAATAACAGAAAACCAAGAGGGAGAAGCCTCAATCCTTCCATCCATTCTGATATCTTCCAACATATAGTATTACACGTGGTGTGAGCTTGCTCTGATGGTTCAGATGACCATGATATTCTTACCATGACATCGGCTTCCCGTGTGGCATAGCGCAGATTTGGGTCCAGCCAGTACATCAGTATCTTTACTTGGTCCCAGTTGAGGAAGATGAGGAAGACAAGAAACAGGAAGTACATAACACTGAGACCTACCGAGGACAGGAGAAAGTGAGTGAGGATAAAGAAAAATGAAACTGGATCCAAGCAGAAAAATTAGGTTAAAATGAATAATGCAAAGTGGGTGAACACTCACCAAACACCATTCGCCATATTGCAGGGTGAGGCCTCGTAAAAGGTCCTGTTGAAGAAAGCATCATACCAGTTGTCATGGATATAACAGGTGGTCGTATAAAGAGAGCTACATATCTCCATGACAACTGAGCAACCACTGAGGAAGACCATGACATGCGGTTGGTGACTGTAAAAAACCTAGTAAGCACAGCACACACCACAAGTCACGTACTCAGCAAGCTTTCTCAACAGAAGAAGACCGTAAGATGTGGTTGAAAGCTCAGCAAAAAGTGAGTTATTGAACCTTAAGTTAAGATTTGTTTTTTGTCAAACTACTGTTTCAATGGACAAGAATTAACTTTCACACTGAATCAGGACAAATGTTTAGACTGGCATTTTGTCTTTTTATGCGTGTCAACAAATGAAGTAGGGCTGAAACTAACAACTATCTTTTATAATCTGCTGATTATTCTCTTGATAAAGTGAATAAACTTTTTGTCTTAATTTGTTCAACCAAAAGTCCAAAACCCCAAAGTATTCAATTTACTATGCATAAGATAAAGAAAAGCAGCAAATCATCACATTTGAGAAGCTGGAAGCAGAGAATATTTGGTATTTGTGCATGAAGAATGACTTAAACTATTAACTAATTATCAAAATAGTTGCAGATTCATGTCAGTTGACTAATTGTTTCACAACTACACTGGACAAGACAAGAAAACAGCATGGGCTGGGACTTACTGGTAATCACATACCATTTAATTACGGAGTCAGTGTAAGTTTAGTTACATAGCTTACCATTAGGAAAGGCCAGGACACTGATGACCAAGAAGAAGGAGACGACCACAAATAGACCAACTCGGAGGTTGTTGTCAGAGTTCTCATCATCTCTGTAACAATACAATATCACATGTTAACAAAGGGAAGCTTATGGTGCTAGATATTCAGCACTGTGAATACTACAGTCAGTTACAGGCAGATTAATATTGAACAGGAATGGTTTCGTACTCATAGCTAAAAGGTATATTAAACAGCACTTCGCAGGAAAAGTTTCACGCTGTAGTTCACCTGGTAAACGCAAAGTACATGAGGCTGAGCACGGTCACTGTCAGGAGTGTGATGGTGTGTGGCTTATAGAAGAAATCAATGCAGATGTCCTCCACTTGTTGCTCGTTTATCATTCGGAAATGTAACTTATAATTGACATCATCCTTCCGAGGTGTTCGGGAGCCACGGTGGCTGCCATGTCGCTGTTGTGGCCTACTTTCTTCATTTTACCACTTTAATATTTAACGGCTTAAAGTAGAAGTTGTAAAAGCACAAAGACTAGATGACGCAAAGAGAGCCCCTCAACAACGAACCCTGAAAACGAGCTGAACCAAAAAGCTAATGGGGGTATTTGTACGTAAAAATACCCGTCCTAGTATTCACCAAAACAAATAGTAAAAACCGACAACACAAGAACTTAATCGAATTTGTAAATATGGTCCTCTTATTCAATTAATGTTTTCTATTTTAGTTTTCTATTCTCATGAGTAAATTATTTGCATTCAGCGGCACCCACAAATTTGTCGTTGTGGTACATCCCACATTGTGACACTTCCGTAAAGTCCTTCCGTTAAAATACACGTGAAATTGGTTGACATTGTGCTGCTCCTTGGTAGGTGATGGAGCTGAGTTGAGGATGAAATGTTTTGTTTCAGAAATTGTGAGTAAAAACTAACAGTCTAAAATAATATATTGGCTCTGGCTGTTATTTTTTTCCAGGTTTAAAAAGGCGTGTTATTCTGATAGCTTGCTAGCGTTTAATGCCTCTGGCTCAAGCTAACTGTTAGCCTCTTGTAGGGCAACAATTCAGTCTCACAATATCGTACTTTCATTAATAAATAACAAATGGAAAGGCAATTTATTCTAAGTAAGTCCAAGCAGACCGTATACAGTAATCAGTATATGTACATAAAACCACCTCCCACATCTGTATATAAAGTAACTTGTTCCATACAATCATTTATTCTAGCATACTTTGCATTTATGTAAGCAGTATATAGTCTGATAGTTTGTTGTCCAGCTCTTGCCTGTATAGTTAAATGTTTAAGTTTGTTTAGCAGTATGTTTGTATTAGGAACCACTTGAAATTTGTTCTTGGCACTGTGTGCAAGTACTATACATCGAGAATTACTACATACAAATCGTTGTATGTGTCAAAAAAAGTTTAGTCTGATTCTGATTGTAATTTAGGTGTAGATTTTGAAACTATTTTGTACGTTTTCATGAAGTATTCTCAATAGAGTCCAAGTCCAGGTTGTGCATGATGATAGCACACACTCTTGTTTTGATGGTACCAAGCTCAAAGATAATGCTGTTGATGGTATCAGACAGAGTGGACTATCCTTTGCTAGAGATAATAATTAATCTCGTAATTCCTATATTGAATGGCATGCCCCTCAAACCTTGAAGCTTTTTTTTGTCTTGCAGAATCGCCATGGCTTCATCCTGTACACAGCTGTGTCTACAATACAGACGTCTTCTTTGCTCCAAGCCAGTGGCTAGTACCTGGCAGTATTCCACTCAAGTTCGCCATTGCACTACAGTTACAAGGGTACCCGCCACAATCTTAAATGGATCCTCAGTCATCAGGGGGAATCACTCAACAACTCAGGCAAGACAGAGGTGGAAACAACAGACGTTCTGTTACAGTGACTTAACTGCCAAACATCTGGCAGCTGAGGCAAAGGAAGACAAGGATATTGAAAAATTGTCAAGAGCTAATGTTGTAGCATACAAAACCCCCCTGCTGCCAATCAGAGATGCTGTGCCAGTGACTGAAAGCCAGATGCCATTAGGTATGTTAGTTTGCTGTTGTTGACGATAAAAACATTTTCATGTAATATTAAAATTGAAGAGGGCGTTGAATAACTTCTTTATTTTCTGTCTTTATTTTCTTCATTTACCAGATCTGGATGCTGCTGAATTTTCAGCATTAGAGGAGATCAATGATGAAGAGGCTGTCAGTATATCTTTTCCTTCTGCCATGCCTCCAGCCTCCACCTCTCTTAGAGACTACGTTGACCAGTCGGAGACACTCAGCAAACTGGTACAGCTAGGTAATTAAACTGCAGACTTTAAATATATTGTCGAGAGCAATGTAAATCATATTGACTTGTAGTTTGGAGGCATATTCAGATTTATTATGATGATGATTGTAAGGGTGAACCCAAATCTCTTTATTTTGGTGGGTTCACATTTGTGATCATTCATCCTCGCATTGCAGGTGTAAACCTGTGGAAGCTTGAACAAAGGCCGAACGTGGGCTCCATGCTGCTGAGGCTCAACTTCAACACAGATGTGGCCCCAAGGCTGCTGTTTCTCAAAGAGATCGGGGTGGAGGACTCTCGCTTTGGCTATATCGTCACACACAACCCCTTCATTCTCACGGAGAGTTTGGAAAACCTACAGGCCAGGTGACATGAAGGGATCACAGCAACGGAAACATTAGATGCCTTTATATTTACCAAATTTCTTTATCCTAAATAAAATCAGTTGGATGAGCTAAGTCACACAAAACTATGTAACCGTATATACTGTAGTAGTGACAGGTCAGGTCATTTTCCTTCTCTGCAGTTGCACCTGCTATGAGACTGCCTTGATAATGTTCTCTTTTTTTGTTGTTTGCAAAGGGTGAACTATCTCAAGTCAAAGAAGTTCAGTTCTGAGACTGTTGCATCCATGGTGTCCAGAGCTCCGCATCTGCTTAACTTCAATGTGAAGAGGCTGGACAACAGACTGGGCTTCTATCAGCAGCAACTCAACCTCAGTGCTTCTAATGTAAGCGTCTTTAACTCGTGTAGGAGGTCTCATTGAGAAGCTGAGCCATGTTTGTATCTTAGCAAGAATTCATGATGACGTGTGTTGTAATTTTTTCACAAAAATAAATTGTGACTTTGTTGGTAGAAAAAGAAATCATAGCTAATTTTGTTTCTCTCTTCAGACACGGAACATTATAGCTCGTCTACCCAGATTACTGTGTGGCAGTTTGGAGCCTGTTAAAGAAAATTTGAAGGTACTGAATGACAAAAGACATCAATAGAAAACATTGTTTGAGTTACCTTGAGATGCTGTGTTTAAATATGTTTTGTAAATGTGTTTCACAGGTGTGTGAAATAGAGCTCGGCTTTAAGAAAAATGAGATCCAACACATGATTATTGCCGTCCCAAAAGTTCTGACTGCCAATAAAAGGAAGCTAACCCAAATATTTGACTTCCTCCACAATACCATGAAGGTGCCCCACCAACTGATCACCAAGTTCCCACAGGTAGATTGACTGCTGTTGGTTGTTGATGCTTTTGGCTTTTTTTTTACTTTACCAATTTAGGGTTAATGTGAACTAATTGTATTTTGTCCATATTCAGAATTATAACTTGAGCATCTGATATATCCTCTCATAGGTCCTCAATACCAAGTACTTGCGTATCAGGGAGCGCCACCTGTTCCTCGAGTACCTTGGAAAGGCTCAGTATGAACCAACCCTGCCCAACTACATCTCCCTGGACCGCCTGGTGTCTTTGCCCGATGAGACTTTTTGCACTGAGTTGGCTTTAGCCACATTGGAAGATTTTTATTTGTTCCAAAAGACACTTTGATTCTTCATGAGGGGACATTAAAAAGGAAAACAAGTGGTCAAGCACACAGAATAAATACCATAATGTCAGATACATGTAGAGATGGAAGTCTTTAAACATGTAGAGTATCAACTGAGTTTGAAAGACAGAGTTTGCTTTGTATATGTGATGTTTAATAAATGTAAACAATGTATATTAGCTCTTCTGCCTGAAATAATACTCTTATTTACCACAACTTTCTATTTATGTTCAGTCCAGTGTCTGTAAAACATTTGCTTCAGTTGAGGGGCTGTTTATAAAATGATCATCGATCATGTATTGAAAACTGCCTGTACTCGTTCAGTGAACTGTAATTTCCATTGTGAAAAGGATCAGGTCTCACTTGCTCAGTGGTGAAATGTAACTAAGTACATTTACTCAAGCACTGTACTTAATTACAAATTCAAAGTACTTACTTTTATTTACTTGAGTATTCCCATTCCATATGCTACTTAATACGTCTGCTCCACTACATTTCAACATGAAATATTATACTTTTTACTCCAGTACATTTGTCTGACAGCAAATTTAGATATTACATACAAAACATAAAATCGGCTGTTGCTGAAAAGCATTTCAAATACTGCTTGCACGTGAATGCATCAGGAATACTAATCAATTAATAAAATATATAATAACACTGAAAGGGGCCAGTCCACTGCATGAGTATTTGTACTTTCAATACTTTAGGTTAATTTTGCTGCAATTACCTTCTTCTACTTAAGTAAGATTTTTAATACAGAACCTTTACTTCTGTATACTTCTGTATCTGTATACTTATGCCACCATTGCACTTTTTGGTGTACTTCCACTGTGATTGCTCTACCTTCAAATGAAATCACAGTCTTGTTAAAATCACACAGATAGCTAGTTCTTTTACATCAAATTAATTATGTATGTTAATTTAGTCTACGGATGGATCGACCTATCAGAGAAAACGTTACTTTGTTTTATAGATTTGTATTATTCCCGACGTTTCCAAATCAGCTGTAAGCCATGGATGTCCATCCATGCTGTAAACACGTAAAGTAAAGTTGCGCAATTGCCCATTGACCTGAATGCTCCTTACCCATTGACCTGAATGCTCCTTACCCATTGACCTGAATGCTCCTTACCCATAACGCACCGCGGTCGTTCTTAGTGGTAAAAATGGCGTCGAGGGCACCAGGTAAATGAATATCGCTCCTTTATGACATTTCCAGTCTTAAATTAAATTGCTAAAGATCGTTTTATACTGCTATATCGTGACGCATGTTTTGCTGGAACACATAATATCGTGTTATGTTCATTTTGTCCGGCTGAGTATGCCTTTTGGCTCATTTGACTTGTGTATGTCCTCTAGTGTCCCCGTGCTAACTGATGCTAAATGTGCTGCTAAGCTAACGTTAGCTTAGCGTTAGACACCAATCACAGTAAATTATATATATGTTATAAGTAGACACTCGCTCTGCTGTCCCTTTAGTGATTAAAGGTGTCTTAATGTCTTACCAAACAGTTGTTATTGCGTCCGGCTTGCGTCGGATGTCAACTAATGTTAGTTCCTTAGCATTGCAGCCAATGTTGTGTTGTTTCATCTGTCGTTCCAATGCACTTGAAGATGTTAAATGGTCACAGAAGGGCAAGTGATCTACTGTTTGTCATCCAAGGACTATTGTCTTTATCAGATAATATGGTTTGAACATAGTTAATAACTTGAAAGTGACAGGTGAGTCATAATTTACTTACTTATTTTGCTTACATAACTTATTTACAACCCTAAACGTAGGTAGTCTGAAAGGTTAATGGACAGGAAATCATTTGTACTAAAGTAGTAGTAATACTGTATCACTGTTGCAACTCCTTCCGCACATCTGATGGGTACTTAAAATTTTGTTCTTCCCTAAAATCAAGTTTGTGCTGCCTGACTGATCCTGTGTGTCTTTTCTTGTCATGTTCACAGTAGCGACAGGCAGGTTCCTGCTTGGGATCCGCAAATGGTACTACAACATGTGTGGCTTCAACAAGCTTGGTAAGCCCAAAGAATGATGTGTTGGTAAAAATATTCAGAGTTTAAAACCCTACAGTGCCACTCCTTTTTGAAGCTACTGTTTGAAAATATGAATGTAGGGAGAAAACATCTGTGTCTGGGATGAATATAGGCTATTGAATTTCGATTTAGCATCTTCACAATGTAGGTTTTCTGTTTCAGGTTTAATGCGTGATGACACAATCTATGAGGATTCAGATGTGCAAGAGGCCCTGAGGAGGCTTCCAGAGGTGCAGTACAACGAGAGGATGTTCAGAGTCAAGAGAGCCCTGGATCTCTCCATGAAGCAGCAGATCCTCCCTAAAGACCAGTGGACGAAATTTGAAGAGGTACATTAAACAAATTTAAATATAGTATTTGTTCAGGGTCGAGGTGCGGTTTAGTGTAAAGGCATAATATACTGCACCTACTGGTATGTAGTTTTTAATAGTACATGTAGATAGTTGCAGAAGCATTTTATTATAATCATTTCACATTACATGCTTACTTTTAACTGATTTACCTACTTAATAATTATGCAGGCAGATGGGAAAAAAGTGAGTTCTCAGTGTAAAGTATGAAACTTTTGTCATGTGAAAGTAAATTATTTCAAGTCATAAAACGAACAATAAAATCTAGGTTTTGGAGGATATTTTAACATGTCTACCTCTACCTACCTAAAATCAGCAAAAATGTTAGAATCTAGAATGATTTGAGTTGTGATAATGATATACCTGATTTCATTTGATAACCTCATATTTTTCTTCTTATCTTTTCCCTATAGGATGTCAATTACCTGACACCGTATCTGGATGAGGTGATCTGTGAGAGGAAAGAAAGAGAAGAGTGGATGAAGAAATAGATGGTTCCTGGTCAAAGCTGTTAATCCTCGTCTTTGGTCAATGCATGGTTGTCCCCTGGTGTAGTATTTAAAATGAAATGTGATCTATAGAAGACAGTGCTCAATAAAGAAATGTACATTTTGGAAGATGTGGAAGTGTCACCTTTTTATGTAATAGATAGTGGGCTATTAGAAGATTTGATTTATTGGTATGACAAAATGAAAGTTACATTTGTATACTTGATAAATCTGATCTGCAAATTTGTGCTGTTTTCCTTTTACAAATACAGCTATATACAACATTTAAACCAGAATATAGACATAAGAAGACATCTATCTGCACTGCACATCTGTCTGTGGGAAGTACTGGGAAGAAAATATGTCCTCAGGATTGAAAGTCCTGTATATGATGTTAATCTATAGTCAAACAAATCTAGTTTACTATCTATTTTCACAGTGATGGCCTCAGAAGCCGCCTAATTTAGTATAGCCTAAGAACACAGCCTTAAAAACCAAGAAACTGTCTGCAGGGCCAGTCATAGTCAACAAAGCATGAACATTTCTGCAAAGTTTGAAGATTCAGGTCTACTTTACACATGTCTAGATTCATGGAAACAATCTGAGTTCATGACCCTTTTTTCGGTCAGTCCATTTACTTGATCCGTCCACAGGCAACCCCATTAGTTATCTTTCTGAGCCTGTGATCTCCTATTGCCCACGTCCGTTATGGTTCCTATGAAGTTCCCAATGACGCTGTTAAAAGATTTTAACATGGACACCCCCAGCTCGTTGCTGGTTTCATTAATGTCTGGGTCATAGGCCCCCATGAGCGGGGTGCACACCTCGACACTCCCTCTACCAGCTCCTTCCAGGATCCCCATCAGCTGGCCCCTGACCTCCTGAAACAACTCCCTGTTGTACTGCAGTAGGACTGAATCATCAAGAGGATAAGTGACATCCTCAGAGTAGCACTCGCGGGGAACTGGTACCTCTATGTACTT
Organism: Macquaria ambigua; assembly: GCA_008360985.2. Lineage (NCBI taxonomy): Eukaryota > Metazoa > Chordata > Actinopteri > Centrarchiformes > Percichthyidae > Macquaria > Macquaria ambigua. Next base: position 277,641 of record VMKM01000058.1, on the reverse strand, counting down.
TAACTTAGGAAAGCCTGCAGATAGCATGGAGAATAACCTCCGCAGGGCTGCAGAGGTCAGAGGGTTTCCCAGGAGTTTGAGCTCCTCCAGCACCTGACAGCAAGCCAGAGCGTTAGTGAAGGCATCCATGCGCTCGTCCTCTATGTTACACTCTTCAAGGGCCAGGCTGGCCAACGTGGCAGAGCAACGGCTGAGCAGTTTGTGGAAAGCGGTGGAGAAAGAGCTGAAGATGTCATGTCCGCTGATGTCCAGGCGGACCAGGGCCTCACTGTGGAGGCTGTTGGAAAGGTAGGTCATGTCCAAACGGTTCAGGCAGCAGTTGGCCAACTCCAAGCACTGCAGTGGAGTGTTGAGAGGGCTGGGTAAAGAAAAGAGGTAAAAGGAAATGAATTGGTGTGGGATGAGAGGTCAATGGTACCAGAAATTACTGGGCCTCAGCAATTTTTGAACACAAATGTAAATGTTTATTTAGTAAATAGCAGATGAATGTAAATGCTTAGAAAATTAATTTAAAAAAAATCTTTTTGGATGTAAATTCAATATTCTGTAACACTCAATGTGATGCATCCATTTGGTAATTCTATAAATTATTTGCTACTTACTCTTGTCTGGTAAGCTTTGTAACAAATACTGAAATCCCCAAACTAATTTCCATGTTTATGTTTTTATTTTGCAACATTTTACTCCTGTTGCATGTTTACTTTATAAAAACAATTGATTAAATAAATTATATGCCAGACTGTGATGGGCAGCTCTGTTGTTTGGGGTTTATGCTCCTGTTCTATTTCCATTTGAACTGTGAAGTCTATCCAGCAGGTTTCTGGCTAACCTGCAGCTGTGGCCAGGTGCAGCTGTCTGTCCTCATTCTGGCAGCGTGTCAGAAATTTTAACAACAGAATACCTCCCATTGTTAAACAAGAGCCTTAAAGCTGGAATGTGCTGTGACTCCGGTTAAGGGTGATTATTGTGAGCTATATTAAAGCTCTTGATGCTGCAATATGCACGTAAGGCCGAAATCAGATCCATCCATCACCTCATTCACATAGATAAACATACAAAACAAGGGCACCTTGTTGTCTTTCTTCATCCCTCCCTCTGTCCTTTTACTCACTTTAGCAGTCTGCGTAGGTGTCCAGTTAGAGTGGAGAAACTGACATAGAGCTCAGTCAGGCTGCTCAGCTGTGCCAGCAGATTGCCGATGGTGGCCAGCAGGTCCTCATCATCAGAGCCCAACCTCCTAACATCCAACGCCCCAGCCGGCAGGGCCAAAGACTGTAATTTGGGGAATTGCACCCTGGACAGCAGAACCTCCAAGTGTGTGGCCTCCAGGGGAACATTGTGCACCACCTCCAGCTTGGAAATGGACTCAGGCTCTGCGAGGCGCAGAATATAGAACAGCTGCTTGAGAGCGAGGGAATCAGCCCGAAAACTAACAAAGCGAAGCTTCAGTGGACAGTAGCGGAGGAGGACGAGGGCCTGAGCCACCAGCTCAAAGTTGCGGCCTGTGACGAAGCCGTTCAGACGGACATCAATAGATGTGTCAAAGGCAGACCGGGACACGTCGCTGGCTTGCATGGCCACCATGGTCTCATAGCACATTTGGGTCAAGAGCTGGGTTCTTGCCCATCGACCCAGGGTGGACTGGCATGGGCAGGCCTGGTGCTCAATATCCCTCAGGGCAGTCAGGTCCACCACATGCAGGCTCTTGGAGTAGGTTCTTGGAGGAGACAGCACATAATCCTTTAGAAAACAAGGGAAAAAGATTGTGACGTCTTTTGAAGTGATTATCTAGTCAACCTATAACAATTTATGATCTAGTAGACAAAGTAGATGTGTTTGAGCCAAGTATAAAAACTGAAACACAACCAAAAAAATACAACTGAAACATGAGTATGACATGAATATGATAAGGCACACTCGTATTATATTCCATTAAGACCATTTAAGTACCTTTAAGCCAGTTAGAATCGCCTCCAGACAAAGCCGGCAGGTGCGGGAGGTGAGGTCCATCTGACAGTCGACTGTCTTTCCCAGGATCCTGTGTAGGTTAAGCTCAGGAAGGGGCCATGTCTGGACCAACACATGCAGCACGTCAGCCTGCTCATGGAGGTAGCAGGCTTTGAAGAGAAGCGGGTAGAGGTTAAAAGACACACAGTTGAGGTTCTCCAGAGCACTCGGACCACTCTGGACAAAGCCCTCAGCTGCAACGAATCTCAGTGACTTCATGTTTCCAGGTTTTATCCCTGTTTGGGATTTTTTCTGTACCAACAGGTCTGTGAGTTTCCTGGATGTTGATGAGAGCTGCAGTCAAACAGCTCTGCGTGTCAACGGTTTTGCCTCCTCTGCGGTTGCTGCTTTGTTGATTTCCTCTGTTGCTGTCTGGGTTTTGTGCCAGGACCAGGCTTGCTGCTGTGAGGCAGGAGCAAGGCACGGGAGTCTCGTGGTAGGTAAGAGAGTAGAGGTTATTAATAGAAACAGCTGTCTCACGTCCTTAGTCGGGCACAGTGTCTATTTGCAACTTTCGCCAGAGAGATAAGTAGGAACAACATCTGAATGCCACTGGGAACTTGTCACTATTCACAACACCTCTTTGTGAGGCCTACACTACACACATGAGCGGCAAGGACCAAACAAAACAATGTTGTGAGAGCAGAAATAGAACAGCAACACAGGAACAATCAAATCTGAACTACAGAAACATCGTCAGTCTGCAATGTTTAATGCATTCGATAAGATGTTATTTACTTTTTGGAACATCCACTTTTCCCCCAAACCTGCATCAGTAAATGTTTTTTGCCACTCTCAAATTACAACATGTCACATGGTTGCAATGCATTATGGTCTACTGAGGCTTCTGTCAGTGGAGACATGGGTATCTCTGCCTCTTCCATGGCGGATTTCTCCCGATATAAACATTGGTGCAGATGTGGAGTCTTAAAACAACCAGATGTTTACTGTTGTTTCAGACCCCTGATACATAAGAACACATCTCACTGTGACATTACAATGTCTGTATCATACCACTGATATGGAAATATACAATTACAAACAACATATTGTGGCCAGAAGTGCAGAATATATTGCAGATTTTACATTCAAGGGAATCGTGTCCCCCTTGAATGTCTTGCAGTTGTTGAGTAAAAGTGCATAAAAGAAAGACTAGAAAACAAAGCATGGACTTTGTGTGATTGTTATTGTAATATGAACTATCAACAGAAACATGATTCATTCATTCTTATTTATTCATTATTCATTCATTCATATTTGGTCAGGAAGCAAATATGTGACCATGTCAGAATAAACAAAACACCTTTTCATTAAAGACGCACTGTATATTATAAATAACATACATTATTTTTTGTATATTCAAACAGAAAAGACATGATGTTAATAAGCAATGGTGGTTAGTGTTCATGTTTTAAGTTAAAATGCAGGCAAGTATCTCTACAAAGTATACATTTAAATCATTTTAAAGCTTAAGTGGCAATCTACCTGAGAGCAACCTGTCAGTCTAAATGGCTGTAAAAGTAGCATTCAGTTAACATTGAAGTGGCCTTCCTGATAGAGTAGGTAATCTTTTAGGGTTTATTTGCATTAGATAACAGTGCCTTAGCCTGATTCCACCACACACTGAATATAATGTAAATGAGGTGACTGAAGGGCCTGCTGGGTTGCATTTGACCTCCCAAACTACCCCTATATCAGTTCAGCAGAGTACACCAACTCTTCTCACCTAGCTCACATGTGTTTAACATACAGTTATGAAGGGTGGTAGTGATGGTGATGGTGATGATGGTGCTCATGGTGGTGATGGTGCTCATGTCTCTGGGCTGGAGACGCCACAGCCCCACAGGAGGGCTGAAGGTTGGAAAAAAGTTCCCTATCTCCGCCTGGCGTGGGTCTAAGGTGCGAGGCAGCATCTTGTACCCTGGAGCGAAGCCTCTTGCTATGAGTACGCTGTGCTGCAGGTTGGGACTGGGAAGGATGGCACCATGAAGCATTGTGTTGGCCGTGTAACCTGCAGGACTTTCCCTCTCCTCTGTTCCCGTCCTTCCCCACCGACATGGCCTTGTTTTTCAGGGAATGAGGGATGGTGAGGCCTCTGGGAGGCTCAGGGGAGTTGCAGTCCTCCCTGATCACCACAGGGAGGTGCTGGAGAGCAGAGTGAGCATCCTGTCTGGGCTCCTGAGAGGGAGATTCTGGACAAAAAAGGAAGAAAAACAACTTTGATGGTATGTATTTCTAGAGGAAAAAACATAACAGTTCAAGAAATGAAGCAATAGCGGAGTTTCTATACCTGTATTGTCAAACTTGGAGGTGTAGTTTTCAATGCCAGCTAGATCCAGGTAGTGGTTTCTGCGCTCTATATTTTCATCCACACAATAAACTCTTCTTACTGGGGTTCCTGCCTCCTGAGACGCACTCTGCTCCTTCTCTGCTGCTGTTTTCAATGAGAGAGGGACGTTATCATCACAGCAGCGACGGTGGTTTGGTGTTAAGTTAAATCCCACAGTGAGACTCCCTGTCTTCAGTGTTTGTCTGTGGTTCCTTAAAAAATGTCTTTTTACCTATTTGTGAGGTCTTTTCTGGGTCAGCAGATGGAGTTACAACTAGCTTTATCTTCAGGGGTGTGGTGCCACAGTTATGCTGCTTGACTGATGCCTCTAGAACCTCATACATGGAGTGTATCAGACTGGACATGTCCTGCAGAATACACACACACACACACACACACACACACACACAATGTGTACAAAGCAAGCTACTTAGAAACCTGAGAAAGAGAAAGAAACCTACCTCTCTGGTGACCTTGCCACTGCTGTCAAAGTTGTACAGTGTGAAGACCCACTCCTGCTGAGTGTCCCCATCAAGCACCATGTTACATTCTGTGACCTGTATGTGCGCATATTGTCAGGAAAACAAGCTTATTACTGCTGTAATAAACATTTAACTGCAGTTCTGTAGTTTATTAGGCAGAATTAAAGTTTACAGTAATTTATGTGGTGTATGAGTTGACACGTATAGGGTCTTAAAAGCTGGTAAAACCACAAAAATACATTGTTGATTAGAATCAGATGTTTGACTTTGCAAAAAGTGCCACAGAACTTAAAAAACGTATCCAGACACACTAGAATCCCACTCATCTGGTACTTCAAGTTGTTTGGAAGTTACAAAAATGATTTGCAAATATTGTTCGACCCACAGTCCATTAGTCGGAGGTACGGAGGGATACACTCACAGCAGCATGGCTGTTCCTCTTCTTTGTCTGTTTATTGACCTGGAAGCGGATGCTGTTACCTCCATCAGGTGTCTTCTTTGGTGGCAGAACCACTAAACAACACACACAGAGCGGGACTGTGAATATCGTTATTCAGTAGTTTGACTGTAACTATAATTATTGTGTTATCATGCTGTGCCTTTGTGATTAATTTATTCCTTGTTATAAGCTCTGTTTTCAATAAATGTCTGGCAGCAGAGAGGAAACTAAAAGCTAACTGAAAGCTGTACATCCAAAGGCCGAAGCTTTCCTACACAAATATAAAACAGATGTGTTCGATTTCACTATTTCCTTTTCCCCTGGGAAATCAAGGGAGATGACATATTTAAGCGTATGTACCAAAACTTTAATGCACAAAATCTACACAATAATAATTAAGCCCTTTATAATACATAGAAAGTGAGCAATGTCCATGTGATGCATGTACATCTCTACTCACCTCTGAGGTTGCAGTTACGGTCAGACTTGTTTTCCCTCAATTCTACGTACAAGTTCTGTGGAAAAAGTGACAGAGTGGTAAATTAACAGAGAACACACACGTAAGAGAGGGAGCGGGGAAGATGAGAGGATGCAATTAAGTGATTTTCATGTCCCATGAGCCTGGGGATTAATCTCCAGATGTGAGCAATGCTGAACAACCCTTCAACATCTGTGGTCGTTGTGTCTTTCTATAAAACTGTCAGTTCTGACTCTTCTTCCATTCCTGTCATTTCCAACACATTGGGATCAGATGAAGCGATGATGTGAGTCTTTCTTAATTTTTCTAAAAAAATTAAAACCCACAGAAAGAGTGTAAATGGGACAGTGAGGCAGCGAAGAGGCGAGAGAAGGAGGAAAGATACAAAGGTCAGCGGTGGTTTGGACATTTCCTATCTGGCTGTCCTCTTTAAACTGTCGACATGTTGACCTTTTCTTCCCCATCACATGTAACTGACGAGTCCCCGCAGTTTCATATGATCATTAAATGTAAAATCACAGAGCCAGACTTTACTAGAGAAGAGAAGAATTCCGGTCACTGTGACAATTATTTATACCCTTCCTGTCCAGTGAAAAACATGAATCTCCAAATTAACTATAAACTATTTAACCCCCTGGATTAAATAACTGGAAAATGCATCGTCACAAAGCTGAAAACACGGCTTCTTAGCTCATGAAAAGTTGACTTTTTAGAGATACGTGGTTCTCACAGGACAGCGGCACTGCAAACACATGATGATCTTACAGAATATGATGCATTGCTGTAGATTAAACTACCCAACAGTATATAAAGTAGTTAAAATTAGCACAACCTTAAACATCTACAGCAGTAAAAGGCAAAATACACATTAAAGCAGCAGGAATATTAATCCAGAAACATTCTATATGATAGTGAAACACCATTTTTCTGCATAATGTGTCTTTTACGTTTGATACTTTACTAAATTTTGCTTTACTTAAGTAAGGTTTTGAATGCAGGACTTTTACTTGTAGTGGAGAACTTTCACAGTGTGGTATTGATACTTTACTTGTTGATAAGTAAAGGATCTCCACCTCTGACAATCAGCAATCAGATGCAGTGGATTTTACAAAGGCTTTAGTTAAATTTAAAAACTCAAACCACCATAAAACTACAAAACCTTAAGATTCATATCCATTTCTGTGGAAAAGAAACATCTGATCACACATACTCGCTCTTCTGTCAGGTAGAAACCGGTCTGCACTGCAGAGCAAGAGAGAACTGAAAGCAACAGCAAGAATTTTCTTATCTCTCAACACAACAGTCCATCACTAACGCCCCACTGATGAGCGCGCAGCCTCACACCTACATACACATTCACCCAACCGATCTCTCTCCACACCCGCTGCTCTCTGCCCGCCACGCTCTGCCTGCTGTCTAAGCTTTGATGCCGGGTTCGATTTCCAGCGAAAACAGGGACAGGAAGTGGAAGAGACGGCGCAGGTAGCAGAAAGGTGTGCGCCTGGACGGGTCGTCTGTTGTACTCCCTCATTTTACGCTATCCATCCTGATATCACAAAGTTTCAGGTGTTGGCAGAACAGTAGCTGCCTTTGTCTCAGCAAGAATGACTGACAGCCTCACTGATAACTTGATACCCTGATAGGACGTTTCACTGCAAGACAGGGTGGGGACGCAACATGGAGAGATGATGCTCTGATTACTTCTGTACTGGAACGCTCATATTAATGTCAACAAGCTGCTTTCACTTCAGTTTTTATGTGCAGAAAACATATCAAAAGCAAGCCCTACTTTCTGTCCAATAGCATGCAACCGTTGAGAGGTTATTACTTTTAAAGTGTCCATAAAAAGGCACATGAATTATGAGACAAACTTACAGAAAAACTTTAATTATAAATAGATTTTTATCACACCAACAAAAAAAAAACCCTACAAATTCTGGAGGTTTTAAACAAAGGAGGGGTGTAACAGAACAAATTGGGTTTCAAGGGTGGATTTTAGCCAAAATATAATCACAAAAAACAACCTTTTCTACACTTAAAGTAACATGTGCTCACTCAAGACAGAAATACATTGTTATAAATGTTGTGAACTGGACTGAAGGGTGCAAACAACCTGTGCAACAACCTGTGCAAACAAAATAACAAAGTGGAATTGTTTTCTTTGAGGTTGACCACTCCTACTCGTTAGTTATGTCAGACAATATGAGGCTGACACGTGAACAGATTAAAACCCTGTTCATGATGTTTGCTCTTGGATGTTACAATATTTACATAGTTTTTATGAAATTTACACTGTAGGTCAGCCTCCCTTGCATGCACACACACACACACACACACACACTCCAGAAGCAAACAGGTTTGTGTTTCTTCAGAAAGTGATGTTGTCGACACCTGAGCCTGAGTCACTTCTATTTGACAGGTAAGTAAATATTCAGTTAATGGGTCCCTGTGCCTTCAGTTTTTACCTACAGCTGGAGCAGGTTGCAGATAAGATTGCTTTTATATATATAAAAAAACCACACACATCATATTTATGTCAGCAATCATTTTTAAGGTGTCATATTTTAAAAACTGTGAAACTCTCTGCAGAAAACTCTTTAAGTGTAAAGTTATGGGCAAGACTTCATACTAAGGATGGAAAAAGAGAGTTCATATAAGACCAAAAGCTGACAGAAAACAATATAAGATGTCTTACAACGGTGGTGTCATGGAGAATCAAACTATATTAGGCTGGAAAATCTAATTGCAGGAAGCTTTCTGCCAATAACAAGCACAGAAACTCCACCACGACCCTTTAAACAACTTGGCAGAGTTGACATCTTTTTCCAAACTGTAGATCTTTCCAGAACTTCCATACAGCGTCATACGAATATATCCTCAACTTCCAACACTTTATAAACCTCAAAACAACAAAACATAACTCGCACCAAATCTCAAGAGCGAAAAATGGCACGTTATCACGTTTCACTTTCAAAGATGGGTGGATACGTGAATTTACTGTTCCTACAAGCAACCCTGTGATCTTTGGAAGCACATAAAACATCTGTGATTTACTTTCACCACAAAATCTGGTTACACAGATGAAATCAGTGTGTTTATAGTTAATAGGCGAGAATGTGACTGTTTTCCGTGAATAAAACTTAATGAAGAGGACAATTTCTCTTCTCTCCCCACAGTTTCCGAGCCCCAAACGTGACTGCGTCATTAATGCCAACAGTCTGCATGTGAGGCCATTTACGCAATCAGACACCCACCCCTCTCTCCAGCTCCAAACACCCCCTCCCCACACCTTTTTTCCTCCCCCTTCACAGTCTGTCTGACTGGAGAAGGAAAGCAGTACCAGATGTGGAGACTTTTTTTCAGTGCAGTCGGGTATAAAGAGCTTGCTGTTCGGACCGGGGTGGCTGTGTTGCACTTCACAGACTTGGACGTCTCTTTATAGAGAGATGGAGCAGGAAAAGGGCGGAAGAATAAATATACGACTGCCTCCAAACACCTTTTATGTCTCTTGGATGTGATGTGAGCAAATACTGTTTATCCAAAAACTGGCTTAACTGAGGTGAAGCTGTTGGCACTGCAATAAACCAGCATGGGGAGGCTGCTAATGCCTGTGTTTTTATTGCTTTATTTTTTTTTTATATGGGAACAGACTTAATGTACATCTCTCATGCATTTAAGAGGATGTTTGGAGGAGAAAGCTGCCCTCATATACTTAGGGCTATGTGTTGTTTGGTATTGTCAATTTAAAGTCAAGTCCAGTCATTTTATTAAAATAGCAAAATATAACACCATGTATCCTTAGACTCTTGATTTGGATAAGAAAAAGCTCCCAAAACCCTCTATGATGTTCAATACATCTCTAGAGCTGCAAAGTCTAAATCAATTAAATTATAAACTATATCATCAATAAAATCTTTAACTTTTGGCTGTGATTATCATGTGGCCAGTTTCGGGCCTATCTGATAATCTATCAATACCAGACCATTACAGTGTTAAAGGAAACCAAAATAAGCATCATGGGATCTTTTATGTGTAATACCTAAAGTGTGTGCCCTCAATGTTTAATTTTACCTGTGTCTGTATGTGTTTAGTCAAATGAACTATAGGCTCTTACTCAATTATATGAGCAAAATACATGATAAAAACAAATTGTCTACCTCTGTCAGTTTGGTTTTGTGGATGCGGATGCGCTCCAGCTCCCTCTGACAGGTCAGCACATTGGAAGCCAAACTACCACCTGCAGAACATGAGAATAAATATGTGAACACATGTACAAACACATGTGCGAAGTTGTTTGTACAGTGTCTGTGTTGACTGCCTTACCTTCAGGACTCTGTCTACGTTTCGAAGCTGCTCAAATAATGAGAGAAAAGAGAAAATAATACTCGTCAGAAGCGATTCCATCTTTTTTTTTAAAAAAAATACAATTTGCGATGTAATACAAATATCTCACCGAGTTTGGACTGGAATTTGCCCATAGTCCTGCCTGTTCAGGTGCTCAGGAAAAGTTCATAATGTCCAATTCAAGAGGGAAAAAATACATTTGACATTTGTGATACACTAATTTCCCAACAGGAGCACCGGGAGACTGTCGCAGTCAAGTCCTCACACGGGGGATTTCACAGGCGAGGTGAAGCTTGAAAGTTATCAAAGAGTACAGAGGCAGAGCGAGAGGCTTCACTACTGCGCACTTCCTCCTTCGACTGACTATCGTGGTGTTACTGAGCCAACAGCACAACGTTAACAATGAGAGAAAGCTTCTTGTTGTGAGACATATGACTTAATTTAGCTTGTGCTGGACACATATGTAGAGTTTTGGTTATGTTATGGTAATATAATAATATGTAATATATAAATAATCTATTTATCTTGTGTGCATTGTGTGCATGCTTGACCAGTATTTTGATGGAGACGCAGCATGATGTTCAACACTGATGGCACACTATTCTGGCTCATATGAATTATGAAGATTGTGTGTCAGTACTGTACAGGTGATGTCATGACTACCAGTTGTGTATTTCCCACATCACAGACCCATCATCACAGTCTGACACAGGGTCAGGGTCTTTCAAGAATACAGACTCCATTGTAGAGCATCATCACACAAAGCAGCTGTAAATTAGGTAAACATCACCAAGAGGGTGCTGAAACATCAAACACATCAGGTCTGCTGTGTACTACAGCATCTCATGTGTTGCCATTATTAAGCTATTTACAGCTTAATTCACAAAAGGGGAAATAAACGGGGATACTGCTGTACAATAAAAAAGTCATGTTGGCCACACAGCAACTCAATAAATGAATACTATTTTTTAAACAATCACAGACAACAGGGATGGTAGAAATAAGCTTTTTTGTTTATTACTAAATACAAAAGTAATATTCTAATGTCGCAGCTGTGTAAAAAACTTGTTTGAAATGTAGTTACACCTGGTTTCCCTTGTATCAAATTACAACCTGTCTTCAATCTGAAGTAATGGTTGTGGTTAACAACCATTTTTTGTTTTCATTATATTACATAAATGTACATACGTCTGTTTAAAAGCAACAGACTAAGTCCATGTCACAGTTCTGTTAACTGCTACCACTGACAGACTCTTTGACAGTGAGGGCTGGCGTGGGTCCTATGTGGGTCCAGATGTAGCCTTTCTCTGGTCGAATGGGGATGGTGGGGAACGGAGAGCTCCGTGACTTGAAATATTCAGAGGGGGCGTGGCACACAAACTCCAGGTACTCCATCTTTCTGGGCAGATCCTCCTCTGGACCTAACACAAAACAGACAGTTCTTAACTTGCCACATTAATGGCGTAAAAATAGTACATTTTTTAATTTCTCATTGCTCACCAACAATGTATGTCCCAGGATCAAACTGGTCCATTGGGCTAGCCTTGGTGGGGATCAACCAGGTCAGTGCAGCGCTCTTTTCACAGTACTGGTCCTGCACGAAGCCTCGAATCTGAGCATAGTACGGCTTCCCGTCTTCCTCATCCGTTACCTTGATCACATCTCCTGTCTGGTAGTATACACCCTGTGGATACAAATGTAAACACAGAGGATGACAATGGCTCCATCTCTCTCACATGTATCACAGGATGAAGGTTTGGTACAACAGTGCTGTAATTAAAGTGGCAATTAGATGAGATTACATGAGATTATTTTTGCTTGGTAAGAATAAACACCATACCTTATAAAATACGGATTCTGACGTGATGATTGTTGCAACAGATTCTGGTGCTTTGATTGGCTGAGGAAAGAAATCACACACAGGGGTTAAACACATAAAATCATAATGCAGCAAAGAGCTAGAGAAATATCTATATAAATAAAATCTGCTGATCCGACCCATCTCTAACTTACATTTTTGAGTTTGAATATGTGTCTTCTCCCCTTTCCTTTTGTTGACACCTTCTTCTCAGATGCAGGAGCTTTGTACTTGGTGCTTCTCAGCCGTGCAGACCTCCTGTGGATCTCCTGCTTGGACTGAAGGAAAAAGTAACACAGACCAGGTATTTAGCAGCAGTTCAGTACAATATTCCCAGCTGCCTCCATTCATTGTTTACCTATAACAAAATGTACTAGAGCTGCAACTAATGATTATCAGGTAATGGATTAGTAACATCAGAAAAATTAAGAAATGCCCATCAAAATGTCCCAGAGGCGAAGTGACATCCTTCTAAGTGCTTGTTTCGTCCACAAAACAAAGATATTCTATTTACAGTGATATAAAACAGAAAAAGGCAGCAATTTTTCACATTCCTAAAGCTGGAACAAGCCAATGTTTAGCACTTTTACCTGATTAATTACTTTGAAAGTTTAAGTGATTATCAAAATAGCTTATTTCTGTTGACTGATTAATTGACATCTTGTTATAATATTAAAATCTACCCTGATCTTTACTAATTTAAAGACACAGACAATAGTGTTGCTAATCAAAGCATCAACACTGGAATTGAAGGAAACATCCTCATATACCAATAAAGTCACCAGGGGCCGCTCTGGCAGTTATTATAATCACAAATTTACAGTCCGTAAAGGGTACACAGTCACAGGTATGTGAACTGTATTTAAGAGTGGGAGTTCCCTTTAGAATAACCACACAGTATGAGACAAACATCCAATGTATAAGGCACATTTACACACAGTAACCAACCTGCTTTCCTCCGCCATTGCTGGGCTGAATGTTGGAGGACATGGAGGGTCCTGTTGCCCCGCCGATGCTGCTCTTCCCTGTGCAGCTGTTGCAAAGGATCTCTCCCTGGTTTCCTTTCTTCCACATCGACGAGGAGTTCGTCTTGCAGACAGCGCAGCATGGTTTCAAACCCAGCGGCATCGTTAATGGTCAGAAAACGACGCCAGGGTACCAGGAAATGAACGTTAATACAGTGCTCAACAATGAGATGATAGCTGCTCGTCCAGCTGCTGCTAACTGTGTATCCCCAATAACACACTGATGTGACTACTACGAATGACACAAACAGAGAGAAAGATATTCCCTTTCTGCGACAGACAGACGAGTAGATGTGACATTAGACTAATTACGATAATCACGACAGCATCAAATTGCAACCGGGATTGTTTATTTTCGCAGCCACATCACCGCCATTGCTAACGCCTCGTCTTCTTCTTTTTGAGTTTTAAGGGCCGTTGGCAAAGAGCGTATCAGGTGCATTACCGCCACCTTCTGCTTCGGAGTGTGGACCGGAGATGAAATCCTACCTATTAATCCAGTTTGTTTGATGAAATCAAACTACGTTTTACTATCTACTCCTCTTGACAGGTTCATTGATGTTTTTGTACTGAAATTCTGAATTCCAGCACTCCTGAGATCTTCCGGCATTTGCTAACGCCACTGTTTCTTCTTCTTTGCCTCGATTAGGCTCTTCGTCTGTGGTTTGCGATGTGGGCAAAAGGTGTGGTCAAGCGCCACCACTGGACTGGAAGAGACTGCGCCGTATTGCGCTGTTTACTGTTGGACACAATAAACTAACCTAAAGCGTTAATACAAAATAACTCAGTATGACGGAACACAGTCAAATATGCTGGGAAAAATAAAAATACAATACAAAATAAACACGTCTTTTCCTTATGTTATATTTTTTACATATATATTATTGATTATATCAATTAGCTTGTAACACAACAATAAACCAATGTAATGGAAAAGTGCATCCGCTGTGCAATGCATGCAGGCCATAAATAAAACTGTAATAATAATAATTTAAAACATTAAAATAAAACATACAATAAAAAGTACAACATGAAATAAAGTGTCTTGTAAAAATGTGGGGACGGAGTTACTTGAAATATTCTAAGGAATCACGTAGATTTAATAACGTTTTGTGATGATTTTATCTCTTTTTTGCTCCAAACTGAGGAGGTCATTTATAGAATCTACATTTTGTTCACAAGGAATTTGACCTTTTAGTCCTGTTTTATTATCACAAAAACAATGTTACTTTATTGGAAAGGTAAAACATTGTCTTTTGCACAAATCCTAGGTTGATGTTCATTTTGATATTCATTTTGATTTTCAAAACATCAAAATTGATTACGTTTAGACCACCCTCTGCAACAGGGTTCTGAAAAACAAAAAACAAAAAACAAAAAGCCGTTTTCGCCTGAAGTGCCTCCACTCCAGCAGGTGGCGGCAATCCAGTGTTAATTTCACTGTTAATTTGAACACGAAGAAGAAATGCGTAACAGTTCAAAACAATCATACTTGAAGTTCCGCCTGTCTGGCGCCGTGTCCTCATGAAGATGTCTCAAAATAATCCCGACAAAGCCGACCAAACGTCAGCTGACAAAAAAACTATCTCCCTCCCAATTTCCAGAGTGAGATTGATAATGAAAAGTTCCCCTGATGTCTCCAGCATCAACCAGGACGCTCTTTTTCTCACCACAAAGGCGACAGTAAGCTGCAGTTTAATACTAAATCATCGGTTCGCTGCTAATTTGTCAGCCCATTCGTCCGCTGCTGCTAACAGGGATTAGCTCACAGCTCGCAGTTAGCTTCTCGGATAACTGTAAATGTAGCTGCTCCAGTTTCCATTTGAGCTCGTGTACCCACTTATTGTGAGTTACTCCTTTGCTGACTTGTCTTGTGTTGTTGAAGGAGCTGTTTGTCCAGCACCTGGCTCTGTCCTCATTCAACAACGGCTCCGGGAAAGAAAGCAACAGTCTGTCATACAGCGACCTGGCTCAGACCGCAGAGGAGACGGAGACCTTCCACTTTCTTACAGGTGAGACCCAGACAGAGCCGGATAAACCTATAGGGGCTATAAGCATGTAATGTTGGTCACTACTGGCCCTTTACCACTGAAACATTAGAGTAACCTGGAACCTTTCAGAACTTGTGTAAATGATGGCTCTAGTATGGTTCTAGTACACGCTTAGTTAACAGTTTATTAGGTGCACTTAGCTAAAAATGAATGCAGTCTAATAGAAAATCCCTGCAATACATATAATCTTCACGAAGATTATACTGTTCAGTTTTTGCTGAAACAGTTTCAGAGAGGTGTTGGTTCAACTTCATGGTCTTTTGGATGCTGTAGTTTGCGCTATATTGAGACATTTTGTTTTCCCTCATTGATATAAAAGGGTCTGACAAAATATAAGAAACGCCTCTCAGCATAACGCAGTAGAATTCAACAGCACCACAAACTACATGCTCCAAAAACGACTATAAAGTTGAATCACCATCTCTCTAAAACAGTTTCACCAAAAACAGAATATTTTAACCTTCATGAAGGTACCTTAATTTGTCAGGTATTTTAATTTTTGACATTCTTTTCTGGTTATTTTACCCATAAACAGATTTTTGTTTTTTACAGGAAATTTACTACTTTACAATATTACATTATATATGGATATTGCAATATAAAATTACATATAGCATGATAGAGGAGGCCTTGTCTTCCAGCTCCAAATTGTCCAACCAGTTCTTTATTGTAACTGTGAACTGTAATTTAAAATTTCTCATTTCACTGTAATAAACCTTTCAATGTTTGTTCTGTCTCTTGATAAATACTTTCTTCAGCACAAACTTGCACCTCTTTGCTTTTGCTTGCAATAATCAGAAATGCAAGTTGCTGCAATCTTTAAGGTTGTAGCTGTGTATTCTGCTGAGGAAAGCTCCTGTTTACTGTGTGATTGCATTTTGATTGACCCAGTCATGATTTAAATCATTGTCGCCACCTGAGGGTTCCTGGAACTCAAATTTTGTATTGCTTCCTACCAGGGACAAAATTAGCTTTCAAGATCTATTTCCAGATCCATTCGTCATCCATTCAGAAGGTGTAAACACACTTTCACAGCAGCTCACGGATGGCGTTGTACAGCTACAGTAAGAGGACAAGTAGCGACTGTAAGAACATGTTTGACATGGTGTTATATTCTCCTTTTAATTGACAGATATCCTGCCCAAGAAGATCTTGGCTCGAGACTACCTCAAGTCCTTGGAGCAAATGCAAGAAGAAGAAGCTGACTTTTAAAAAGGACACTGGCTGAATTTCACATCTGGACAGATGTTATCAAACGTACACGCTATTCACTGAGAGCAAAATGACTGGCAGAAGAGACACCCTGAACTTTCCTTAATGCTTTTAAATACATTGACAGAGTTCAGCTGTAGGGCTCATGGACGGAGTTAGTGGACATGGGATTGAAAGTAAAGCCACATAGGGCAAATGTGAAATCAAATAAAGACTCAGAGATCACAAGAACACACAGAGTCATAGAGGAACATAGGAGTTGTATCATATGTCTAAGATAAATATTTAATGCCAGAAATCTACACTTGTAACACTGGCCTAAACAAAGGATCCTTAGATGAATCATAGTGTGATCACCCCTCAAGATCACCTCTACAAAGTTAATATTTTTGTGTAGGCTAAAGTACTGTTGTTGCTAATTATTGATGTGCTTGTATTGTGACATTTTAGGACTTCAGAACGATTTTGCATTTGACCCGTATTCCTAGACTTATCTTTGAAGATTTTCTGGTAGCATTGTCTTATAAATTTCGTGCTTGTTTTGCATGCACAACAATCAGGAGGAGTGAATTGTTCTTTCTTAACAACTCGCAGGCCTGTCTGAGCTCACTCCATGTAACAGACTTAGACATTATGGGAATCCATTCCACACAGCTGGAGCACAGATGTCTCAGCTCCTGAGTTATTATTGCCTTTAAAATATGATTGGGTGAATACTACTAAATCATTTTAGAGATGCTTTCAAACATTGATTTTCAAAGTGAAATGTGCTGATGTTACTGATTCTAAGTTGTTTTGTCATGTTTGAGCTGTGAGTTAGTTTATCATAAATACTTGAAAGTAGTTTGAACTAATCAAAAGTACAAATACCAGCTTAACTACAAAGCAACTGAACATGCTGTGTCTTTCCAAATGAAAACTCACACTCATCCTAATAGATGTGACTATTTAAAGTGTATATAACAGTTGACCACCTTACAAAGCATCTTCCTTGTGAACTTACAAATGAATTGTTTAGATTTGATATTAAAATAAAGATTCATGCTGTCTGATGTTCACCACATACATTTCACACCACAACCTTGAAGAGATGAGACGTGTGAAAATGAAGTTTATGAATGATGACTGACGAAGCTTCACAAGTGTGTTGCGGTTTTTTACTAGAGGCTGTTGGTGTGACCATGAAATCTCCATGTGCAACACGTTTGCAAACTGGAAATATAAAACGAGATTTAACAGCTAAATCTCCCTGATAGTGTGAGGTTTATTCATCTCTGCTGATTCCAGGTTACACGTGTTACTTCGGTAGGTGTTTTGATGACACAAGGTGCATACCAAGTGTGTTTTGTCCTCATAATACAGACTAACATAATCCTGAGCATGCATGCATTAGCTACATTGTTGTACAATACATATATATATATAAATACAGTTCAAATAAGGGAAGAAAAAGAGGCAACAGGTCCTCGTCGTCACTGTTGAAAGAGTTTGTTGAGTCGAAGCTGCATGTTAAGCAGAGTCTTCTCTAAAGTAGAAAAATGGTTCTCCAGGACGTTTGCCATGTGCTCTCTTCCATCTATGGCGTCCCCTGTGTTGGCAAGATGCTCCTTCATGCTGAAAGGGATGACACACCACATGTAAATGTCTGACACATTTACACACTACTCTGCATAAGATTTTTCTTTCAAAATGCACAACTGTACAAGAGTCATGAGTTTGTTCTCTCACATGTAACAGAGAGAAAGCACTGAGTTGCATTTATTCTCTACAACTGTTTTAGTGCCAGAGTCTCTTCTCGGCCAGATGTCCCGACAGATGACTGTTGGAAAACAGTTGAAATGACTCAGCTGCTTGTCTGAATGGTGTTTCCACTCTGTCTGATTTGGCATCCAAGCAGTGTTGTGTTTGAGCCAAACAAGCAACACTGATCCAGGGTCCCTGACTCCCTCACTAACAATGATTTAGGAATAATCCAACAGCTGTCCTTTGATCAGTATTTACCAGAAACTTAATTAATTTGTCAATGTACAGTGGGGCTTGCAGCTCTATTTAGTGACTGATCTCTGAAAAGTATGGTTCTAATGTGTGTGTATAAATATAAATATGCAACAACAGAAAGCCAAACCACTGATACATGTACCTGCTCCTATAAATAAGAAATCAGGGGCACATATTACATATCATCCCCACTTCTTCAGTCACTACACTACAGTTTAAAATGTGCAGTTTGTGGAGCTCGTAACATTTGATTAAGAGAATGGCTTTTCAACTGTAAAGAAACGTTCAAGACAAAATTAAGGAATGAAATGAAATTTAAGATTTCCCACCCCAATCATTTTCAAACAATCCTTTAGGTTATTTAATCCATTAAATGGTCCATGGACTTCTGTTTCTCACCTCGTGAGGGCCCCCTGCTCCTTCCCCTCTTTCCTCTTCTCCTCCAGAGAGACAAACACCTTCTCCATGATCTGCATAGTTTCCACCACACTCCGGTGGTCTGAGAGGATCCCCTGGACCTCCTCTTTGGCTTGGTGGTCGTAGGAGCTCCCTCCCTCCTCCATCCCGCTGGAGGTGGACACAGCCTGCAGGGCAGCCCTGTTCTGGAGAACAAGCAGACGGGACCTGGCGAACTCCTCGGGCCCGGCTATGTTTTCCCAGCAGATTGGAGAGGACGGTGGTAGCCAGAAGCGCTGGGTGCAGTTGACTGGTTTTCCTGGGGTCTCTGTTACGAAGGGGCTGTCAGCAGGGAAGCTGTGAAGCAGGTGCAGAAAAGATGATCCAGAGCCCCACTCCCAATCCTCAAGGTCTGGTTCCCCAGACTCTTGTTCAGGGGGGAAAGTAGGAAGAGGCCCTGCTGCCCCTGCACCCTCTGCTGGGAAGCAGAGCCCCAACAGGAGGGAGCAGGACAGGCAGAGCACGGCGCTGCTCGCTGCCCCCTGGAGCATCTCCAAACTGTCTGAAACATGAATTATCAGGCTTGGTTAGACTTGTGGAGCAGTATTCATAGTGGACACACACACACACACACACACACACACACAGCTGTAATGGTTGGAAAGGCCATTCACTGGCATCATGACAGAACTTATCCACTAAACATTTTTTTTCCACTGGGGTCTTTTCCTGTAACAAAGCGATTGTTTTATTCACACAATATCTCCTCTCTCCTCTCACAAAAACAAAACTAGACTACTGCATTTTCATCTTATTTTGAGAAGCAAACATGAGATCTTTCTTTTAGTGAGCCATAATAATAAAATCATCAAAACATATGCACAATCCCATGCAATTTCTAGACAGACTATATTGTGCAGGAGGAATGGAGATTTTGATGGACCAGTAAATTTCAACTAATTATTTACAAAGTTAAGAATAACAGTGAGACTTTTCACTGACATAAAACCATAAAACTGTCAATACAGGCAAAGTGTGGTTTCACCTTCAAAATAAGAGATTAATTACAGCGTATTCAAGCTATATACTGCCACACATTTCTCCATCAAGAACATTTCTGTAACAGACTGCAGCATATATTGATGTTTTATTTATTATATTATTGCCGGAAGTTTTACTCTCAGTTTGGTAGCTTCATGGTTTGCCAGCAGTAGGAAGTTCAAAAAGATTAACGGAGCGCTGCAGCTAATCCGCAGCTCCCGATCACTGCAACAACTTTTACTCATACAAACATCTTTTTCCTCATCACCGTGCTACAATTTCACTTACGTCTCGTGTATGTAATGTGTCTTTACCTTGCAAAGAAACCCCAGCGACGAAGCAGTCTGTGAGTACTGCGACGCTCCTCTGGTGCCTGAAGTCGTCGGAAAAAATGAGTCGCTGGCTGCAGCCTGTTACATGCGATCTGAATCTCCCCTTTACTGGCCCGGTAACAGCAGAGTCCGGAGCGAGGATTTTCCGTCAGAGTCTGTGGAGTAATTAAGGGAAACTTACCCCAAATAACGTAAAATAGCCTACACTTGTAGTCTGGCTGGGAATGTCTTCTGACTTACAAGTGCAAACACCAAACAGGCTGGAAACAGAAAGTGTCTTACTTATGCCTACTTAACAATGTGGACTTTTTTTTTTTTGGTCAGAGTGTTAATTTGCAGCTTTTTGCTCCTCCAAAGACTACAAGTCTGTGAATGGAGTAGGAGGTGTGATGCTCCTGGAATTTATGAGCCATTTTACTACGTCCTAAACAGCACCAGCCAGGCTTGAATTTGGCTCAATTTTAAACTCAAAATGTGCTAAACATCTAAACATCATGCAATCAGTGAAAGGCAGCTTGTTGCCGGTTCAGATAAACCCACAAACATCTTGTTATCCTGCTGTTTTAAGAACAAAAGGTTTCAAAATGTAGCCAAAGCTTGGAGGAACTTGCGATTAATTCACACCATCTGTGTTTATTTAGTGAGTCTGTTGAGTGGCCATGCAGGGAATGAATTTATATAACCCGAGCCTTACACCCTGACATAAGCAACAAGGAATGGGAGACATGTTTTGGCACAAACAATGGAGGGTGTTGTAATTCTAGAGGAGGAATGGACATGAGGCACACACCACCAATGTTAAAATATGTAAGTGAATCTCAGTACAAACTGTAAAACATAGACTTTGTAACTCCTAAGAAGGGTGGGACTGTAAAATGCTGTATCAGGTCCCTCTGCAGTCCTGTCCACATGGATACTTTGGCTTTGATCAATAGCTGGTTGTGGCAGCCAGATGTTGCTTTCAGGTCCTGCTAATGATTTTCACATCATTTGGGGAACAAAGAGTAGAATTTAATTTCCTTCAGATGATGAAAATCCATGTTTTTGACTCACATTTACAGCGCAGTCTCACTTATATATATACCAACTGCAACACATCAGAAACACCAGAACATAAAGAAAACAGCAGTATGACAACAGGCACAATTTAACACGGCCATAACAGACACCCACGTCACATATAAAAAGCCATAAACGAACACTGATCTTATAATTGTAATGTGTCAATTATATGTAATTGCTTTGGCAATGTGGTTTCTGAACTGTTGTTGACGTGACATGTATGCCAATGAAGTCATTTTTATTTATATTCACAAATAAAGCATTTGCCACAGAACATACGACACTCTTTTTAGACCCTTGAGTTAGAGAAAAAACAAAAAACTCTAATTGGGAAGAAGGAGGGATACAGAGTAGACAGAAGTAATACAATTATAATACATGGAGACACAGTGACAGAAAATAGACTTTTTTAGTCCTCCAATTTTAGGGGACAGAACATAAATAAACTTAGAGGCATTATTTGGTTGCTTATCAGTGACTGACTGAAGTCAACGACCCACAGACATCTTTCATTCATTGGTATCTCTGCAAGGACTGTACTGCAGCTGTCTCCACTTCCTTGTTTCCTTTTTTACCTTCAATCTGGTCTTCAGCACATCCCACAATAAAACTTAAACATGATGGGTATTTTATAAACTGAATCCAGTATTTTTCCAGTTTATGCCATCAACATAACAAAAAAAAAAAGGCTTCAGGATTTCTCCCCCAGAATTGTATTCTCTAAAGTGTTGTCCAGTCAATCCTGATGCATTTGCAGACAAAATGTTTCTGTGTACTTGTGAACACCCTCAAGCTCTAGCCAGACAGCCACTGCTTCATTTCAAATCCAGTGTGCTGCAGCTAAACACGGCTCAAGTCATATAAATGTCACTGTTGAAATACTTTAAACCAAAGGGTTGCAAGATAAATCTGGGGGGTCATGAGGAGATAAAAGGGATAGGAAAGAAGAAAAAAAAACACATTTCTGCTGCAGAAAATCCTACTTTTTAGACTTCAATCTTTGCCCTTTTTCTTGTGTATTATACTGCACGTTTTCATTCCTCTAAAATATTTAGAATTACAACCCGTGGACATATAACCTGTCATGAGGGTTGAGAGTGGACATAAATTCGTTTTAAGGGGTCATAAGCAATACAAGTTGAGAATCACTGGCCTAAATAATACATTCTGGTCTAAGTACTTATGGACTACACAGACCTGGACCTCAGTAATCCTACAGTGACATCTAGTGGTGAATACTGGACATCGCTGCTTTATTCATTTATCACTGTGTCCCTCCATCATTAAAAGCACTAAAATTAAATCTGCTTGTTTGGATCCAAGCAGAAAATGTTATATTGTTATTTATGAAAATATGAGCTAAAACCCTGTTCACTAAAATACACTTGAATGTAATGACATTTCTGGACATGTTTTACACACTGAATTCCTTCACAGTATCCTGTGCGTGCAGTATTTAGCTCCATACACACGGTGTCAGAGCACTGCCCGTGCCCCGGGTCATGTCAGCGAGGGGCGGGGATCGCCGCGGAGCTCCTCCTCCTCCAGGCTGCCGTCACCGGGGCTGCTGGACCGGAGCGACTCGGCACCAACAACCAGCCGCCGGCTGCTCCTCCGTGCTGAGTGAAGACTCGGTGCAGCCAGGAGCCTCCCCGCCGTCTCCGCCCGTCATTTCTCACCGTCCACGGTAAACGACATGGCCACCGGCGGCATGGACGAGCGATCTCCGCTGCTGTCGGGCCCCAACTCGGAGAATGTGACCCCCACTGCTCCCCCGTACCTGCAGGATTCAAGTCCCCGAGGTAAACACGCGACATGTAGAGCCCCGCAGCCTGCATGCTGAATCATTTTTGGGCGTATCGAGTTTGTGCAAGAGCGTAAATAAAACTGCAGCAAGGCAAGGCAAGGGCAGTTGAGAGAAAGGTGGAGCTTGCACTGTGAGAACTGGAGCAGTGGGTTAGAGAAGAGGGGCCTACAATAACAGCAGGCTCTGTTTTTACTGCAGAAATGCTTACATCACGACTCACTGGGGCCTGCAATGTTTTGGGTCTTCACCAAAAAAAAATGATACGAGTCGTGATGATGCACTGAGGCCTCGTTGGATGTGGGCTTTATTGTTGTTGATTGACGGGGGATAAATGACCCATTGCAGAAGAAGGCAGCCTGGCAGCCTTTTGTCCCAGCTGCAAATCGACAACATGCCCAGATGTGTCCTTTGTGGATGGGGCCGAACCAGTATCACGGCATGATTTAAATGTCATGATGCTTCATTCGGCTGTCAATTTGCATGAAAATGGGACTGTAAACAACAAATATGTGGCCTTAATGTTGCAAAGGCAGTTTGAATCTGTTCTTTTAGGCATTGCATCGTCAATACAATACAAAACATGTGCATTTAAAGCCAGAAAACTGACACACTGTCCACATTGTGCTTCGTAAACAGCTGAATGTAGGTTACAGTACCATAATGCATGCAGGGCTGAATGACCCAGGCAATTACAGCTCATAAATCCTCTGTCTACTCAGTCTAGCAGCCACTGTCAGGACCGGCCTTTGCACTGAATTTAGTCTGATCCAATTCTGAATTCATGTAGCAGAAGATCAGAATCCATTTAGAAGCTGGACACATACTTGATCACACATGCTATTTCTTTTTGCTGGAGGTTTTACATGAGAAACGTTCCCTCTTAGTGTTTTGACAAAAACATCCAGATCAGACTCTCCTGTCAAAGGATTATGTTTTGTTTTATGTCTTTTGTCTCAGCAGCACGATGGATTAGTCTTTCAAATGTAATTTGAAACAGTAACGTCTGAAGTAAATTTAGCTTCAGACACTGCGGACAAAGTTTCCTCTGATTGTACCTTTTTGATATGGGCCCATAAGAAACAACATTTCTTTGTGAATGAATGGATTTATTGACCATGTAAAACTCTTTTCAGAGCATTTCAGGACAAACGGCTAATATCAAGCAAATATTTTGTTGTTCTGAAGCGGTCTAATCTTGCAGAATTCATATTTCACCACCGGATTATTCATAAAGTCTTTAACGCTGGACTGTAATAACCTGTAAACTGACAGCATGATTGGGCAAAAGCCTAAATGAATATCAGTATATTTCATGGCCTAGCTTCTCCTCCCTCCCTCTCTGCAATCTGGATTATGGCTAATTCCATTTTCTTTGGGTTTGTTGGGGTACAATCCTCAATCAGCCAATTTGTTAAGTGGATTAATTTGAGTCAAAAGTGAGGTGATGTCCTAAAACACAATGAGTGTGATGGTGCTTTGACTAATAATCAGCTGCATTTAGGAATCTGAGTGAATGTGAGCTGTGATGACTTGAGAAAAAGATGTTATTTGTGAGTGACTGCAATCTCTGCTGTATTGATTTCCTGAATAATTTCACAAAGAGTTATGACTCCTTTACCTGATGAACAGAGTTGTCCACAGTCAGTTTGTATTCAGCAGGAACAGGTAGAGATTCGCTGTTTGCTGTATTTTCCTCCAGTGTTCACAGTGTGGTGGTGGTG
The DNA here is from genome assembly GCA_008360985.2 of Macquaria ambigua. Taxonomy (NCBI): domain Eukaryota; kingdom Metazoa; phylum Chordata; class Actinopteri; order Centrarchiformes; family Percichthyidae; genus Macquaria; species Macquaria ambigua. The sequence goes on along the minus strand of VMKM01000058.1, from coordinate 253,059 downwards.
AAGGGCGGAGGACCAATGACCTTGGCTGCATCTGAATGGTTAGACAGACACTGTGCTGGATTTTGTTGCCACCTGCTTGATGTTTTCGTGCCTTGAATGGTGGAACAAATTGACTGCAACAAAAGCCCGTGACAGAGTTTTTAATGTTGACAGCGATGAATGAATTCTTCAGTTTTACCTCCATTCAGAGACAGTGCTTTACTGACAGAGAAAAAGCTGTTAAAATACACATTTTATCAAATTTCTAAACCAGAGATGGTGGCAAAGTATAAGAGCAAAGTCATTCAAGGGTGGAGTCAAGAACCTGCAACATTTATCCTGTTCTCCTTTATTCATACTGTACAGCTTTGCTCATCAGGGAAGTGCTAGTTATCCAGGGTAACTAGGTGAGATAAGTCTGGTGATTTTCTTATTGTCAACAAAACCATCAATGAATTGATTCTACTTAGAAATGTTAACATGATAAAAATTTGTCTTATGATATTAACGATGCTATGAGTTTAATTTTATGACATTTATCTTCGTCGTGATTAGCAGCAACACAAGCGGCCGGAAGCGGCGTAATAGCGCGAAAGTGGTTTGAAAACCTCCAGAGAAAAAGAGCAGAGGCACTACATCAGGTGACGGCGACTGGTCCATCGTCACCACATCGTATGTTCACTTGACGGTAATTAGTCAAAGCAACATCCTGTCAAAAAAAAGAAAGAGAAAAACGTAAACAAGTTTTTACAAGTGGAGGCAAACACGGGATGGGATGTAATTTTGCAATACCAAGATATTATTTTTAGGCCCTATTGTTCAGCCCTACACTGGAGCACCAAATATGTATTAATCCGCGTCTGAAAATAGTCCTCAACAAATACACTATTTCCTCCTGTTTGAGTAACGTTTGCTAGAAACTACAGTGCCCAGCTGTTTTAGGAAGTATTTTTTGAAAATGAAACTTACGTCTTTAGTAGGAACTAATGTGCCACAGGCGGAAAGTACTGAGAGTCAGGACTAATTCCTTGTTGGTTTTCATCTTTTCATGGGATTTGTTGACAAAAAGAAAAATATAGAATAACACCAGCCTTATCCTTTAATCTTCAAGAGATTTTCATGCCACATGGGCAACAAGGAACATAATTAAAAACAGAAAACATCCCTGAGCAGCTCCTGTCTGCATACCAGCTTCACAACAAACCACAAGTCCCACAATCATCCAGCCAGCGATGGCACCAGCTAGGCAGGACGTGGTGGCGGCTGTGTGTTGTGGTGATGCTGGTGGTTGTAGTAGAGCGTCTTCTCATCTTACCTCTGGCTCCGAGGACAGTGACAGTGAAAACCTATAGCTGCCATATTCAGTTTCAGACATGCATTAGGATAACCTCAGTGCACACAGCAGAGAGAGGAGCAAGTAGAAACATGCTTCTCCTGAGACTGAGCCCCGGTGGTGAAGAACAGAGAGAAGTGCTGACTGTGTTTGAATTTAAGATGTTGATCAGGATTTTATTTTATACTATTATATAAGAATTTATGGTTTAAGAAGAAAGACTACTCATTTTGGATTAACTCAACTAAGTAGTAATAAGCGCCACCATGTGCCGCCTGCACACAGTAGGAATGTCCAGTCTTTGGCATGCTTTGGTTGTATTTCTTGCCATGATTTCCCAGTAGTAGACGGGGTGTCCCATCTGTCCCTGTGGTGTCGACTGGTTGAGCATCTCTGAATCTCAGAGCCAAGCTTGTTTACCTGTTGACTTGTCCCATTATCTCATTCAGAGGGAGACGAGAAGGAAAGTGGTCATTTATTAGATTAGATGCCTCCTCTGTGTTTGGTCAGTAGGCTGGGGTCAGCCTCAACAGACTGTGGTATACTGTATTGGTCATTTGTCTATGTCTACAACAAATGTATTATTTCCATTATCTCAACTTTTTCTCAGTTAATCGAATAATTGTGCGGTCTATAAGATGTCAGAAAATACTGAAAAATGCCCGTCTCAATTTCCCTAAACCCAGTTTGACATCTCTGAATTGCTTGTTTTGTCAAAAAAACTGTCCGACACACAGAGAGATTCAGTTTCCTCTCATGGAAGACAAAGAAAAGCAGCAGCTCTTCACATCCGAGAAACTGGAACTAGTGAATTTTGGGGCATTTTTGTGTGAAAAAGACTTTTCATGATTGCATGATTATCAAAATTGTTGCAGATTAATTTTCTGTCGATTGTCAAATCCTTTCAGCTCTACATTTGTCCCTTTGCTGCCTGAGCTGTGCACCAAATCTGTACTTATCTTACGCATATGAAGAATGTAGGTAGTTAGTATAACTGCAGACACATACACATTTTATATGACTTTGCTTCTAAATTAAATTAAATTAAATTAATAGCTTTTTGCCCAGTTGTTGCTGAACTTTCTTACTTTTCTTTTTCAATGATCAGATACATTTTTCAGGAGAAAATTACATCAACAAATTCCGAAATGAATCTAATCTTGAAGGTTAAATGAGATTATTTAATGTAGATTTAAGATCGTTGCCATAGCATCACACAGACTGTAAAGTATGCCTGAATACTACAGTAGTAGAAAAGGTAGCGACTGGTGCAAATCTATGGATTAAGTGTATTAAAACCCTGAAAAACACATGGAATGTAGACTAATTAACGAAGGTTAATGTGGGATTAAACAGTACAGAGTGTTCATTTGAATGGCTTCTGTAGTTGGTTCACAGTAGTTCTTTCAGACATTAAGAGAAAATCTTTAAGTCTGTAAAGGCCGGCCATTTGATCATGTTGATTGCACCTGTTTATGGACCATAAAACACTAATCAGTGGCCTGGCTTTTCTTCATTTCTATTAGCCTCATTAGCAGAGACGTTTTAATTTATCTAACTGATGCACCAACTGAACAAGTCTCAAACCTCCTCTGTTCATTTTATGAGTAGGTGGTACATCTTTACATGTTTCTTTAAAGTCACAAACAGCTGGATACTATAAGACATGAAGTGTTTATATCTGTCTATGTGTTTATTGATAAGTTTATTACATATTACCCACAAATGTAGCTCAAATGTTACTTTATAACATATTGATTTGTCCTCAAAATGCCGTATCCTCACGATGAGAAGACTGGCTCATATGTTACATGTTAACTTTGGCTGCAGCTTGGCGTAGAGTGGATTTTGCGCCATCACTTTGGTATCTGAAAGGGCCCATTGTTTCTTTCTTAAACATACAGAATGGTGCTTGGCCCCTGACAAAGAAAGAAGAGTCACATGTTGAGCAATCGGAGCCATACACAGGCTGTCATGGGTTTGCATACAGTATGTGCAGGAGTGTTTCCTGGCTGCCTGGCACCTACCATACACAATACAATAGTTACTAAGGGAGTCATTAAATAACGTGTGAGTGTCATATGCTTTTTTGAGAAAACTTAGTCTTGAAAATAAGTAAGGATTGTAAGCCATGTTAGAGGGTTAGCTCAGATGTTTGTTTTTGTGTTGTATATTGTATCAGGTAGCTTATTATTGAATTAGGGCTGCAACTAGTGATTATTTTCATTATCTGTTAATGTGCTGGTTATTTTCTCGATTTCATCTATAAAATGTCAGAAAATAGTTACAAATCACATTTTTCCAGATCTGAAAATGACATGTTGAAATGTTTTATTTTGTCAGATCAACAGTCCAAAACTCAAAGATATTCAGTTTACAATGATGTAAAACAAAAAAAGCAGCAAATTCTCACATTTTACAAGCTGGAACCAGCAAATGTTTGTCATTTTTTCTCGGACAAGGACTCAAATGGTTATTGAATTATCAAGATAGTGTTCAAAAATAGTTTACCTGACTAATGTTTCAGCTCTATATGAAATATTTTATATATACTTTTGGACAGCAATCTTCTTTGTTGTTTTGTTTGAGAGCCGCGACGCCAACTTACACTGAGATTATGACTTTGTTTTGGTCTATTAGACCCTCGTCAGAAATTCAATTTTGTTGTGTGTTATCCAGGATAAATGGGAATTAATTTCCAAACATTCATATTACACTGTTTGACGACTAATGTAATTGCTAAAATTTTATGGATCCACAACATGTTGAATTTGGAGGTTTATTCTTAAACTTGGAGAAAGTCGTCTGACAAAAATTCTTAACTCAAGGACCACTTACTAGATCTCTTCCAGAGCTTTCAGCTGCATCTTGTGGCCTTTATCAGCTGAGAAAGTGGACCTTCAATTAAGATTTAGTTTTTTTTTTTTTTTCAAAAAAATAACACGTGGCTTCTCCTAAACCAATTAAAGATCTCTTCCACCATCACTGCACATACTTTATATTCAGAAATATTTACTGGCCTATTGATAAACCAAAGATGTTTGTAGTTATGTTCTTATAATGTTCTTATTTCCTTTGTTATAATCTGTTTTGACACTGATTGTTTTGTGGCTGTGTGAGCACTTGGCCACACTTCTGTTTCCAGTTTTTATAACAACAAAATTATGCAAAAAAACAATCCAGCTCCAGGTTTGTTCATGAAGTTTTATAGATGCATGCGATTAACAGCTGGCCGTGTGTTGTGTGCTTTGCCCTCCTCTTCTCAAAGCCGAACTACCTCCTCCTTACACAGCCATCGCCAGCCCCGACGCCGGCGGTGTGCCTGTCATCAACTGCCGCGTATGCCAGTCGCTCATCAACCTGGATGGAAAGCTGCATCAGCACGTGGTCAAGTGCACCGTCTGCAATGAGGCTACAGTAAGTGGAGGCCGTTGTTGAGGCCGGTGATGGCCTCTTTTTTTTTTTTTTACAATCAGTTTACCATTCATCTCTTTGGAAACCTAATCACACATGCACAAGCTTTTTCCAGTGTGACATCCAGCTGTACCTTAGTGCCGAGTTCTGTATTATTGTGCAGCATCATTTTGTGTGACAAAACGTGTAATTTGTCAGTGATCGAGAGAGAAACTATTTGCTTTTGATGCCAATTTCTTGCCTATATCTTGTCCTCCTTTAGAGCCTCACCAGATGCTGATGTAGACATCTGACACATCGATCATTCAGTAAAGTGATAAGTGCTCCGTACGACTTGAATGTGTCTCAGCCTGAGTAACTGAAAGCTTTGATAGAGCTGTCAGTGGAGGGAGAATGAATGGCTGTCATCACAAACACTCGGGTGGGAAATGCCATTTCCACTGGCTGATATTTGCGGTGCTTCTGCATCAACAGAGCCACATGATATTGTATTACGCTGGATCCAAAACAGTGCGCAGTTGACAGTGTTTCAGTTGTTGCATCTTATTTCAGCTCAGGTTCACCAGACATAATATCTAAAGCTGGAGCAACATGCATCAGGCATCCTGTGATCAACTTCTCTACATAAATTAAACATTTCTCAATCCAGACTAGCACAACAATTTAAATTGCTTCTTGAAATGTATATTTATCTTAAGCCTTTGTTTTATAACCTGTATGGAAATATGTAACATATGCTTTTTCTTTTTCCCTTTTTTTTTCTTGGAAAGCACTTTGTAATGTCTGGTTCTGATAAGTGTTATATGAATAAACTTTATTACTATTATAAAAGTTTCTGCCATTGGCCAGCCCAATGCATGTAGGCACAAACAGCACAGAGTATTGCATACAGAGGCTTAATAAATGCCTCTCAAATGACTAATACAGCACGTCAGAGGACATAACATGGACTAATATGTATTTCATAGATTAAAGGCAAAGCTATTGATATTGCACAGACTTTTTCCCACCCTGTTAGGTCTGACAGGCTCTGCTGTGTGACCTCTACAGCATTTTAAACCAGTTTTGTGGCTTTGTTTTTGCCTTCTGTATTAAACTGATAGTTTCCAGTGAGCTGATTCTTGTATGTTGCCTTTCAGCCCATCAAGAACCCCCCAACAGGGAAGAAATATGTGAGGTGTCCCTGTAACTGCCTGCTCATCTGTAAAGACACGTCCAGGAGGATAGGATGTCCTCGACCAAACTGGTAGGTAGCAGGCAGTCAAGTTCAGTCTGTTTTGCCTTCTTATTTGCCATTTCTTGTATGTTTACTTCTTTTCCAAAGTCATATTGGAAGCTCTGACCAAATGTTGGCACCTGGAAAGTCAACGTTTATGAGACAAATTAAGCCCTTTCTGTAGTTTTATGTCACAAAAACATTTACAGTCCTGCCTTGGGTCGGTTGTAATCATAAGCTTGTCCTTCTCTTTGTTCCTCCGACAGCAGACGCATAATCAACCTGAGCCCGGTGATGGTAATCCCAGAGGAGCAACCCGCCCAGCCGGCGCTGCCCATCCAACCTGAGGGGATGAGGGTGGTCTGCGGTCACTGTGGCAACACCTTCCTAGTACGTAAAACCCACCAAGACAACCAATCGAACCAATCACAGAGTTGTTCATGCAGAATTGTGTTGCTGTGCTGTTGTTGGTACGTGCATATTAACGATCTTGAGAGCCAAACCACAGCGTATTCTTCATTATTATCAGTTTTATAGCATAGTTAGCACCGTTGTTCTGGACGTTATAGCTTGTTGTACTGTGTTTCAGCACATTAGAGCTAATGAGATGTTCTTCTCCTGTTGAACGTTTATCTTTGTTGAAATGAAAACCTCCATCCAGCTGCAGATCCTGACAGAATATGATGTTTTTAAGCGTCTGGCATGCATTTGCTGCATGTTTCCTTTCCTTGCCTGGCTCATTAAAAATCCCTCTTGATTGCAGTGTGGTTGCAGCCTTTTGCAGATTATTTCCCACCTTAAATTCACCCTGTGTTGAGGATATTATCAGTATTTTTGACATGCGACATGTTCACTTTCAGGGAGGTTTAAACACCTTTGTACTTCTATTTATCAGGTTACATATTAATAAAATCAACTGCCAGGTGTCTCATTGAAGGAAGAAGGTGCAGAACCTGAGGTTTTGAGACTCGCGTGTCAAAATCAGCGGTATTGCCCTCTATAACGTGTGCACATTGTTGCTTGCGGCGTCTGTAGGGCAGTGAGGACGCCAGGTCATCCCAGCCAATGTCTGGCCTCCCCAGCGATGGCTCTCCCCCAGCACAACAACAGGTTGAGGAAGCTGGTCATACTGGTGGACATATTAACAACAGCCTAACCTGCTCCAGTTCAATCTGCGGCCTTATTTACACTGGTGATAATATGACTTTGCACACATCTGGATGTGAAGAGAGCTTCAGTTAAAGAGAGGTTAATTAGATTTGTGAAAAAGTGTTTAAAATTCATTCATTTCTACTCCTCTGACGCCAGATGTCAAAAGTCACATATTAAACTTGTGTCAATACGGCCTTAAATTATGCTGATCTGTGATGGGATAAACATTTTCATAACACTGCTTCATCACAACCCTCACTAATATATTATAAGAATAATTCTAGATGCTAATTTAGCCAACCTTTTTATTTTTTTTATTTTCTCCAATACAGAAATAATAAATAGATTTAAAAGTTGCAAACCGTCATAACCGATCATGTAAAATCACTCCCAGTAGGTCTTGTGTTGATTGTTCTAACAGTACAGTAGCATTATAGTGTGTTCACATGTGTGGATGCTCCTCTGTAATGTCACTTAACGGTGCTTCTTCTCCTGTTTCCTCGCAGTGGATGGAGCTTCGCTTTAACACGCTAGCCAAGTGTCCCCACTGCAAAAAAATGTGAGTGAATCGAACCTCCATTTAACTCAAAGGTCACAGTGAAACATTTTACTGTTACACTTCAGTCGCAGTTCACATTTTATTTGTGAATTGTAAATTCTATTTGCAGTCTATTTTCTGTTGCCTTGGGATTTATTTTAAGTCTTTAGATGGACACTAAATTGAGACAAAACAAAAAGTTTCTAATCACCATGCCTATGTGTTTTCAAGTTTTAGCTCCAACTCAGGTATGCTTTACCTTTTAGCTGACCGTTTTCATTTCTTGGGTGTTCTTTTCTTATGGTTGCAGGCAGCCATTTGTTTTCATTTCATTTCTGTTTGTAAATCATTTAGCAGATTCTTTAAACTTTCTTTCTTCTTCATTGTATAATCGTCCCCAGGAACATCGAATCTATGTGGATTTTTGTCAAAGTTACATTATTGTTGCCTGATTTTACAGTTTAACACTGATTTGAAATACTTTGAAATAATGTAACTTTTAACTTATGTTCACTGTGAAGTTGCAAGGAGTGTCAAGACTCTGCAACTTTATTTTCATATTGTACAGAAATAAATGGAAAACAATGGCTGCCAAAATCAATCAGATGTTCTCAAAACATGTTTGTAAAATGGTTAATTGTGATGTTAAGTATGTGATTTGCAGAAAATGGGCTTAAACATGCAAAAATCACTGGTGTGGTCTTTAAAGGCCTGAAACTAAGTGAATACAGCCTTGCTGGGTGGGTTCAAGCCATAAAAATACTCATGTGACGTCACTGCAGCTTTCTAAAAAGACTTTTTGTAGCTTTGGTTTTTCACTCACTGCCATCTTTTCAGTAGCTGGAGCCAGAAAAATCTAAATTTGGGCAGTAAGGTGGAGCTGAGGTTGGGTGAGTTGGGCGAGAGTGTTGAATCTTATAAGACCGATCAAATTAAGGTGAACATGTCCCATCATATCCAGCTTTAAAGCCATTATCCTAATCTTACAGGAACATTAAAATACCACCAATACATACTGAACATAAGAGGAAGCAGTGATTGACTTGTAGGAAAAAAATCATTGGCTTTCCACTTCTGCATTGGCATCAACTCTCCAAAGCCATTTGTGGTTTGGTACGATACAGCTCGTCAGAGATGTGAACACTTTTTAACTTCCAGCTCTCGTTGCTGGAGAAGTTTTCAAGTGCTTACTTTATGGGTAAATTCACTGTAGTCAGATGCCGAGCTTTAGAGATCTGGACTTTCTTGGAAGGAGAGGGGAGAGGAGGTAATGGATGCTAATCTGGACGTGTGACGGGAATTAGAGCCTGGCCTCAATACATGTTATGGTAATGGGGTAGGAGGGTCACAGGATTGAGGGGTGGTGGGAGAGCATCGAAAGGTGTGTCTGATAGTGATGATAGGGACAGTATCTAGAGCAGGAGGACCATCTGTCTTTTCTTATACCTCTCTGTCTGTCTCTATCTTTCCATTGATATTATATATATTATATTTTGACAGTATCTCTATTTATATTTCCACCCATGTCTTTTTCTCTGTACGTCTTTGTCTCTGTTTATATCTACCAGTCGTAGTAGTAGTTATTTGTGCCATGCACATACAAGTTCCCGTGACTTATAAGTCACCAAATGTACCGCTGCAGTGTTGAAACGACATTTGTCCGAAAAGAACATAACTCCCAACATAAAACATTACATTGCAAACAAAGAACTTTCTCTCTTCTCCCAAACCTTTACAAATAAAACGTACGACATAAATGTCTCTGTGGGAAACACAACTCAAGTCTTTTCTGATAATCCAACCATAAGAAGTCAGCAGAGGTGAAAACTAACTTAACTTCAATGTGTAGTAACTTCATATAATCATATAATGAGCAATAAAACACACAATGGACTTTGTATTCTTTCTCACCTAAATCGCATAACAAACAAAGCTTTTACTCTTCTGGGAGACCATTAAACCATTAAATCTGTTTCTTGGCTAACGGTAATAATCTTTGACTCTTCATTTCTATTTTTCTCTCAGTGTCTGTATCTGTCTGTTTCCACATCTCTTTCTCTTTCTTTCCATCCTTATTTTCTCAAAAAAAGTAACTAACAGAAGTCAAAACAGAAACAGTTGAGATAACATGGAGTCATGTGGTGATTTTACCTCAATGCTTATAAGGAACTGATACCTTTAGCACTTTCTCTGAGGAAAATCCCCCAATTCCACTTGTAAATTGTTGTAGTAAGGCTGTTTTCCCAGGCAGACTAATAATTCTTTGTTTTGCAAGCGATGTGCAGTGCACCTCTGGCAGCGTAAATCTTTAAAAACATCATTTGGAAAGAAGGTCTGCTCCATATATGGTCACAGGTCAGATGAATGAGATGGTCAGGTGGTGCAAGTGAGTCGAACAAAGAGGAAACATGAAAGCAGGAGGAGAATTGTTCAAGAAGGAGTGGTGGAAGGTAAGAGATCAGGTGATCAGGCTCCCCTAAGCCATCTGAAAACCAGCGATTCCTGAAGAATGCTTGAGTCCCGTCACATGAGAGGCATGTGAGAGCGGAGAGGGGGAGGAAAGTAAAACAAGCAGTTGATTTGTGCTTATGTGTTTGCCAGAGTCTGAAGTTGTCGGGAGCTGCGCATGTGACCGGCCTCCGGCGCTTTCATGTGGAACTTAAAAAAAAAAAAAAGAGGAAGAGAGAGATTTTTGGCTCACAGGATTGTTGGTGTGATGCAGAGTGAGATCACTGGGGGAAAAAAAAGGGTGGGACAAAGAAAGTATCAGGCACATCATCGTGCAAACAGTTTCAACCACATCACAAAATGTATCCATCAGTCTCAAAATGATAGCAGGGCTGCTGTGTTCAAACTCATACAGAGCTTTCAAATATTCAAAGTTTATTTTAGGTTCAAGTATTTTTGTTATTCCAACCATAACCATATAAAAATACACATACAGAAGAATGAGATGCCGCCAGGGTATAAGACAAACAAAACATAAAGATATCTAAAATGTATTCTGTATGTTTATATGTTTTTATTTCTGCCCTGAAACCCTCTAACAGTCTCTCTTCACACACTGATCTTTTTTCTGTTTTTTGCTTCTCTCCTCAATCTCGCTCTGCAGATCCTCTGTTGGCAGTGCGCTCCCTAGGAGGCGCTGTTGTGCTTACATAACTATAGGAATGATCTGCATTTTCATTGGAGTGGGTTTAACAGTAAGTGCCGTCTTTGTCTGGTGTGTGTTGTTTGTATTTTTTCAGAAAGGAAGTGTGTAGGTAAAGATGCATATATGTAGAGCTTTTCAAAAACAAAAGTGCTTCACAATGAAAGCATTTAGCAGGAAATGTCAAACAGGCAGGATCGTAACAAACACAGGAGCAACAAAGTAGAAGTGACAAAAGAGAAATAACATTAAAAAAAAGCAAAACAATAAAAAAAAAGTGAGGGAATATAAGTGAGTCTTCTAATGTGAGCATGGCAACACGCTCACTGTGACAGTGCTAACATGCTGATGTTTAGCAGGTATAATGTTTACCATGTTCACCATCTTAGTTTAGCATGTTAGCATGCTAACATTGGCTAATTAGCATTAATGACAAAGTACAGCTGAGGCTGATGGGAATGCCATTAGTTTTGCAAGTATTTGGTCATAAACCAAAGTATTGCACAAATTACAAATGATGATGGCGCTATAGTCAGGGGATCAAAGTTATTACAATTCATCCTGAGGGGAACATGAATGTTTGTACCAGATTTCATGGCGATCCTATCCAATAGTTGTTGGAATATTTCACTCACAACCACATATGTCAACCTCATGGTGGCACTAGAGGAAAAGTCAGGGGATCACCAAAGTCGGCAGGATTCATCCTCTTGGGACTATAAATGTCTGTACAAAATTTCCTGACAATCCATCCAATAGTTGTTGAGATATTTCAGTCTGGACCAATCAATCGGCAGACATTGCCACCCATAGCACCATGCCACTAGCATGGCTAAAAATCAGGAAATGTCCAGTAGACACTGGTTAGCTGACCTGAGAAACTTTAAGTTACTATGTGGGCACAACACGTGTTCTTTAAGATGGGGATAAATAGATGTAAATGGAGAAATATAAAGTGGCATATATTGTGTAGTGGTTTTGCACCTACATCTGATGCACTTTGTCCAGTTAAGCCACTGAACTGTTCAGTGAACAGAAACTGTGTTTTGTACAAACAACCACATCTTGTTCAGTTTTTCACCGTATATCAGAGTCACATCAGACTTTCATAACTTGGTTTGATTAAATCATAGAGATTTAATCAAACCAACAGATTAAATCATAATATCTTGATAATGATCTCATGGGATTGTAGTCCTCAATATTTTCATTCAAGGTTACTGAGCTTGTTTGTTTTCATTTTACTGGAACTTTTCTGATTAAGTGGATCACCGACCGATTGATATTATGAATTATCTTATTGATCTTCCACCAACTAGAGTACTCACCACAGTGCTCATCTGCCTTTGAATGAGTTTTCTGTTTCGTAGAAGTTTGCACATGAATGAAATAGTCTTCATTTTGTTAATCTGTCTCTGCAAGATAAAAGTTTATGAATGCATAAATGTAAATCTATATTCTTGGTGTTAGCTTCTCACCCAGCTTCTCTTCCTCTCCTCTGTGTTAACAGGTTGGTACTCGGGGCTTTGCCAGTCGTTACAACGCCACCTACGTATCCTGGGCATTCGCCTACCTGCTGGGCCTCATCTGTCTGATACGAGCCTGCTACTGGGGCGCTATCAAAGTCAGCTACCCGGAGAACAGCTTCGCCTAGAGTGGGTTCGGCATGGCGTGGACCTGCACGGCTGGAAGAACATACCCCGCTTTTAGTTTTTCTTTTTTTTTTTTTCATCTTGTTCAGATTTCAAACCGGTCATGTTCAGCTGAGCCGAACGTCTGCAGAGTGTCTGGACAGGAGTGTGTTGAAGAGGTGTACTGTATGTTTTAAGAGGTGTATGTTGGAGATGGATCTTGTTGCGTTTGTGAACTTGCTGAACAAACCTAATGTGTGTTGGTCAGTCCTCCTGCTAGTCCACAAGGACTCAAATCCTGCCCAGGTTTTGCCAAAATCCTCCAAATTACAGAATCAAGAATTTAAATGAAACTGTGATTTTTCTTGATGAATGCCAATATTAGCTCGCTGATTTAAAAATAATAGTTAGCAAACTGGTTGGATTTGGTCTTTCTGGACCAGTTTTTATTTTTTTTCAGCAGCCTGACATGATGGTACCCACTTGATTTCTTTTGTTACTGACCAGACCAAAATGAGACAACCTCCTAAGAACCGTTTGCCCATTGCACTACGATTATATGCAATTGTATGTGTTGTTTTGCTGCTAGTTTAACTCCAGCTACAGAAAGCTGCATATCCATACTGTATTGTAACCATTTACCTTTGCCTGTGTACACTGACATAGTATTGCTATATGATTTTAACTCTCGAAACGATCAGTTTATATAAGAAATCCTCCTTAAATACCCATGTGTGCCAATAACTGTGCTGCCCAGTATTGGTCAAGAAGAGCATCAGATCAACAGGAGCTTGTTTTTATCAATGTGTTAATTCTTCGTGCCATGCAGCTTTTAACTCACTACAGCAATAACCCTTTTATTTGGAGTTACTTTTGAACCTTACCTGCCGAACCTGCCTGTGTTCTTCACTGCGTTTTTGTTGCCTTCTCACTGGTGGAAAATGAAAACATGGTGACTCACGTTTGCATGTTGTTTATGTTCTGTCGCCGAGGTGGTGTGTTTTCTGTCTCGGAGAGGGAGCTGAAGCGTACGATGTTCCTGTTAGAATGTAAACCCTCCTCTTCCCCGTCGCTTATATCGACCGCTCTCTGACCTCCAGTGAACTCTGTGCTAGCTAGCATCGCTATAGGCTAACTCAGCATCCTGTCTGACCTTGACCAGTGGGCACAGTTCAAACTTCTAACCTTGTTTTGAATGTGATGACGACGATGATGATGATGAAGCAGAAAATAATATTAAAAAAAAACTTTGTACATAGTTCAAATTCAGTACTTGGGAAACTGTAGTGAGAGGTGGAAGGAGAGGATGGCTTGTGGGTCTTTTTAAAAATGATAATTTATCAATAAAATGCAAAAACTGCCTGTATTGTTCTGTTTGCTTGTTGGCTGTGATGATTCAAACTTACCACATTTAAAGTCACACACACACACACACACACACACACACACACACACACACACACACACACACACACAGGGTCAAACAAACAGGATGAAATTCATGGTATAAAACGATGTGTGGAGCTGCACACAACCCTTACTTCATATTTACATGTTTAGCTGTCTGCTCCTGGTACTGTACTTAAGTCATTTTGAGATACTTTTCTTGAATATTTCCATTTATGGCTACTTTATACTTCTACTTCACTACATTTCAGGGGGAAATATTGTACTTTTTAGTCCACTACATTTATTTGACGGCTATTGTTACTTTTCAGATTAATATGTTCATAAAAAACATGATGATCTTATAAAATGTGATGCAACACTATAGTTTAAACCACCCAACAGTAAAGGAAGTATTAGGAAGTGAACTAGCTACAACATTAAAATGCTGCTTTCACAATAATAATGTGTCATTAATAATAATTCACTTATACAAATTGAATACACTTTGAAAGGGGACAGTTTTCCTATTGAGTGCTTCTACTTTTTGACACTTTAAGTTTCAAGTCAAACCTGTACCCTGATGAAAGTCTAGTGACCAAAAGCTTGGCTTTATTATTAAATACATGCATCAAACCTTCCTTTTCATTGGATGGTTTATCAGAAGGTAACAACATTGCATGCAGGAGACAAAATATGTTGCATCTTCATCACATGACTTTTGATATATCACAATTGAAGGTTTGATTAAATTTGAATACCAGGTAAATTTCTAAGGCACTGTTAGAAAGTGAGTGTGATAGTTTTTAATTGAATGTGACGATTGAATTCAAGTTTTGAGTATAATACAGTTTCACATTCATTCTCAGGTCAGATCGCGCTTTCAGAAACACATCCAGGGACTCCAGAACAGGAAATGAGCAAATTATGAAATGAGTCAACACGTTTGTCAGTCAGTCAGAATTTGTGGCTGGAAGTGTGTTTCAGTAGTTCCTGTGAAAAATACACACTGTAGATGAAGGTGAACATCACAAACATCATTCAGAGCCACCAAGGCACCATGACACTGAGCTATGGCTCCCTCTGTAATGTGTTGAAAAGAAGGTGTGTCGGTGTGTCCTCCACATGTGCAGAGTCCATGAAGGGTGAAGGACAGCCTGCTCCCTCTGTGTTCACACCACACTCTGTTTATTATATCAGCAGCAGTCTGCGGAGACAAACCTCTTCACTGCTGTGAAATACTGATGCTTTAGATTATGGATTTCTCCTGAACGGTGCCGTCGCTGTCCACGTGTCCAAAGCCAAGATCATTTTCTCTTGATAATAAAAAAAACCTGCATTGAGAGAAGTATTTTGACCTGGGCTTAAAACACTTAAAAACTGGTTCAGCTTCTTAAGATTTCAATCCAAAGACAACATATTATAGAGCAGTTTTTAATTATTTACAGGTTGTTAATATATGAAGGTATCATTTCCTATCATAAGTTACATATCAATAAACCCAGTACTACGTGTACTGTATGCTCCTGAATGTAGATCTGTAAATCTGACTTCTTCACTTCATTGTTCATTAGTTATTTTTGCAATAAGCTAAGTATATATTTCAAAATTGAATTACTGTTTCCCATTATCTGTGATGCAAACGCCTACTACTATTACCATCAAATATAACCAGGGAAACCAATTAAGATAGGCATAATTAATTTATATTCAGATATTCTGTGTGAATATCATAATGAAAGATCAGAGTATACTCAGTTCACAGACTCTTAATCCTCTTCTGTTTATTATAGTGTCTTATATGATTAAAATATTTCCTCCATCTTCTTCTTGTTTGGTTGTACAGGCAGAATAATAACCACCAGTGAGATCAGGTACACCGTACAGTCAGTAAAAACAGATGCTTCTTTTTCTAACCAGTCACCCCTGCACATCCATAACTCCACCTACACAGGTGCACATCTACACTCATGTTGCCTAATTAGACCTTAAACAACTTAATCCTGCCATCGCTCTGATTAATAGATGGTGTTTTGTGTATAATAGCTCCACTGAACTTCAACCTGACCTCATGTCTAATCAACCAGATGGATTGAAAACACCTGTGTGGGTACGCAGGAAAACATTTCTCATCTAGTTGTTTGTCTTGCAGATTAACTGATCTGATGTGGGGTTTTTTTAATAATGATAATGTCTGTTACAGAAAACATTTAGCTGACACTTAATCAGTGGTCATATTTCCTGTCCAATTAAAAAACCCAGAATAATTCTCAGCAGCCTGTTCTTTTATAGCTGCAGTACTGCTACTTGTCCACAAGGTGGTGTCATTGGCAAACATTTAATAGACGTCTATGTGGAAGTCACAAGGGCACACTTTAGTTACTTTAGTCAGCTGTGTTTAAGCTTTGAAGAGTGTGTGCTTTGCTCTTATACCACAGATATCATGAGTGAATACGCACATAGAAGAGCAGACCAACAATGAACTATTTGTCAGCTTTTTGTTGGCATAATAATCTATTATTCTTGCCACTTTCATTTTAAGAGGTTAAGTGAAATCATCATCTTGGTAGGATTAGGCATGAAGCAGGCATATCCATCCCTGGTGCTTTTAAGGGCACAAATTTGATATTTGGATCACCACAAAACTCTAAACAATTGTTCCTCGTCTGTCAAACAAATCACAAGGAGATGTGTTATTTTTGAGATGTGCAGACACATAGCTAGACAAATCAATAACCAGGGGTAAAACCGTGGAGGTAGAAGAGTGAGAAAGACATACACATGGCATACACAACAATATATCGTCTTTATTTACGACCAACAGATTTTTATCTCAGTATGACACATTAAATACAGAAACAACAGAATAATGGTTTAATGAGCTCCCCAGAGCTGCTACAATTGATACAATTAAATCTGTCCTTCCCACACACACACACACACATACACACACACACACACACACATACAGACACACACACAGCTCGCCATGTCATGCTGCACATTCACTGCACGCTTCAGCTCTCATGATCTACCCTGGGCAGCAGATGATGTCACGTCAAACACAGTGATGATGTCAGATCATCAGATGGATCTCCGTCTGACGAGGTCATTGCTTTAAGGACGTCAGAGCGTCGCCTAGGAGCGTAAACGAAACACACACGCGGGGCTATTTCAGCTACCACCTAACTATGAAGGAACATGGAGGTCATAAAGTCGATACTAATCACCATGACTTAACGAGTTGTGTTGAGTTAGTGTGTGTGTGAGTGTGCGTGAGTGTGTGTGTGTGTGTGTGCGCGCTGCTGTGGACTTCCTGATGCGTTGACAGGCGGCTGTTTGCTCTCTGCACCCATCAGTGACGATCTGTGAAGGGCGCTCGTCCACTTTCAGTTGTTGTTGAGGACCCACCATGAGGCTGAGGAGGAGACGCAGAAGAAGAAAAAAGATTCACTGACCCCCCAAAAATGACCCCAATCAATTAGACATTGAGCACGTTCTGCTCTGCGGGCTGCGTGTATTTTGTGTATTTGACAAGTGTATTCAGCCCTCTGCTCTGCTTGTGTGAGGTAGAATTAAGATCAATGTATTGTAGTAATGCAGGAAAAATAACACAATGACAATCGGTTAGGCAAAATGTGGCAAAAAGTGGACAAAAGCAGATTTATTATGAATGAAAAGGAGAGAAAGTCTCACGTGTTTGATTTTATTTATCAAAGGTGGAAGCTGAGATGATTATCTGACTGTTAAATGTCCTTCTACACAATTAGCTTTAAAGCTAGATCCAGTTTGACCAAAAAATAAATAGAAGTATAAAAATATTTAACAAAAAAACGTTCTGGTTTCCATAGATTTCAACCACATCTCATGGCCTTCCTCCAGAGTTGCTCAGTTGTCCTTGAGAATAACATAAAAGTTATATTGTTTCATTTGACATCATAAATGTTAAGTTAAACAAACAAATCATTTTCCATGGTAACTAATCAACTCCATCCCGAGGAAGGCCATGAGATGTGGCTGACAGCTTCGGTGAGTAAAGTAAGTTGGATCTTGTGTTGAGATTTTTCTTTTCTGTTCTTATGTATTTATTTATTTATCTGGTCAAACTGTTTCCAAGGTTGAGAATAAACCTTTCAGCTCAATATTTATCCAAATCACACATTCTTTATCTGCTGATTCCAGCGTTTCATCGAAGCTTTATTACGTTTACAGAGTTAAATACTCAAATCAAATATCTTTAAAAACTTTGGCATCCTGACTAGAATTTAAAATTAAGTTCTGAGGGTTTGAGGAGCGTTTGTGTGCGCAGCATGCCTTTGTGACTGATGACAGGCCTACCAAATACACCGGAGGCTGAAGAGTTCACCCTTTAGAAGTGTGAGATCAGTCAGGTGAAACACGTGTGATAAGTTTGAGTGTGATGTGAGAGGAGAATCAGGTAATGTTCTTACCAGGAACCAGCATGGTGGTTATGATCTCGGGAGTTTCCAGGAAGTCCACGTTCCCCCTCTGGAAGGTCTTACTGTAGTTGGTCTGCAGGTGACTGTGCAGAGGAAACAAGAAGATTCACTTATTGATCAGGGATAAAGGTGCATAAAGATGTCTGTAAACCTACTTCTTCTTGACACCACTAGCTAGCTTATTTGCTGTTAACAGTAAACCAATTAAAACCCCTGAAACAGTGAAGATTTTCCCTAATTCACTTCAGTTTAATTCAGTTTATTTCAGAATACGTCTTTTGTACCTCAAGAGGCAATTTGATGCAAGCTGGTTTACAAACATAAAAGCACGCAAAAGTACAGAAACAATTCATTCACACACACGTAAAAGCAATCTAAAAAAAAAAAAAAAATTGGCCTGCAAGCAGAGTTTGCATTTCTCATTAAATCACTTTAGAGTTAAAGTACTTTCTGCATCAGTGTGAAGTCAGAAAACATTCACAATGCCATCGTCTTTACCTGCCTGTTAGTCGTTTTATCCTAATAAATTAAGTGGGAAAATCCAAAACCGCCTTCTCATGCCAGGTGGCTGAAAGATCAAATTCATCATAAGAGGAAAATTTGCAAATTTCAGGAAAATATGGACACCTTTTATATACTATTTTTCCACAGTCACTGGGATAAAAAATGTAAAAAAGGAGTGACTAATACTGGCCCTAATGTGCAGAAATGTAAGAGCTTATGAATGAGCTGAACATATTATTCCTTTTATATTTTAATTCCTATGTTACGTTATTTGACATTTGAAATGTATTGTTGTAGCCTGTTAGGCATATACTCTGAGCACTATACTGTATTTTCCTGTATGTCAGGAAAATACAGTATAACTTGGAGAGAATTATTTTGAAAGTTTTCTCCAGTAGGGCATTAACATAATTTTGTCTTCCCCCTCTGAATATGATAAATATATCCTGGAAGTCCCAGCAGCGGATTTCATTTGTACTAAAGATGCACAAATGTCAAATTAAATATTGACATTCCATCATGCATTTTGGTATCATTGAAACTGAAACATCTGAGTTCATTTTGAATGTTTACTATGGAAAATAACATGGCAGACTAGACTAAGTAGACCTTGGATAAATAATAAAATGTGTTAGGTCATCAAATAATAAACCGGATTAATTTTGAACACAGTATCTCAGTTTGAGTTTAATTCCCATGTTTTCCTCCCCGTATCTCTGCTCCCACCCAGCTTCCTGTCGTAGTGACACTCATTAGTTTCATTAAAGCTTCACAGAGTGCGTCGTCGCTGAACACAAACCTCCTCTCAGTGAGTTCAAGCTGAGCAAAGAAAAACATTTGTGCTTTATTTGCACAGGCCACGGTGCATTAGTCACGATGCATATGGTGCAGGCAGATACTTACTTCTTCCACACGTTGTTGTGCTCCCAGAATTCGTAAAGAATGAAGCGTGATTCATTCGCCAGCCGCTGAACTGCGATGCTGCCGAATGCAAAACAAGAGAGAGCACAAGTCATGCAATCACTAATTAGGGTGCTACATCATGTCCCCCAGCAGCCTCTCTGTCTGAACACTTTCCCACACGCTGACTGGGAATCTGTCAAATAATATTTTCTGTGGCTTCACCCTCAAATTATCATTATGTAGTGATTTGTCAGAGGGTTTAGTCTCATTTAAACTTGAAAATGAGCAAAGATGAGTGAGTATTTAGGGAAAAGGTCATGACAAAGCATGTAAATGTCACGCCCTCCTTTAGGCTGCTGTTTTGTCTGAAACCAAAGTGACAGTTTCTCTAATGTGAGAGGTTTTTTTTTCCTGCTTGGCCACGAAGCGTTGAAGGTGACGAAGCTGATTTAAAATAAAATGCAAATGTTCCTTCATCTGCCGGCCCCAATGTGTTGAGGTCTGATGCTCCGCTAAAGCCAGAGCACGTCTTCAGTTCTCACAGATCACCACGTTTCTATTTTCAAGTTTCATGATTAATTCATTTTTGCTCATAATCTCATGAAGATTCTTGATGTAATTCATATTAAAAGGAAGGGCTGTGATCTAAACTCTAAGCTACAGAGGGGATGATTTAATGATCCTATGCTACAGATACAGTACGCAGTAAGGTACAATGTGTTGTTTCTGTAAGTGAAACGTCTCTCATGTCTACAATTCCTTAAAGATTACAGACGTCTTGGTAGTTAAGGGACATATCTATGTTATCTATTTAGTTTTATATTCATGTCAAGGCATTTAGACTTTCCCCATCCATCCTGGTCACTTTACTTTCATCAACCTGTGCACGTTTCCCTCATCTTCCCTGCCTTACCCCCTTCCCTGTCTTTTCCATCACCTGACTTTCCTCGCCCTAATCAACCCGTCAGTATATTTACCAGCCTATTTCCTCCCACACTTGGCCAGATCCTCAAAGTTGCCCTGTGCTTTGTACTTTTGCATTAAAGCTATTGGTGCTTGAACCTGAACCTGTACCTATACCTGTCTTCCTGCCTACCAGCACCTGCCTGTAAGCCATAAATTACTGAACTCTGCCTGCATTGTCTACATTTGGGTCCAATCCCTGACAAATACCAGCAAAGCAAATGTGTTGCAAATTTTCAGTATAGCGTCTTTTTTTTTTACATGGAACAAAACTGAATATTTTGGTCTCAGGATGAAACATTGTGCAACGTCATGAAAATCATCTTTTAAATCAAATCTTATGAACCTGCTTGTCAAGTCAAGTCAAGCCAATTTGTTTATATGTATGCCAAAATCACAAATTTGCCTCAGAGGGCTTTACAGTCTATACAGCATCTGTCATTAGGCCGATCAGGATTAACATGCAATAGATGTCTTACAGATACTACAAAAGCAAAATGTTAAAATGTTTCTGTTCCTGCTCAGTGGGGACTGTTTCTTACTTTTTCTTTTTGGATGTATCTTTTATCCTCATGCCCCTCTTTATAAAACCCTTTGCAAAAATGTTAAAAACTAGACCGAATAAACACATCACACAGTAAACCCCTGATACGAAGTGAACAAACAGAATATAAACTGACTGTAGACATCCAGTCTGGGCGCAGGCACACTCCATGTACTGTCTGAGAGCCAAGCGAAACTCCTCCAGCTCCTCCTCCAGTACCGAGAGCTGCCTCTGGACTATCAGGATGTGCTGTGAAGACAAAACACACACACACACACACACACACACACACAAACACGTAAAGGCACGCAAAGTCAGAAGGTCAAGATTTGCTTCTGGTGGGGACGGAGTCTGACGGAGCTGGGGGGACGTTCAGAAATCTTCTGGCTCAGTGTGTTACCAGAGAACTGATGACTATAATGCACACTGTGATCTTTTATAATATGATTTATGACACCTATAATTCAATGTCCCGACATCACTTTCTTTACACCCCAGTGTGATCAAAGTATGACCAAGAGGATAAACATAAGAATACATTTTGCCCTCTTTTCTCACACTTTGGCACCCGAGGGAGAAAGAAAACAAGAAGCATCTGTATGTTGTTGTGTAAAGGTGTGAACAGCAGGGAACGAGGAACAGGAAGACCTGCTGTAATCATGACAATAGAAAACCTGCTAATCATTTCCTGCAGCTGATGAGGATTTGTTGACAGGCAGAGAGGCTGATGGGAACAGGAAGTGAACGTTCTGCCCCTTTGGCCTAAGGTACGATGTGTGTGTGTGTGTTAATGATGTGTGTGTGTGTGTGACTGATAAAACGCCTCAGGACTTTCTCAGCGGCTAATTTGGGAGAAACACACACACTAGGAGACAAACAGTTACACCATCGCACATCAGTCTTGTGTTGTGGGTCATTACTGGTTTTCTCTCAGCAGCACATTTAGTCCCTGTGACACACACACCAATTACGTATTGATTAATTCACACACAGGCTGACACGTCTGCACGAAGCTGGTAATGGGACATGACAGTGCCATGTAATATTCATATGCATGATTTCACTTGTACCGCAGTGCTGTGATACTTCTGGTACGCATATTGTGATACTAAACATTCCTTTAAAAAATAATACATGTCAAATTAATGATTTCATTTCGTTCTCTTCTGCAATGAGAGGATTTGCTGGTTTTATCTCTTTTATATCATTGTAAACTGAATCTATTTTGTTTTTTTGAACATTTTGTGGACATTTTTCTTTATTTTCTCACATTTTATAGACAAAACAATTAATCAATAATGAAAATAATTGTTAGTTGCAGCTCTAGAAATAAAACATTTCACATGTGAAATCAGCAATTTTCCTCCTTTTGGACAAGAAGATGCAGCTGCTGAAATTATATTTTGTACATATCAAATATCACATGTCAGGGGTCGGCAATTAGGTTCAACCAAGGGCCCGTTTTCTGAACATTATTTATTAGCGGGGCCAACGTTTTAAAAATCTATTTATGAAACAGTTTGTTTTAGGATTTTTTCCATTATATACAAGACAGGAGATTTACTTGATAGGTGAAACAGCGGCCTGCTTCATTTATGGTTGAATCTTTGTGGTTGTTGCCTTGGATATTTTTGGATTTGGCCCACCACTGTCATTATGCCTTTAGGTGAATTTATCACATGTGAATTCTTTGTCTTGTTTTCACATGTTATGTCTTACATTTCACATGTGAAATCACACGTCTCTGCATCATGTGAATTTATCACACGTCCAAAATGTCCAAAAAACACACGTGCCTTTAAGTTTCCACATTATGTTAAACATGTGAAATGGCAACTTCACATGTGCCCCCCCCCCCACAGCAGTAACCTGGAATTCCTTTCAGTTGTTCAAAAACATATATGTGTGTCCATCTTCAACAATATTTAGTAGTCAAGCGTCTTAAAATGTCTATTTAGTGAAACATTTTCCAAACTGGTAATAATAGGAATCAGACTCTGCAAACAATCCTTAAAAAAAGAGAAACCCCTTCCTCCTCTTCATGTGTCTCTGATGGAAGACTGAATATTGAGCCTTAAACAGAGAGATTAAAGATAAAGACAGACAGCGCAAACGGAGAGGGGAATACTCCTCTGTCAAGTTTCAGCCCTGCTGTTGCTATGACAACCTCTGAGCGGTTCTTATCAGTGTGGCCTCCCTTTCAGGAAAAACCCCACCATGTGAGAGCAGAGTCACACAGAGTGGTCACCGCGGCAAAACAATAGAAAAGTCAATGAAAGCCGGAGAACTAACCGATTTGCTCTCCAAGACTTCCTCTTCAACAGGCTCCAGACGAATCTCCTGCAGAACAAGAAGCAAACATACGTTCTGCTAATTCAACAGCTCATACTTCTGAATTTCCACCCAGTTTTGCACAATCTAAATTTCTTAAACCTGCAATAACCGGCCACATGGGGGCAGCAGAAATGCAATCTGTATTTTAATATAAAAATATCGATTATAGCGGCTTTAAAGACTTTTTTTAAACACATCTCTTCCCTTTCATCTTTCAAAGTGGTTCCCAAACTTTTTGGCTTGTTAGTCTTTTTATATGAAAAATTCAAAAAGTCATTAAGAAGTACAATACAAGACGTACAAGAAGACAGTAAGCATAACTTTCTTGTGAAGATCCCGACCCCTGACAACTGGGGACTCAATAAAGGATCCAAAATTTTTTTTTATCAAACATAAAATCAATGATAAAATGATACAATAATATAATTAATGAAAATAATAAAAAATAATAAGAAAATGAACAAATTAAAGTGATAGAAATAATAGAAAATAGAAATAATTGGATACAAATATAAAGATAATAAATAAAGAAATACAAAATAAAAATAAATAAAATAAAATACAAAAATCTAATATCTATTATAATGAATATTATATTGAACATAACTCTGGATGCACCAGCAGTTGTTTAGCCAAAACCAATAGATATAAAAACTCTTTCTCATTATCAGCCATCAATTTTTACTTTTTTCATTTTATTTTTTCACTTCTTTACTTTGTATTTCTACGTATTTTTACTTTGTACTTATATGTTGTGTTTACAGTATGTTTATCCTCTGTTCTTGTTTCACTGCTGCACAACCAACTACCCTGTGGGGACAAATAAAGTGACCGATAGGTTAATTGATCATGTAAAATAAAGGATCAAACAATAATAAATAAATTCAGTAAAGGGTAGAAGTTTTTCTGGGTTCATATTCAAGTTCATTTACCAAGTTGCACCGTATTTGGGGCTCTGAAATGTCTTGTAATGTGTCAGTTTACAACAGATTTCATTCTACGTTCAACACATGCAGAAAGAAACTGTGAGTTTGTGTGCAGCTGATATTTCCCGTATATCGTACATATGTGTATGTGTTTGCATGTGGGAGGGTGCTGTTGGGTTGAGTAAATTTGTTGATATTGTTGTGAGTCCACTTGCCATGATTTGTGGTTAATTTGAGAGAGCGACGTAAAGACCAGATGGTTGGGATGGTGAGAGGAGACAGACGAAGACAGAAATAACAGAAGCTCAAGAGAAGAGGAGAAGGAGGAGGCAGGAAGGAGAGGAGAGGAGAGCGTGGAAAGGTTGAAAGAAAGGAAGTCACCTTTTGCTCCAGACGGTCGATAAGCTTCTGCAGTCTGTTGACCTGGATCATCCACTGGCTGTCTTCATCATAAACACCTAGTGGAGAGGCAGAGAGGATGGATTTCAGACAGAAAGAGTAAACAACAAAGGTGGAGGGATGAAAGGTGCTGCATACATCGACTTTATTTTAAACACATTTTCCTGCATTGATTGTTTGAACTGAATACTCCAAAATAGTGGCGGCGTGTCAGAAGGCTTTTCGAGGTTTCCTTTCATGTAACGCGACGCACAACCACGCCAATCAATAGAAGAGCTTTGAGGCCTGTAATCAAAGTTTATAGACGCTCTGCGGTTGTGTCACGAATCTCCTAGCAACCATGGCTGGTGTCATCATGGAGGTTGAATGGAAAACTGACTGTGTGCAAACAAAAGTTAAACACATACAACAACCAGGCTGGGAACGTGGAAATAACTGAATAGCATATCGCGTGGATAAAAGACAAATCATCAGTAATAAAAGCAAAATGCATGAAGTGAATCTGCTGATAAAGTTAATTTAAGTTGATTATTTTTATGCAGTAAACAGTGTTAACTACAGGGCTAAAGACACTGTTATGTTACAACTAAAAGGCTCAACTGATGGTAACGATTTGTCCCAACTCCATAAATCTTTGCTGATTTTGCTGCCTCTTTGTCAGTTCGATTGATATGCATCGGTGCAAGTCTTGTATCATTTCCTCTTGGTACAAACGGGAAAAGTGATTGATAAATGTCTTGTACACTAACTGCAAAAACAGTATACTATGAAAATGAGTACATACTGTATAGTATGTAGTTTGGAATTGGGACACAACAAGACAACATCAAAGTACACATAAAACATTTTTTTCCCAAAGATGGTTTCTGTCATTTTAGGTAGTTCTTATCACGCTGATATTTGTTCAAGTGTTTGTTTTTCTTCTTCAGTTTGGTTTTAATTTGTAATTTGATGCCAAAAAAGGGCGTGAGACATCATGATTGACAACTGTGAGCGTACTCGCTATTGGTTCAGGTGGGTGTATAGGCGGGACCTCGACACCCCGGCTCCACCGCGGATCACTACTGCGCAGACTCTGGCTCCAAGTGACGTCACCAGCGCAAGATGGCAGCTCCCGTATCCGGGATATTTTGGCTTCGTTTTTGTACAGTAGGAGGAAGTGGAGACGCGTCGTCCATCTTTATATACAGTCTTTGAAGCTGATCGATAGGTCTTTTTCACTGAGGACATTTTCACATGTCACAGGAGGAAAACCACAGGTGTAAATAATAAAATTAATGAGGGCCGAATTCCATTTAGCTGCTCAAGTTTCAGGGTCCTGGTATTGTGCATTTGAGTAGAACAGAGCCATCGTTAATGTTATTAGTAACACATTTGCTTTTCCTGCAGTGACAAGTCAAAATGTCTGCTGTGTGAGTTAGGATAGGTCTACATCAGCGACAAATCTGTAGGATTTATTTTAAATATAACAGATAAACAGCTTTTGTTGTTTTGTTGGAGCAATATTATAGATCCAACCAGAGTTAGGGGCAGAGACGCTGTGATTACTAAACTGTGATAATGAGTTTAATACAAATGGCCATTTTTAGGTCAAACACTGTTAAATGTAGATTTTAGGATGAATTATGTTTATGTTCAGGTTAATGTTGTTGTTTGATTGTTAACTATGTTGGGATCCATACAAAAGCATCCAAGAGCTGGAAACCTTCCATATGTCTGCCAGATGCTGCCTTATGACACCTGTGATTCATCTTTGGATAGTTCACCATCAGTGAAAGGTGTTCGTACTGTTATATTCAAACATTCCTATTTGACTGATTTAGTGTTATACCTATAGTATTTTCTTTGAACATATAATTCAATACAATTTTATTATCCACCATAGTGGAGGTCAAGTTTATTTACATGGCCCCAAATCCCAAACTTGTTACTTGTACTTATTACAAAAATACACTTGTCTCTGGAAACTCCTCAGCAGTAAAAAACAAAACAAAGAACAGTTAATAACGTCATGTAACATGACATTAAATCAACATGTACAGCCAAACAAATATCACTGACATACCTCTCTAGAAAAATAGTAATCTTGTCAGTAATAATTAAATTGAGAAATAAAAACATCTTTCACTTTCCATATTCTCCATATTCATTCAGGTTTAATGGTTTTTGCGCTGCCCAATACTGAAAGAAAGAAAAATGATGTCTACTGTTTAAGCAGCGTGCAGCCCCCGTATATATTACATGAGAAAGTGTGTGTTTGCACAACTCACAAGTCAAACAAGCATCAACAAACTGCAGGCTGGTGCACTCGTACATCACAAACCAGGGAGTGCTTGGATCATTATCTAACTGTATCGCTGCTGGTACGTATATCATGAAGAGTGTCTGTGTTAGCTCGGTTCTATTACTTACAATGAAAGTGTATTCACACTCACAGCACATGGTGATATGAGACTGAGGTCTGTACAGTCAGCCAAACATGCACATCCCCCAACCTCAAACCTCCACCTGAGCACCAGCAAAGTGCCAGAGCATTCAATGGCACATGAGGACACAACTCTGCTCTTCAATCTCTCTCTCAGTCTCTCACTCCAGTTTCTCTCTCACACCTACACGACCTTCCCTCCCCTCCTGTGCTCGGCTCTCTGGCCTGTGGAGACACACTGACTCTGGTCGAGCAGCTTTTTTTTTGCTGCTGGCAGCCACAAGACAACATTACTCAAGAGTGGGGCTCTATGAGGCGCAACGGGATGCACTGAAACATAATGAAACATAATACAACACAACATGGAACATATAAACCCACCTGAATTGACGAGACTGAGCAGAGGGTTGTTGGGAGAGAGGCTGCTGTTCCTCTGAAGCCTCCGATTGGAGCGACGACCCGACCACTGGATGGACAAAACCTCTGGCTTCAACGGGCCCTGTCTGGAGTCAAAACAGGGAGATAATTATTCAGACGTCATAACATTTTAGCATATTTTCTTTTAAAATTGTTGTGACTGTTCTCCTGCAGGAAGCATGGCATTACAATTAAAAGCCTTTGTAACTCTGACATTAAATGACCTTTCGTTCTGTGGTTTTTGTGGCACCAAATAGCAGATGGGTCACACAAAAAATATTCTTTGCTTGGATTTGGTCTCCTCTGACTCTCAGAAATAAACATAAAATGTGGCTTTCTAATTCAATTAACTAAATAAAACTACCTGAGTAGGAAGTGCAGTTTGAACAATTTATTGAGTGTACTCATTTGTGCCAAAAAAGAGTGCTAGCTTGTAATTTTCACATTTAAGAGACTGAGGTGTGCAATTAAAATGTTTGGGGAATGGCCATTATTTCCTGGAGTTCCTGCCAACAATTTTCTTTTGGCAATTTAAGATGGCACCAGGTGACTGCACACAGTCTCATGAATAGATGTCTCAGCTGAGAACAAATTCAGCAAGCCTGAAGTTGACGTTATATTTGTGTGTTGTGTTGGTCTGACAGTGATGCTAATGCCAGTGACAAGGTACATGCAGCCACAGGGTGACATCACCTAAGATTTATCTTAGTGCTGTCAAGTTGTTCGGTCCCATATTTTGAGAAGACCTCAGGGTGTCTGTGGGGATGTGTGTGTGTATGTGTGTGTGCGCAGGTGAATGCTAATGCACATCTTTGTATGTGTGTGTGTGAGAGCTTTGTGCTGCATGATCATTATTTTTTGTAAAACTAAGGCCAACCTTCTCAATTTTTTTCACATTTTCTTTACTCTGTATTGTTTGTACAGTTTCAGTTTAATAGTTCATGTTTATACATTTTAATTCACAACATTCATGGTCAAAATCCTATTTCTTGACAGAGCCAGAGCCAGTCTTTATGAGAAGCGGTGCTAATTGGAGGCTAGCTGAAGATTCAGTTTTAGCGTACAGACATGAGATCTTCTCATCTAACTCCCAGCAAGAGAATGTATTTACCAAAATGTCAAACTTTTCCTTTAATCTTCTAACCTTAATTCAGCACTTGGCTTTTTAGCTTTAACTATACAGTACGTCTCATATGGAGTGAAGTAACTACAATCTAAATGGGAAGAAATCCCAATCAGCTTGTTCAGAATGATCTTCTTTTGTTAAGAGGACTGTGGTTGCTTCATATGACGCCACTTATAAGAGATATTAAATGCTCCTTTCCACATGTGGGAGAAATACAGTATAATTAATCCACTAGCTGCAGTCAAATGTGTGTGTATGCTTGATGTATGGAGGAGGAGGAGGAACCGGTGTCGGGTCCTTCTTGTTCTGCCAGTGAGTCATACTGTATTCTTGGCTACGTAGCAAATTTAATTGCCAAAACCGTCTGACACCAGCAATAGAGCAAAGATCAGCAGCCTTCGCATCTTCACGTTCCTCCTACAGCTTTATGTCAACTGAGAGGGAGGAAGAGGAGGTTAAGAGCTGAAGAGCTCAGTATTAGCAGAGGGGGCATCGAGATCCAGGACCCTTTTGTCCATATCTCACCTATTCTGCATTTGGGTTTTAAAGCCGGAAAATGGAGGAAAATAATGAAAATGTTTTTATTCTTACGGCTGAGGGTATCTACTGGGCAAATAACAACAAACTACCAAGAGGAAAGGAGCACAACAACAGTCATACCATGCATCTATGAATATGAGCTCCCTCTCTTCACACATATAAAACTGACCACAGAAGCCTACTTAAAGCCACCAGAGAAAGAGCCAGATCCTCTAGATGTTTGGAAGGACAGAGTGATTCCATTCAGATGCACAGGGGAATATTTCAAGTGCAGCAATTCAGAGAAGGAGGCTGGAGGAGAAGAAGCTGCTCTGGGAGCGAGGGACAATCACACTTTGAAATGACATGAGAGGGAAAAAGAGAGAAAATAAAACACTTAGAGGAGGTGAGGAGAGAGAAAAGGAAAGAAAGGAAGAGTTTGTGGAGATGTCAGCTATCCAAGCCCATCATTTTCTGCCTCTGAGAATAAGCGTAAACATGGTCATGGTGAGAAAAGGGACACAATGGAGCACAGAAAAATCCCACAGGGATCCTTTTAAACTGAACTCATGCAAAAACATGGCAAACCAAAACAGCTATTATTACTAAGACAATCTATCCTTGAAGGCATTCATTATGTTGCACACGAAAAGTGACGGAAGTAAGTGTGTGAAGAAAGAAAACAAAGGTTGATTGAGTTGAGATTGTAGAGTTTGTATGTTCTCCATGTGTGTGCGTGGGTTTTCTCCGGGTGCTCCAGCTTCCTCCCACAGCCTAAAAACATGCAGGTTAATTGACGACTCTAAATGATTGTGAGTGCGAATGGTTGTCCATTTCTATGAGTCAGCCCTGTGATTGACTGGCGACCTGTCCAGGGTGCACCCCGCCTCTTGCTTAATGTCAGCTGAGATTGGCTCCTGCCTCTCGTGACGGAGGAAGGATCAGCGGGTATGTGGATTGACACTGTTGTTACACAGGGTGCTGTTTTGTTTTGGAGTGCAGTAAGAAGATGATCAGAGGTCAGTATGCTCTGTCGGATGGTCGAACAGTTGAAAACCTCTCCCCCAGCACAATGCCAACGTTAAAACTGACCGTATGCATTGTTAACATTGTTAAATCTCTTCCATACACTTTTGCTCTTATAGTTTTGGTTTTGGAAAGCGTAGAAAAAAGAAACCACCACCCAAACTCTTTATGTATGGAGTATTGCTGTAACTACAGCCCCATGTACTGTACACCTCTTCAACATGTAGAGAAATCCAAAGCTTGACAGGCTTGACATGCCTAGTTACGGTTGCTAGGCTATACGAATCGCTGTTTGGGGGGAGGGGGTTTAGCCAACGGTCAATTGTGCTACAGCCCAAAACTGATTTATTACTTTCTAACAGATCAACATGATGATAAAGGATCATAAACAAAGTTTGTTTCTCTTGAATGGAGGGTCGGCAGAGGTAGGCAGCAGATCGCTGCTCAGTTGTGAACTCAGACAGGTGACGGGACGCAAAAAGACTGTGCGTCATCACCTGTCCTTTAAATACACTATGAACACAGACATTACCTGCAGGGGATACACACACACACACACACACACACACACACAATATATGAAATCTTGTGCACTTGAACACTGGTGAGTCATCATCACTGATGAACCGAGCACACCAGGGGCATGCCTGAATTCTGAATGCAGACACAGACTGATTGAGTACTGCATGCACCCATACACACACAAACCACCCATACACACACACACACACACACACACACACACACACACACACACACACACACAGTCTACTCTTCTCACACAAAGAATGCTGTGTTTATTATCAGTCAGTATATTTATAAACATGCTAATAATTAGTTCATAACCATATTATGGTCCTCTTCTAATTGTCGATCTGTCATGCAAACACCTTTTAGATAAATCTTAGTTAGCACATCTTAATTAAAGACAAAGCTGGAGAAAGCACAATGTGATCAACATACTTAAATAACTCATCAGTGGCACGCATTCACCTTAGTCTGGTTTCTTTCAGTATTTTGATACACAAACAGCAGCATGGCTTGTAGTAAAAAAAAAAAAAAAAAAGGCACATTCACAGTTTTCAGTTAACAACACAGCAGGTAACATATCTTGTGTTAAACCTGCATTCATTGATTGTTTTGGCCACTTGGGGTGCAGCACAACAAGCTGTAAAACAGTGAGGTGAAAGATGCTAAAACGCTCTGTAGAGCTGAGGGGAACTGCAGAGTTGTTGATAATTCTCATGTCAAACATGTCACCTTTCATATTACACATAATCAGTTCATCCATTCTTAATAAGTCCTTAAGGAGTCCTTAAGTCCTTCTGATATTTTGTGGTGCAGTCAGGCTATTATTTTTGCCTGCAGTAATTTACTCCCATCCCCAATATGTTTTGACATACATGTCATTTTGATTTCAGAGCATTAAAATCATCTTCCTTGTATTCAGTTATGTTGTCTTGGCCTCCGTGTTTTATTTCTCTCAAGTCTTAATGATCCCTTTTTAATTTTCTCCCTCCACTTCACATATATTTCCCTGTAGGAAGGAGATTTACATAGTGATCAAATAAATAAAGGATTATCGATAACTGCTGGATAACAGGGACAAGCAGGTGGTCTTAACAAATACATGGTAAGAATCTGTGTTGTTGCACAGCACCTTGAAATATGAAAGCATAATTTAAGTCTAAAATGAGGGATGTAAATTAGTGTGTGTGGTTTGGACATAATTGTTAGACTAGCTGTGAGAACTGTAATTATGGGTGCCATTGTACAATACAATTTGTACATGTTTTAAAGACTAATTGTGTGTGTGTGTGTGTGTGTGTGTGTGTTTGTGTGTGTGTGAGAGAGAGGGACCAGAGAGATTTGTTCTTACTTCTCCTGGCGAGTCTGCTCGGCTGTGGTTTCCATGGCGCACTCGAGCGAGCTTTGAAGTGAATGAAGCTGATTGGTTGTCTCCTTCAGCAGGAAGCGGGTCACAAACTGCTCCAGGTGGGTGGACTCCTGATAATCCTGTCAATCAAGAGGAAGAGGAAGAGGAGGAGGAGGAGGAGGAGGAGGAACGATGAAGAGAAAGGATGATAGAACAAGGAGAGCAGTGACAAGTCATGCCATTCAAGAGTCACTCACTGTCCCCTGATAATTAAAAGCATTAATTTAGAAAAGATTACACGAGACAGCTGCAGGAGAAAAGAAGAGGAAGACATGAACAATCTGTGGCCTTCACACTCTACATCTCTTATCTGCTAAATCCTGCCTCTTAAATTGAACTATTAAATTATATTTTTATAAGAAGACGACAGAACAATGCAAGTTTAATAAGGAAGCAAATAAGAACGGTGAATGCTTGTTTTCTACAAAATATATCCATACATGCAAGGTGGGAATCTTTAAATGTGTACATTACATTAACAGGAAAAAACATGGAGGGATGAGTTTTTGCTGTATTCGTCCATTTTACTCAAGACAACTTATAATTCATTCATGCACCCAAGTCATTACTGTAATGAACTGTAGATGTGTCCATCCCACTTAATATTTTCAAACAAAACTTGTCTGACTTTGATAAAATTAGCTAATAATGATGCAACTTCAACTTGTGTTCAGTATTTAAATCTCACTGGATAGCATAATTACAATAATAAAAATATTAGACATTGCCAAACACAGAACTGGACTTATTTCCATTGTTGTCCCGGGTATCCAGCGACCATTCAACAAGATGGAAACATTCGATCTCTGACAATAAAGGGGCGCTGCACTTTCATAAAGTTGGGGGACTTGCAAAAGACAGGTTGTAATAGAGGCACAGATATCCTGACTTTTAGTCCCTATGAGTCAATTTCCCATTATGCAACTCAACTGCGTCTTTCATTAAACCTTCCCTACCTGTTAGATGCCCTCATCTTTAAAACTCCATCCCCCAGTTTATAACAGCTGTCCTGTCAAATATTGGAAGCCTCAAGCCTTACTCAAGATAACCCTGACATCAGTTATGATGAGTAAACGGACCTTTATGTGTAAAATCCCTTTAAGAAATATCATAAAATAAGAACTAATAAACAAGAATATTAAATCATGTGAACAAATAATCAATAATGTTTTTTGGAGGAAGCAGACAAGATCAAAGGTCAAGATCAAACCCCCCAAAAAATCACATCATAAAACACAGCAGTTGTATGTCATTTCAAAGATGCAAATTTGAGTACAATATTGAAAGGCAAATATAGTGTCACAATGTTTTTAATTAAAAGAAATTCCAATGAAACGTCTTAAAGAATGAACTCTGGCGTTGTGTTTTTCATAATATAACTATACCACTGGCCTGAGTCTTGATGATGCATCTTGTTTCTGATTGGCACAACAGGTATCTGCATGAGGTTTCGTAGACGACATGTTTACATGGTCTATGTGGAAAAATATTTTTAAAATAACATCAATAATGTGAAACTATCATTTGCACCTTCAATCAAAATCCCATCTAAGAAATAATTTCCTCCACGCCAAGTATTTCAGTCATTTTGTGAATGAAGGGTACATTTATTTTCTGCAGGCTTTTGTTGTTTGTTCAGAAAGCTGATGGAAAATAAATCAAACTGAATGACATTCTGGAGAGGCGTCATTTGCTGTGCCTGGACCAGAGCAGGAGGGCTGAGTGTTGTTTTGGATCTAATCAAAGGAGACTGAATGACGCTCGGCACAACAGTGTTTGCTGTTTGCACTCCGCACCTGCTCCCACAGTTTTGAGCACCGCGACTGTTTGTACACTCGACTAACAATGAGGGGTTTGAAGGGAAACGCTAATGCAAGTTAGATTAGAGAATGACGAATGCATGAGTAGGAATGTGTGTGTGTGTGAGAGAGAGAGAGACAGACAGAGAAAGGAAATATATTTCAGTGTTTTTGTCTGTTGGTAATTACTGTATTTTAAAAAGTGCAATGAAGATGGTTTTATTTTAAAAGTGCACACACACACACACACACACACACACACACACACACACACACACACACACACACACACACATCCTAATTACAGTATGTCGAGCAGGAGTCTTCCCGTGAGAGAGCTGAACTCTCAGCAGTTTCTCCAGAATACAGATCAGATCATTAGACTCAGGCTGCTCCCATCGGTCCTGTCCAACAGCATATCTGAGCAAAGATTGAACAGCTTGTCCTAAAATGAGAGTTAACAACCTAAACTCTGTTTTTCACAAGAACAAAATACACAAAATCGCAATGGTTTCTGCAGTGTAACAGGTTGCGTTTTAAACCCTAATTGTTATCCGTCATGGGTATTGTTTGATCTCCTGACAATCTCTCAGCAAACACACTCACACTTGCACATGAATGCACATTCACTCAGTGAGAGTGAGTCACGACAAAACTGGTAAAGGTCAGTCCGCTGTCTACCATCTGAGTATAGATTACCTCCTGTGTTCTGTACCTTTGTGTGTGTGTGTGAGTCTACACCTCACCATCATAGTCGTTTTTAACAGCTTAAGGTCTGCCTGATTGTTTCCTTTCTCTTGATCTTTCATTTTCAGTCGAAAAAAAAGGTCAAATGAGTGCTTTGGTGGAGGCAGTGCACCGCTGCTAAAATCACACTATTTAAGCCTTATAGTCAGGACTATGACTGCATAACCCTCACCCTGCCACGCAATCATACCTCACCCTTTGCCAAATGGCTTTACCTCAGTATTTTTAAAATCCTGATTGCAGTTCATCATCAAATAATGTCAAAAATAAGCTGACTGCAACGTAAAATGCTTTCTCACTGACCACCTTTAAGTGACAGAACTGGAGAACCGGGACTGGTTTGATCCAGCTATTCCTAAAATGATCAGAGTTTGTGTGAAAAATGCTTCCTAAGTTCTTGGAAATGACAGGCTACTTTCAAACTAGTTATTTGCTATATCAGGTTGCACCATTAACACTTAAACCTGCAATAACTGCAAACTTGTTAGCAAACAGTTACTTATTTACACATCCAGCAGCCACAGAGCAACATTATCATTGATTTGGAGTCGTGTTTCTGTCCACCTGGTGAATGTAAGTCCAATATTCACTCTCTTTTAGCTCTGTTTTTGGTCTCTGGCAACTCCTGAGGGAAACATCTGCATATTTACTGTATATCAATTCGTAATTTGTGTATTTTCCCAGTTTATATCATTATTAAACACCATTTTGATCAAGTATCAGGTCAGATGTGTCGACTATATCCCATTAGCTCTTTTACAACTTATTTTAAATGGGTTAAATGTTAGCAAGCTAATGTTAGCTTTGTCAGTTGGTTGAGTTAGCTAGCTAGCTACACAACAGTTACAGCTGACAGTTACCAAGTTTAAATATTTAGTAACAGCTAGCTAATCTCTACATAAGATCTAGTTTGTGTGGTGCAACCGGTTTTAATTTAACGACGTGTAAATCTCCACTTAGTAAACACAGTTTTAACTGTGTGCAACTGGCTCCTGGTGCAGGTTGCATATGTGCATTTTAACATCCAAACACAGTGCTTGCTGTTATTATTTCATTTTATTTTCATGAATAAAAATCTTTGGCATTATGAAAAAATATTGCACCCCTAATACTACAATACTACCATAAACTGTGAAGCGTGAGAACACAGCAACTTCCTCAAGCTGCAGGTGAGAAACACCTGAGATCTGCTAGGAAAGGTTTGGGAAAGGTTGTGTATGGGATGCCTGTAAATAGCTTTGGCAGGACTATCTGTGCAAAATGAAAGCCTGAGTGTCTCATCATGGATACGTATACGTGTCTGGCTCTGATTTAGATGCACAGTCTTGTTCCAGCTCCCCCGCACATGTGCATGGATGTTTGATGCGTACACACACAAATTAGCTTGTGCATATGTAAGCTCATACAAATACACACTAACAACCTTCCAATGCAAAAAAAAAAAAAAAAAAAAAAAAGTAAGAAACACCTTGCAAATGCACACACATGCATCCGGCCCCCTCACACACATCTACAGCCAGAAACCACCCACTCAAAAACATATACAGTTCAACAGAGACAACCCAGCTTTAGTCTGTGACGAACGCAGCATCTGTTCTCTTCCTCGCTCAGCCAGTACTTGCTAACAGACAGAGAAATGCAGCGCGTCATACGTTTCATCTCTCTCTTTTCTCATGTTATGACTAATTTTCGGGTCACAGAAATAATTTATGGCGTCTCTCGCGCTTTGTAGAGGGGAAAACTATGAATTAGGCTTCAAGGAGTAAACAGTTTAAAAAAGCTCCTCGTGCAGAGTGAAATCCTCTCTGTTCACAGTCCAGTGTTGTAATTTGATTTCAAAGTTATTGCCTTGGTCAGTAACTCCTCAATTGTGGCCAATTTGTGTGGAGTAATTTGTTTTCATTTGAGCTCAGATATCCATTTTGTACTGCGTGTCTGTGAACAGTGAGAGAACAAGAGTGTGTTAATGGAAGAAAAACCTGATTTGTGAGATTGACTGAGGTGGCGTTTGGAGTCTTATTTTTCCTGCGTACTTCATGAGAGCTGATTTAAGGCTTTTAAAAGTCCACAGCAAGGAGAATAAACCCTTGTTGAATGACTAAACCTTAAACTACACATCCACACTGCCTCTGCTGTTTCTCCTCTTTCTCTCCTGCTGTCTCACCTCCCGCTCTCAACTATTCTCTCGGAGAACAGAAAAATGATTTTGGGTGCAATTTGATTTTCGCACCTCATCACAGCTCGCCGCATGTTGAGGTCTGTGAAAGATTGCAAAGGGATTGCAAAAGTATCTGAATGTTTCGTTTCCTTTGCAGAAATAAAGGCTGAATTTCGGGCCTTTTAATTCACTGCTGTGCTCCTGCAGGGCAAACCTTAAAATACCTTTCTCTTGGAGTGAAAAAGTTTTTTCAAGGATATAAATTGGTTTTCTACTACTTCTATTTATTTATACGTCCATGTCCCCTTATATGTATCTGTCGAAATGATGTATTATTTGATACCATTTTTCTTAAAATATCCCCTCACTGCTGTCAATTTAGTGTCCAAACATTTGCTTCATCTGCCGTTGCGTTTATCTTTGTCACCACAGTTTTTAGGCGTTGAAGTTGGATGTCATCATGCGTTACCTCTTTCTGTGCTAATAAAAAAAACACTACCACTGACAAATGAACGGTTTGACTCCCACACTGTGTTTCTGAAGGAGCCACAATGAGACGTGTCTGCTTCAGCGCAGATCTGAGGGGCGATTTGAGCTTCACAGCATGTGTCACATGTGCCAGCTGAGATACTACAGAGAAAGAAAAAGAGACTCTCCCTGCAGATCTAATAAGCCACCTCTCTTTTTCTCATCCTAACATCCTTTTCCCCATTTCTCTTCATCATTTGTCCCTTCAGTCCTCTCTTTTTCTTCGGTCATCTCTGATCATTTACCTTCATCTCCGTCTGTTTGCCTTTCTCTCCCTCGCCACCCTCATCCCTCTTCTTCTCTTCTCTGATAATGTAAAAGGTACTCAGCTTAAGTCACAGCTCTACAGTAAGATCAAGAGGACATAAAGCTTCTTCCAAAGCATGATCAAAAGCAGTATGTGTTTGGTTACGCAGTCGCAATCCATTTAATTCCATGTCTATGTTGGCTACAAGTCCAAAAATAAGCATAACATGTTTTGTTCTGGAGGTTAATTAGTAGCATGAATGAGCCCTGCCTCGTCCCTTTCAGCTCTGTAATGGAAATCTGACTAATGGGAGATCTGAGGAAGCCAGCTGGGCAGCAGAGAGGCATGCTGGGAAAGATTTGCAGCGTGACGTTTAGGCCACACTGTGAGTAAATCAAACATCTCTTGCTATTATGTGCACTGCATGACATGTCAGTGTGATGTTCACTGTGTGGAGGTGTGGGTGCGTGTATGAGTATGTCACTAACATGAATACACTGTTCGGATATGAACAGATGATACAGATACAAACAGCATCCAGCTTTTAGCAGATTTTTTAGCAATTTCACCCGATTTACACAATTTGCCAGAAATGTCACATCTCTTCTTTTCAGAGCCACAACTCAGTCAAATTGAAA
Source organism: Macquaria ambigua (assembly GCA_008360985.2). NCBI lineage: Eukaryota > Metazoa > Chordata > Actinopteri > Centrarchiformes > Percichthyidae > Macquaria > Macquaria ambigua. Next base: position 214,660 of record VMKM01000058.1, on the reverse strand, counting down.
CACACACACACACATTATACACACACTTACTCACTCTTTACATTAGAGTCAGGATCTCCAATGTCCACCAAGAATAAATGTCCATGAATCCATTTAGAAATTATATATAATGAGTGTGGCTCATCAGTCTCTGGCTTTAAGTATTTAAAAGTAACCCAGGTGGTTATTAGTGTGTTAGTGTGAATGGGAACAGCTAGAAGCCAAAGCAGCATGATGCAGATTTGCCAAGATGGAAACATATAAAAACGGAGGTGTTTTAAGTTAGATATTCAGACATTCAGCGAGGCTCCTCCTCAGCAACGTTTTGATGGTTTGCCGTGAAATTTTATGCAGAAATTCATGGCCCCCCAGATGACTTTGATCTGATTGCCTTGACAACTACTGGATAGATTGCCTGGAAATTCGGGAACTGATATCCATGGTGCCAAGAGGATGAACCCTGGCTATGAACCCTGGTGGTGACACTGACTTTTTCTCTCTAGCGCTGTCATCAGGTCAAAATTTGTCCAATACTTTGGTTTATGACCAAATACCTGAAGAACTAACATTCCCATCAGCCTCAGCTGTAGTTTGTATTTACTGCCAATTAGCAAATGTTAGCGTGCTAACATGGTAAACTAGGACGTGTTAACATTTAGCTCAAAGCACCCCTGTGCAGCCTCACAAAGCCTCTAGCATGGCTGTAGACTCCCTAATGAGCCGATATTGAAGCCTGTTTTCATCAGGACCCCATCCCATCATATGCACAACCTCTAGTTGTTTAAAGAAAAATCATACAATATGGCCCAATGCAATTCTGACTTGCATTTTCTCAATGAAAAAACCTCCTATTCTATTTCCACTGTAGATTTCCACCTAGACCATTAACACCGCTTTTCTTTAAAGGTAGGGTTCAATCACAAGTTATGCTTTATTATTTGATTAATTTAGGTACATTGTTAAAATATTTTGTTACTTTGTATATTCTGTGTGCAGCTAAACTCATGCATATACATATGGGGAGTATAAACGGCAGTAGCAAACACAGATAAAGAAGCACTCTGGGCCATTTCTAAAACATCTTCCTGTGTGTGCCTGGAAGATTCCCGAATACAGATATGAATACACATATTTTTAAATATCAACAAATGCAGATACACATAGTAGCTTTGCAATACACCCCTTGTGTGTTTTGATGAGACAAGCAGGTTTATCGTTCATTTCTATCATCTTACCTTCTTTGTTTTGTCCATCGCCTTCAGTATGGACATATTCAGGTCTTCTAAGGCAGCGAGAACATTCTCATATTCACTGAGGTGCTGGGAGAAATACTCTTCGCAGCAGAAAGACGAAAAAAAGGGAAACATTTTGTGAGTTAAACAACTTGGACAGGGCTGTAGGTGTTTTGTTGACGCAGCATTGGTGTGACACCTCAGTCACACAGCCTGTAGGTGTTTGATCACAGAGCATGTGACCACATCTCACATGGTTCTCTCCTTATGTTGGGAAAACATCAATTAGCATTTGAGTCTATGGTGCTCCTGACTGTGAGGTAAAGCAAGATAAAGCTAGAACAGTACGTCTTATTACTGATATTAAAATTTGTTCTTATTTAGGTGAAGGGTCAACTTACCACAGAGCTCATCAGTGTCCACATTGCTGCAAAACAAAAAAATGAGAGAGACATTTAAATAAAAAGAATTCCTCAAAAACAAAAGTTTCCAATGTTAAAGGAGGTGACAGACTAATCTTTCATCTCTGAAAACCTTTTCCTGGACAGACTATGATTTGGTGAATCACTGTGTGATGACAAATGGGAGCAAGTATGTCATGAATAACTGAATGATTTAGTTGCTTTTTTTCCCCCCAGAGGCGTGCGTTAGAGACCGATGGGCCAGACAGTGAATACCTCACAGGAAACCCTTAAGGAATTTTAGCTGTTTGTGATAAATGTCCATGCATAAGTGTGTTTTTTGGGGAGGTCTGAGTGTGTATGTGTGTGTCTGGAAGAGAGAGACAGAAACAGAGAAATAAAGAAAAGGAGAGCAAAAGAAAGATGTGAAGAGAACGTTTCAAAGTGGAAAATTTGCCTTTGTATCCTCTGTCCAGCAAGAGACCCAAAAGAGACATCTCATTCCTTGTTACAGTGAAAGAGGCTGGGGAATTACACAGGTTTTAACTCTGTTCCACACAAACTGTAGCTGTCGTTCACAGGGGGGAAAGTGCCTGAGAAATCAATTGGTTCAAACAGGAGAAAACACTTAGAGCCACAGAGGACACACAAGAGAACAGGGGAGGTAAACCAGAGGGTAGACGCTAAACTGACTAACAGACTAAAAAGCTGTTGCTTCTGTTGAAACATGGCTGTTTTGACATTTTAAGGTACATCTACTAATGGAGCACACACAAGTGAAGCACTGAATACAGCTGTATTCTAAAGACTGTGAGAAACATGATGAATTATAGTAGAGTCTAAATGTATTATTACTCTCAGCGACTAGTTAAACAGAAATATGATTAATTCCATTAATTTTGCACATGCTTGAGTCCCCATGTGCAACTGCAACTACAAAATCTTCTTCCACAAGTTAAACTGTCTGCATTTACAGACTACATGCAACATCATGTAGTCTGTAAATGCATGTAAATATCATGTAGCACTTTAAAATGTGTAGTCTCAAATAACCTTTCATCGTTCGACATCAACCTGAGCAGGTTAGCGAGCCCGTCAGGCAGACCTTACAGCTCAGTGACTCATTCTTTAATCAATACAGGATTCAATTTGAGACCACCAAATTACTTCCTAACAACTTTGCCATCATCTTCTCTCTGTGTTCATTTCACAGAGGGAGGCACATGTTCATTTTGGTTTAACATGAAGTACCCCGTGATTTAGTGCAATGTGTGTGTTTGTTTAAATCGGATGCAAATAATATACATTTGTTTGTGCATCTAATTATTCTGTTGACATATATGAAATATTTCATATGGCACCATTCTTGTTGACAAAGCTTTCACAGGTAAATAACACGTTATGATGCTTTCATAATGAGGATAACAAATTACATCATGAATAAAAGATCATTACGTTGTTCATAATCATCGGCGCGACTGTTTGAATGTTTAAGCTTTCTCCCTTTGGCTGCTGAGGCCTTCAGTCAGCGTTAATACTAAACTGTGGAATTAAATACCATGACTCCTGATTACATCAGCAGTGAGAAACATGTCAATAAAAACATAAAAGAACCAAAAACTGAGGCACAGTAAAGTCATTTGCAACACCATAAAAAACTCTGAAGCAGGACTAGAGCCATTTGAGGACGCTAGCTGTCATGTAGTCTACGCTAGATACTCTTTTGAATAAAAACACACAGGCCTTTTCATTAAGAATTGATTGTTTTGTGTATGGAATATGTTACAAATGGTATAAGGCCAGAAATGTTTTACTTTTAGTTTGCATTCAGTTAAACTCTTCAACCCTGCTGAACCCACCAGTCTCCATTATTACAAACTATTGTTGTACACCATATAAATGCACATATAATAATAATAATAATAATAAACTTGTAGCACCATTCGTGCACAAAATGTAGCACAAAGTTCTGCACAAAACAAAAAACAAAAGCAGACAATTCAAACAACAGTTATATTAATAAGTCAGTAAGTTAATTTTAAATATGTGGAGATCCCCTTGTTTCCTAAGATACCACAAATGTCAGGGTGAATTACAGGGAAATGTGTGTACAATAATGCAGCTAAGCACATTCAAGTCATTCACTCATTCACTATTCCCTACAATAACGCTCGTGATTAAGATTTTTGATATAATTCATGAACATTTTGCAACATCACTGACAGCTGTAAGGATTGTCGACTAGGGTTTGAATATTTCACTCATATTATCACATATGTGATGCTGACATTTCAGTGAGAAAAAACGGTTTTGTTTCTAACTTAAAAGCTGCTCAGGTGAGAAATTTACGAGTAAAATCTGTGTTAAATGTTTTACATTTGGGTCGAACACTCAGTTCAGTAAGAGCTGACCAGAAAAATATGTTTGTAGAAGCCGTCTTCTCTGCTGTGAGTTCAGTCTGAATTTGTGCTGAAACAATATATTGTATTAATGTTTCAACTTGTTAACTGACTAATATATTTTGGTTTTTATTTTAACATGAGCAAATCTTTCTTCATTTTGGCTTTGACACAGCATTGATGTGTATATATGAGAAATGACAGTAAAAGATTTTTCTTAATTTTTCTTGTTCTTTATTGAATGCAAGCAGTTTTTAGTTCACTTTCAATTCCACCAGTAAAGTTTATTAAATGAACTCACAATCTGCAGACTGAAATATTGACTTCTGGTCTGGGATTGTTGTGAGAATAAATGTGTTTACTGAGTTCATTGGAAGTGGATCAAAATTAACAATAAACTTTCCAGCGTTGATGTCATCAAGGCCTGACATCTCGGTGCAAGTGATGCCGTCATCATGGAGGATGTGATATGGCGGCCATTACATGTGCTTAGCGCAGATGTAAGATCTTTTTTGGCTACAGCTAAGGTCATTGGAAAATGCACCTGTGGGCACAGATTAAAAATCACATAAAAGGGCAGTTCACCTGGACAAAGAATTATTTTTAAAACAATATTTTAAGTTTAGTAAAAGAACATTTTTCTATCTTCAATATTGTTGTAAAAGATTAGTTTCTTCTCAGTAGAAATCACAATCAATGTGTTAACAAATAATAATTTTGTACTTTTGATGAACATCTCCATGCAGTTTTCTCCATTGACATTGTTTGGCTCCCCTGAGTTCCAGAAGATGTAGTTGAATTGGGAACCGTCACTCCACCTCCAGGTGTTCTCCTGAAAGATGAAGCTTCATTTCAGAACATTTCCCTTTTGAAATTTGCTTTGTAAATGCTGTAAAGGCACAGTAACAAAATTTGATCGCTGCCAATAGTTTGGGGTATTAAGACAACCACACTGCCCTTGTCCTCAGTGCATAAATTGCATTCTGTGGTCACACAGCGGTCGATCCGTGTAAATACTGGATAACAGTAATGGCATTAAGAATGTGGTGAATACAACAACATTTGAGCAAGGTAACCTCTTTCAGCATTGTATGTCCAAAAACAATTTGTTAAGGTTAAGGTGACAAGAAGTCCAAGAAATCGATTTGTGCATCATGGCTCTTATGTCCGTTACCAACAAAGAAAAAAATGAGGGGCTGTAAGTATGTTTGTGGTGAGCTTAACCTATGGTAGTTTCACCAGTGAATTAACTGGTAACGTATCATGAAAGATAAGTATTGTTACTGTAGCAGAGGTGTCTTCATATACAATTTTAACCTGACAGTCAGAAATAAGCATTTTCTGTAGCATAGTAGCATAATAGTTGTAAATGCTTTAAAGAAATAGTTTTGAAGGAATGTGCTCATTGGCTTTCTTGCAGAAACTTAGATGAGAAGATCAATACCACTATATCTATACCCCATACATATCTGTGTGTTAAGTATGGAGCTAGTCAAAGGAGGTGATTAGCTTAGCATAAAGACTGCAAGCAGGGGGGCAACAGCTAGCTTGGCTATCTCCACAGTGCAAGACACATAAAGGCACAGCTAAAGTACACAAACAGAAATGTAAATAACGACAATTTGTGGACATGTAACTATGTCTTAACAAACAACGGTCCAGTGCAGTGACTTCCTGGAGGCTTGTCACAGTGATGTTGCCAGGCAACCACCGGAAACACTGAACAGAGAAGCTGGGTGGATGGATAAACTGTTTGTCAACAAAGAGTTACACCATGTAACTGCCCTGGAACGCAAAAATTGTTTGTTTTCAATGCAAACCAGATACAATATGTTAATTAGGGAGCTCTGTATTGCCTTCAGAAAGCGGTGCAACCATAGCAAGAAGAGGGAGGGTGGCTGCCACTCTCGTGAACGCGCATGGCATGGTTTATGATGGTTTATCCTTTTCAACATGGCACCGCGGCTCGCTGTGTGACCGTGGCAACCACGGAAACTACAGGGAGGGATTTGGTACAAGAGCTGATTTTAGAGGTGTCTGAGTTCACCTTCACCATTAGAGAGAGGACAGATCAATGAAGAGAAACAGTGTTGGAGCAACATCAGCTTTAAAGTCTATAGTTTATCCCATCTGGGACAATAAGCAATGTTTATGATGCTAGTTAGCAAAACGTTCTATATTAATCGTGTTATATTGCTAAGCATGTCATCTATTTTAAGCTACAACCTGCTCTATTTAGCTGCGTGATGCGATGATGCTACGTGGATTGTGGATAGCAACAGCCTGTGGTGTAGCCTACAGGCACCCTGCTGCAGCTACTACTTGTGTTTGTATTCTTTCTACTGCAATGACCAGCTGTAATACTTAAAATACTCAGTGATACTCAAAGTCTTGGGATAGAAAATGTCAGAATTAATGCTAAAAAAAAAAAATAGCTTGAAGCTTGAAATAAATAGTTTTCAGATTTCAAACTTTGAAATAAAAGTGGAGAGAGAACACGTCAGGCAATGCAATTTGGTGACAACAGAGCGTCTTTAAAGAAGATTTCTCTTTTATGAAAGAAATGCAAAATATGGACTAATTATCAAAAATAGATCAGACAGATCACTAATCATTATTTGATGCTATGCTGAGAAGTAAGAGTGAATCCGGCAGTCTTACCTTTGTTGCGATGATCTGAGGAGGTTGCAGTTGCAGGAGCAGGTAGCAAGTTATCAAGGGAAAGGAAACGCAGTCTTTATAAACCTTCAGCTGCTGTGGCTCCGAGCGTTTCATTTTCTGGTCTGTTTAATTATACCAATGAAAGAGCTAACATGACTGAAACACTGCCTTGAGTCAATTTAACATTCAAACACGGATGTTCATTAAACAATGTTAATAAAATCAAAGAAAACCATTTTTCTCAGGTGACACAGACGACAACCACCACCCTGCTGTTATTATTCATCAGCAGCCACCACAGCTGAATGTTAAAGATGCCGACTTCTCTCTAAAAATTACACTCAGTAGTTAAATTATAATCAATTTCATGTATCTTTCTGCATCTGGGTTTGTACTATGCTTGCAAGGACTCTCATGGACATAATGTATTGCCTAAACCCTAATAACTCTGACCTTAACCATTCCAACTAAATGACTATTCCCAACCTTTTACTGTGACTTAATAACCACAACCTAATTCTAATCTTAACCCCCTCAACATAGTTTCCCCTTTGTGTTTGCCCTTAAAAGGACCACTGATTTCACACATGAAATTCAGTTTACTTATCTCTGTATAACTCTCTAAATAACTCTGAAGATGATGAAAAGACTTTTGAGTTCCACCATGGGAAATATATGATCCAGTGTTTTTGGAGCTTGACCTATAATAAGGACTAAAAGTCAGCTTCAACTTTTAAATCTGTCTCTTGTGAGTCCCCCAGTTTTATGGGATTGCAGTACTAAATCACTGGAGTAACCATTTAAGTGGCTTTAAGGTTGTTAAAACCATCTTATTCTACACTGTCTGACCATATCATTTAATATATGTAATGTATCACCTGGTTTCAGGCCACAACTCCATGTATTGTATAGCTTTCTACATATACATGTTGCCATGTGACTCAGTACTATACCTGCAATGCAAACACACAGGGAACTATTAACTATTTAACCATTTAGAGGCATGTAGAGGCAAACACATTTTCTAGCATGTAGGGCTGCCTATACTGCATCGCGTTTTCTCCATTGGAAGGGAACCCTAGAGGGCATTTCATCACGTTTTCTTGCACATTGGGCCACATACCCACACGCACTTAGGCACACCATTGGCAGTCTTACTAGTTATATCATTGGAAGGATATCCAGGCTGTCAGATTCTGCATTACAAAGTCCACCAGTCTACACTATCACTCTTCTCTTAGACAAGCTGCCACATTCCTTTAAACATGGCCACAGTGTTCATTGGACCAAAACCCTCGTCATATTATTGGGAGTTAGCCAAATGTCCAAACTGGTGTTTTTCATCCTTTTCTATAACAGGACAGAGGAATTGCTACAATTATGCAATGTAAGGTTGCTTGACTAACGTTATTTGACAAGTTGATCTTAAAGCCTATAGATGTATTGTGTTTTATCCTTTTTTTAATGTATTCTTTTTACTTTTAGTGGTCTACAAGAAAGCAATATTATATTACTGTCAAATACATATCTTGAAAAAAAGTCTATCGTCATCACAGCCACATCCTGGTGTTGTGTAATGCTGCACATTAACAACTTTCACGCAAGATGTTTATAATTATGTTTTAGCTCAACCAGGACATTAAACAATCTTATAATAGCTAACAGTCCCGAGGGGTTTGTTCAAATGATATATGCAAACTATTAAACAGTTAAAGGTGGGATTACCTTGGCTCTTTTCCTACTTTTCTTGGAAAACAGCCTGAACAGTCAGATCAGCCATTTTATTGCAGCAATAAAAGGTAACAAAGCTGTCATTGCCTGAATGGCTAAATAAAATTAAAATTGACTATTATGGGTTCATATAGCACAGAAGTGACACGGACCCATTTGATGACTTCTATATATGATAATGTAGACTACAAATGTACATATAAGGCACATTTTTTGCATCACTAGTGCTGATCAGTTAGTCAGTGTTTCTGTCTAAGGTGTCGGTCCGGAGTGAAATATCTCACCGACTACTGGATAGAGGGCAGCTAGCATGGCTGTAAACTTTTAGTCCTCTTTTCTTAACCTAAAGATCAAGACTGATCCTTGTCCCCATTCATTCATCATTTACTGACCTTCAGTTTCTGATAGCTGACTGTGCTTTTAACGACAAACAATTTAGCCAACACTGAATAAATGTTTCCCTGGGATTTTATTTAAGTTTTGATGTGTTTCAACTGTGTTTGCCTCCCTGACATGACAGTGATCTCTCTGCCTCCTCCATGTGGCTGATAGGAGGATTCAGCTGCTGTAGAAGGAACCACAAGTATCAAAGGGAGTCTTACAACCTGCCTACAGAGCAAGGCTGAACACGAGGGAGCAGTCAGTGCTGTTCAATAAGCACACTTGCTGAACTTAAAACTGAAGATGTGCCGCTGGTCCCAGTTGAGCAATGGATTTAATAAGACCTTGCTGCAAAGCTCTGATGGTGTGCATTTGGATCTGCTCTTTGAGCCTTTGGGTCAGGAGAATATAACTGAGTAGGGACATGGAAATTAAAGTGACGTTATTATGTAATTTATATAATGGTTATTAATTAAATGTTGCTAAGTAATAAAAACATGCATGAAAAAAAAAGCAGTGAAAGGTGGGAATGGACTATAGGCCTATTGGTGATGTAAATATACTACTGAAGAAATATAACAATGATGTTGTTCACTCAAAGTACATTTTGTAATTCCAACAATATAAAATGATTTATTTATTTGCTCTTGTAGCCTTAAATATATACTGTATATACTAAGTGTGATTTCTTACTTAGATTAAATTAAATGGAAGCAGCGGAGGATAATCTTCCAATCCACTTTAAGTCAACCTGATATCAGTAGGACGTAGAAGACCCGCACAGTGGCAGCAACAAAGTATGCATGCTTATCTATATACAGTATCTTGTTATTTCATGCAGTGGTGTGCATGAAGTATGCTTGGTGTGCTTGATAGATGGAGGTTAATACTGGTATGCGTCATCAGGTGGTTTCTGTGCAGTTGCCTGAGTGTTGTAAAGTGGTTGCTACGATGTTCAGGATGGTTGTAGAGAGTAATTCTGGGTAGTTGCTAGTGTATTGGACTATGTAAGGGTAGCAAGTCTAGTGATGTGTTGAGAAAATGTGCGTGTGTGTAATCCTGCCTTTAATCCTTACATATAAGAAATAAGGATGTGAGACAGGCTGACAGGCAAACAGAGAGATCTGTTTGACATGAGTCTCTTGTGTCCCGCAGAAAGACAACACACGAGCTCGCTGCCTGGAGTGTTTCTCTTCACATCTTGGATCGCTTGTCATCACTTGAACAATACTGAGCTTATGAATAAATAGAAATTTCTCATCAGCGTGTGGCCCAATTCCTATAAATATTTTATATGACGAGATCACTTTCTTTTGGATGTTTCACATGATATTCTGTACACTGTGCAAAACAATGATTAACTAATCCAATATGATTTCTTGTAAAACGTCATGGCTGGCTGGGTGTCCCCAACTTGGTTTGAAAAGTCAAAGATGTCAAGATCATTTCCATAGAACACAGAACACTGAGCTAAGATCATCAATTTAAGCAAATTTATCCTTGAAAGACGGATAAAGTATTTTGAATAGAAATGTTTATATCTGCCTTGGTTGGTGACAAACATAGTGGTCACAGTGTTACCCTGAAATTTCAACCAAGCATATATTAGCATTTGGTATGATGATTATGTTATTATTAAATATATGTTCTGATATTATTGAAGATCATACAACAACAATGTATATTTTAAATAGTGTATTATAGGTGGACTACCCTGTAGGTATGTTTCAATTTGCTATTATTCCTTCTTTAAGTACTTGAATACAGTCACATATATTTTTGTGATCTTATGACAGGGCAGGTTTAGTGTGTATGGGTAAAAAGGTTTAAAGAACAACATGGTGCTTGTAAGCTGTAGAAAAGTCTGCAAAACTTTGGGTCAAAACAAGCTTTTGACCGTGTCGTGTTATTTAGTGTAACGTTGTGCACATAGAATTAGAATATAAAGTCAGTAATGGACCGGTTAAAGACGTAACCTTTGGATAAAAATCACCTGCTCATGATGTTTTGATCTATATTTTTAAAAATTCCTCATTCAAAGTATTCCCTGCTTCTTGGATGTGTGAGTGCATAGTGTTTTCACAAGAAGGTTGGATGTAAGTCATTGGAAAACGAGTTAAAACAAAGATTGCAGACTAAGCGGCTGTCACAGTCTGTCCTCGGACTGTTCCTCCTTTCTTCATCACCTGACTACCCCACCCATCCACACACCTGTTCCCAGTTCTCGTCAGCCCTGCAGTCACCCGAGCTTCCCCACCTGTACCTCATTCCCTATCAACCTTGTCTACATATACCGGTTCACTTCATTTGTTTTACTGTCAGATTGTTAAGTTTAGTTGCTGTGAGCTATATGTCTAGTTTCTCCAGTGTCAGTTTCCTGTTTTCCATTGTACCCGTTACCTGCCTTTTTGGTTGTGACCTTTGCCTGCCTCACCATCCCATAGGCCCTGTCCCTTTTGTATTAATAAATGACTGAACCTGTATCAGCTCTATATCAGGTGTCAGCATTTGGATGCATTTATTCCTGGTTTCCCTGCTAGCACCAGCCGTGACAAAAGCGGCCACTGCAGTTCCATTTTGTCCAAAGCACGAGTTTATGTGCATCTCATCGTATTCTACCATGGAATAAAATAATAAAAAGATAAAGCAATTAATTGACTCACTCTGTGTTATGAGTGTCAATTGTGTGGAAGAGCTCCTTCAATTCCTCAGCTGTCAAGACTCCATCAGAGAAGTAGGCTTTGAATTCATCAAAGGACAGCTTTCCATCGTCTGAGGGGTGAGAGCACAAAGGCAACTTGTCAACACAGTGTCAGGACAGCTCAGTCCGGACCGCTACATCCTGTGAGGTGGCCATTTTCTAAAACATTCCTCATTTAAATCAAAGACTTGTTTTGGTCAAATGAGCATTCTGGTTTGTGTCTGCAGGTGTGTTGGACATAAAAATGTAATGAAATGTATCATGGAAGTGAAAAGATTTGGAGATGGTCAGTAGCACAGATTTCATTCCTCATCATCCCATCAGGAAATCGGTATAATAACTTTTAATGAAGGATTTCAGTCCACCTGCTGACTTCATGAAACTGACGGTGACTTGAGGAAACACAGATAAGATGCAGCCTGTTATAAACTGGCTGAAACATCCAACAAAACAACTCCACAGTGAAACATACTTCCTTGTTTTATTTATTATAGCAAACAACACTGGGTCATCAACATTTGTTCCGTTAGACCAACTTCATGGTAATCTAAAACAATCAGTCACTTTTATGCTTTGAGGCTCTGCAATTATGATTAGAATAAAAAAAAAAGGCCCAAGCTGTGTGAAATATTCATGAGGTGAAAATAAACAGAATTTCAAAATATGGAGCCCTAAAGTGAATATCCCTCAGCAAAAATGAAGATAATCAACCACAGACAACATATTTTTCACACAGCTCTGGCTCCAGTAGTTTCTTTGAATCTGCTGACCTGCTGCTCTGGAGGTGATGTTCAGTATGACTGTCATGTCCCTATAGGTGCTGTGAGCAAGAGCCCCTTTTGGCAAACACACATGTAAATCAAGCACACAGTGACTCACTGTCGATGAGCTCGGAAATAATCTTGGAACAGCCCTGACATACTGTATAAGTGCTGCTGTTTGCACAACACTAAAAACAAACGTGGGATGACTTCTTATCTTGCTGCATGACAAGACCTCCAATCATTCACAGCGTGGGACGGGCATTTAATGAATAATGAAGCATGTCATGCCATGTGAATAATGAATTCTGATTAGCTATTTTTGCGTGTAGAGGAATCTTTTTGATGTCAGGGTCTCTGTCAAAATGTCAGAAGAAACCTGATTTCAGTGAGTTTCTTAAATAAAGAATCACTCAGTTTGATGTGGTTTGACCGTGTGATACCAGCAATGAACGTGGCCTGTGGGAATATTTAACATGATATGTGAAAGTGTGTGTCAGCACGGTTATGTTTTACGACACGTGCTAGCTTGACACAAACAGATCCTGTCAGTGTATAGTCATCTCCAATCTGTTGGATATACTGTATGCATTTTGACAGAGGTTCCAAAATCAAAGCATCACATTGGACGGAGCACATAATACATTATTCATTTTATGCAGAGTGTTGATATTAAGTGAGCCCTAGAGGCAAATCTTATCTGAAGCACACTAAGAGCTTCAGATTAGATTTCTTAATGTGGTTTTATAGTGTCTACACTTTTATTTGCATTTCAGGGCCATTAAAGAAAAACGGATACATACTTCATCAGTATGTATAAATAATGTATACATACTGAATATCCCTCCTGAAAAATGGGGGAAAATGCTTCAGAGGAACAGTTTGACATTTTGAGTAATTCACTTTCTTAGATGAGAAGATTGATACCACTCTCATATCAGTACGCTAAAAATATGACGCTACAGCCAGCAACCAGTTAGCTTAGCTTAGCATAAAGACTGGAAACAGGGGGGAACAGCTAGCCTGGCTCTGTCCAAAAGCAACAAAATCTGTCTACCAGCACCTCTAAAGCTCACTAATTAACACGTTGTATCTCGTTTGTTTAATCCGTGAAAAATGAAAGTGTAAAAACGATATTTCGCCGTTGGAGGGTTATATGCCGGACTGCTCAGAGAGCAGTTGCCAGGCAACCAGAGGGCACTCCAGGATGTTTCTGGTCCTGGCCAAGTGAGTTAAACAAGTGAAATTTAAAGTGTCAATCAGTGAACTTTAGGTTGATTTTGTTTCACCTGTTTCCAGTCTTTATGTTAAGCTAAGCTAGCCAGCTGCTGGCGATAGCTCATATTTACTGTACAGACATGAGAGTGGTATCGATCTTCTCATCTGACTCTAGGCAACAAAACAAATAAGCATATTTCCCAAAAATGTAGAACCTCCTTTATGTGATCCATAGAGGCATCTTGTATCTATACTACTCAAACTCTACACTTGTATTTGCATTTCAGGGCTAATACACCATATTAGCTATTTGAATAATGTATACATAGGCCTACTGTATGTAGGAACATGCTTTTAGTACAGAAACGTATGAGTGATCTTTGTGTTTTATTGCAAGTATAACATATTTAAAAATGTTATTACTGTAATTCAAAGGAGCAGAAAGGTCTGTCAAAGTGACTTGACTGAATAAATCAGACTCAGTACATTAAAATGCAAGGCCTGTGTGCCATAAAAGCTAGAGATCCACTGTGTTATTTCACTTCTCCTTTCTGGATTTCCTGCCTTTGTGCTAACCATGTTAACCGGGATTTAGACTCCTGCTGTCCCTACTTAACAACAAAATAAATTATGTATTTTTGTATGTGTATACTGCATATTATGATAATACTGCACAAGATAGTGGAGGTGAAACAATAGCAGAATTTGCCCTGAACCTCCCGCCGTACACCTCTAAGTCATTAAGCATGGACTGCCACGATAAAAATGTCTAACTGGTGCAAACTTTTGACGTTTTTCTTCGTTAATGCTACTGATACTGAACCTCAGTGGGCATGGTAAGTTTCCTGTTTCCATGGAAACTGAAAGAGTATCAGCAGAGAGTCATGATCAGAATTTCATTGAGAAAGTACATCTGTTTTCACACACGAGAGAGAAGGGTTGAAGTAATGCCAAAGGCAGAGGAGTGCGTGTTTGTGAGTGAGTCTGGAAGGAGCTTTTGGTGCAATATTTACCGTTTTTATCAGCTCTCCGCAAAATCTGTAATGAGAAAAGGAAAAAAAAAAGAGGGATGTCAAAAAAGGTTTCACATCATCAAAGTTAAAGTAAGTGCGCGTGTGTGTGGGGATCATCGATCACACTCTCAAAAGCAGTGGGTCATTAAATTATTGATAGTGCTGTCCCAGAGTCCAGAGGAGATGAAAGGCAGAGCGGCAATGACCACATCAGCTTTAAAAGGGTCGAACCACCTCGAAATAGCATTACCCACTTTCTCTTCTTGGCGGATTTGAACTTGTGAAGAAGAATTTGAACAGGCTTTGAGTGTATTTACACATCATCACTGCAGGCTAAATCTGACAGAATAACGCTTTATGTGCAAGATCTAAATTTTAAAATGCCATCTTTCCATCTTTGGATTTCCCTTGCTTGTGGGACTTTAGCTCTGTGCTACAAAGGGGTAAAAATACTAATAAAAAAATATCCACCCACCTTCTTCTAGCTCTTGGCAGTCTGTCGTGTGTTCTGACTTACATAATTCGTTCAGATTTTCCTTCTAATCAGTCTTTGTTTCTTCTTTTTTTGCTGCCCCCAACCCATAAACTCCTATGTGTCTCTATCTCAGTTCTACCTGTCACTCATCGCTTGTCGATCTCTAATTTCTCTAATCAATCAATTAAATTCAATTAGATTCAATACAGCTTTATTTATCTCAGCAAGGCAATTGTACGCAGCAGCAGCCTCCCCACCCAGGTCAACAAATGAGAGAGAAAAGTTCAAACAATCAATCGTCATCCCATATTGCCCAATTTTCTTTTATCTAGAGGTCCAACAATTAATTGATTAATTGATTGACAGAAGATTGATCAGCAACTATTTCGATAATCAATTAATGAAGTCAGTTTTTAAGCAAAAATGTCAAACATTTGATGGTTTCTGGTTCTCAAATGTGAGAATTTGCTGCTTTTTCTTGTCTCAAATTACATTAAATTTAATATGTTTGGCTTCTAGACTGCTGGTCGGTCAAAACAAGTTAATTTATGACATCAGCATGGGCTTTAAGATAATGTAATAGGAATGTTTCATGTTGTATGTTTTATAGACCAAACAATAATTTGTTGCAACCCATCTGCTTTCAAACTCTTCTACAGGATAACTACTCTTTCTGTTCTGTCCTTAACTCATTTAAAATTGTGGGCTGACTGGATTTGGCCGTTCAGATACCAGCTCACACATCACATGGAGACACAGCACATCTACTGTAACCTGTTCCAGGATGAAACGACATGTTTGGAGCATGTGTGTTTTAATGATACACAACCGACTGAGGCGAAAGCTGTAGGAGATGTCAAGAAACAACAGAAGCAACACTCTGTCGACCAACTCTCCTCTGAAGACAAGCAGTGGTTTCATTCCCTGACACTCAGTGCCAGAAGACAGAGCACCCGTTCAACATCAGTGAGACATCTGATGTGATGGATGTGGCTTTCCACCCTTAATAACTCTTGGTTCTCTCTCAAGGCAGCCAACAGGTTTATGGTGAAGACATCACAAGCAAAGGGAAGAGTGGAGGAATGAGGGGAATATAATTAGGTAGTGGGTACCGAGGCAGAATGAAACAGGGGAGGGAAAGCTCTTGAGAGAGACGCACTTGAGGAAGATCATTAGCTGCACTGATATGCATGCACGATGTGATGGGAGATCTACAAGTGTTGGGAATCCTTATTGTATCGTATTGTATTGTAGATAAGTTCTAAATATCAATATTAATTTTTTTGCGTAAATGAGCTAAATCTGGCTTAGTAAGGTCAGCATGAATAACACCCTGACTTTTATCAAATCAAGCAGATTCCAAACATTTCATTAACTTGGTATTTGGTTTTGAACACTGACATAAAAATGGAGGGCCAGCCTTTGAAGTCCTTCCAACATGAAGCTAAATTAAAGGTCAGCCTTGTCAAATTAATTCATTCTTTAAAACAAGGAACCCTCAGTACCCTGCATACATTAGTGGGATCTGCATTAACTCAGGTTATGCAAAACCTCAAACAGATAACTATTACAATCACTGAAACTTTGATATGAAAAGTATAAAATGCATGTCTTTCTCCAAGTGCTATAAAAAAAATAAATGTGGGAAGGCATGATCGTTTGTTCCTTGTTTTTTTCTGCTACAGGCTATAGATTGTTACATAGGTAATTTGTCATAAAATGATAACATAGAACATTAAGTTTTTGCACTTAATCATAAATCAAAATGATACCTCAGTGTAAGCATTAATAGTGAAGATGAAATACATTTTGCGCCATAAATAAGGATTTAAAATTTGTTTTACTTACATCAATGAAAATCGACATTCCCTTTTTTAGCTCCATCTGAGTGCTGGGCTCCTCAGACACAGACTGAACCTCCTCTGAACAATCCATCATTCACAATGTAGCTTCACTTGTAAACTGCAGAGGAATGTGTCCGCTTGAACCTCTTATCTGATCAAAGCCACTAATCAAAAAGAGCGACCCCGTACCGCTGTCAAGTCAGCCGGAATAAAACACACGACTTCCGGATTTCACAATTCAACTATTCATTATTGCTTCGCAGAATACCATACTAAAAAGCAGATATATATTCGTTCTGACCTCATTTCGCTCCTCACGTTTTTCACTCAAATATGATCTCAATTGTTCTGCGGATACTTTTGAGGCTATTCTTTGCAGTGGGCCTACTACACACTCGATACGTCTTCTGCCACTACATGCTTTTATTTTGAAAACAAAATCACTGTACTTCCTGTCATGTACTGGCCTCACGTTGTCAGTCTTGACACCGAGGTACTCGCCTCAGCTGCTGCTATGATATGAGTCCAAACCTCCGTTGGAGCAAGCAATGTGTCGCTCAAATGCAAATTCTGTTTTGCACTTTAATATCGTGGTGCACAGGCTAGTACACTTCTGACAGATATTTATCAATTAATTAACATGTCTACACTACAGCCAAATGAGCAGCACAAATAGATTATATATGCCCAGATAGTAATGCTATATATAGCCTTGTTTTTTTTAAAGAAGACCAGATTAAAGGTCATTTGTGTTTGAATTAAAAGAGTCGTTTATAATGTCTTCTCTGTGACATTAGACATTTACCCCCCAGGTAATCTCTAAAAGTGAAAGATAAAGACTGACAGTGTCTCTTGAAGGTTTCCAAATGTACGTGTGCTCCTTTAAATTGACCATATTGGTTGGACATTAGTTGACGTGACATTTCTAGTTGGTCATTATTTATGTTTGTATTGATTTATTTTATCATGTTGTAACATCTACAGCATCACAACAACATCAACCAAACAACACCTTTATCAATTTGGGAGAATAATATGGGAAAATACACTTTTTCCTGTTTACTGTTTGTAAATTAACCAATGAAGAATGATTTAGTGAGAACCCCTAAAGACACAAACATGTAGCTTTGCTTGTGAAACAAGCTTGTTTTCCCTCAAATGTATGGCAAAAAATATTTTGTTGCACCCAAAAAAACCTGGTAATTAATCTGATTGGTTTGTTGTCAAATGTTAAATGTTTCCACACAAGTGCAGAGTTAATCCAACTCACAAATTCTACAAAGCAACAACCCCTGCAATGTACTTGGAGTGGTTGTAAAACAGTGTAACAGTTCCATCTAGTGGAGCGTTACAACAGCACAGCAGTCAACACAAACAAACTAACCATGAGCATCTTTAAGTGTGAAGCCTTCAGTGTAATCTATGTATATATACTACATGTGACTTCTATGAGAAAGCCTTTGAGAGAGTGGAGGCGACACAAAGTTTTTTGAGGACTACCACCTAAAGCCGTTCTTTGCCCACAGCTGGGAGAGCCAGGTGGTGAGCGGTGGTAGATGCATGAATGCACATATTGTCTGCTTCACTCCCCTCATTATTCCCCCCAGGCTACTATATTATACTGTATGCTCTCAGAAATACAGAATAGCAATTCAAACTCTGTTGCATACTAGAAATACTGAATTATGTAATCTATGTTTTAATTAGAAATGTATGAATTAAGTGTGCTATGACTTCCATAAATGATTGATGTCCACAACTCATTTCCAGTGTTAGAACGTAACTAATTTAATTTACTTCTAAAAGCCTAAAATTTTGAAATGCTTGTACTTTACTTTGTATTTTCATTTTATGCTACTTTATACTTCTACTTTCCTTCATTTTAGAGGAGGATATTGTACTTTTGACTTATTTATTTGACAGCTATGGTTTAGCAGATTTAGATTTTACATTAACATATGAGCAGTCTATAAATTATGATGCACTAAACAATCCAACAGTAGCCCACATAAAATGCATTAAAATTTGCTCCACCTACAAAACTATAATTCTGCTTTCATGCTCATTTGTAAGTAGTAATAACCCACTAATATTAATTATATAATAAAATAGCTCTCTGAAAGAGGTAATTCTGCATAATTTGTACTTTTGGTTTCCTAGTTAAAGTACATTTTGTTGATAATACTTACATACTTTTACTTAAGTAAACATGCATGACTTTTACTTGTAATGGAGTATTTTCATATTGTGATATTACTTTTACTTCAGTAAAGGATGTAAGTACTTCTTCCACCACTGCTAATTTTCAGCATAGTTTATAAACATATGTTCTTCTTATCACTGAAAGTAAATATGTACTGTATATTTCTTCAAGTACTGTACTTATATATTTTTTTGTCATTTGTAGGCCCACTTACAAGTGTTTCCATTTCATGTTATACATCTACCAAACTACATTTCAGAGGAAATATTGTACTTTTTACTACATTTATCTCACAAGTCACATTTCAGATTAAGATTTTTCAAACAAAACATGTTCAATTTATGAAATATGATCCTTTGTTATAGGGTAAACAACCCAACAGCATAAAAATCATTAGAGCTCCACTTCTCTAAGCAACATTAAAATTCATGTTAATGGGTTTGTGTATGAAGTTGTATATGGCGGTATTGATAGCTTTATAGATGAGTAAAAGATCTAAGTACATCTTCCACCACTGCTTCCTAATTGATAAAATGCTTCTCATTCTTGAGCACCGTGAAGCTGGATAAGTGGTGGTTAGATTTGAAAGCCCTATTAATGTAAGTAATTGAATCTAAATAATTGAAGTAAAAATAATACAAATCTGGAATTTAATTAATAACACATCATGGCATGTCTGTAGTAGTTTACTCGGCTTATGTGGCAGCACAGTGACTGACAGCAAAAACCAGAGATAATTGATCCAAAACAAACGTAATTTGTCGCGAAACCCCGCGAAAATCTCGCGATGACAATCGGAGCGCTCTGATTGGCTGAGAACGTGAAACGGTCGGTCACGTGGGCTGGGGTTACTTTGCATTCTGGGACACAAACAGTGATCGGTATGAATAGCTTTAACAGCGACAACAGCAGCAGCTTCCACTGTGGAAGGAAGGCGGCAAGAGAAACAACTACAGCCAGCTAGCAGAGAAAAGGCAAACTGGTTTTTCGTTTTCGACTTCTGGGTGCTGTTTGTCGCTCTGTTGTCCGGGAGAAGCGGGCGAGGAGGCCAGCTACGGCGGTGTAGTCTCTGAAATGCAACGGTGGACTTTATCCACGCAAAGAGTTATTTAGCTAACGACGGGAGTAAGTTAGCCTTGCTGTGATTCATGCTAGTGTGTTAGCTAGATGGCAGTGCTGGTGGAGTCATAAAAGTTGATGTTCTTGCACCACTTCGATTCTAGTCATCTCAGTCCAAAGAAGTGTTGGGTTGTTTTTTCACTGTCCTCACAGCTCGTCTTTTTCCTGCCCTGACAGCATCACCCATCCACTGACTCTATATTGTCCTGAGCCGAGGGGTGACAACTCTGAATATGGCGAGTGTTTCGGACAGAGACTTCAAAGCTGGTACTTTAAAGTCATTGGATTTGCACTTTGCCCAGCTAGTGTTCCCAAGATAAACACTGTTAAATTGGACAATTCGTGTAATGGCCAAGGAGAGCGACGGATTTGATCTTTGTGTCTTACTACACAGTTGCTTTCAGCGTTGCAGAGCAATGTGTTGCCACTGGTGAAGCCAGCTTCTTATAAGTTCATAAATACTTCTCTGTTGAAGCTCAACAAATTGATATTGACATGGACTTGCGCTGGATGTAAAGACTGTCTGTCTGGAAATCTCAAACGTCACAGCTGTCTCCAGGTCGGGCAGTTCATCTGAGCCCTGCTGCTGGTCCCCAAAGCTTATTTGAGGGCCAACATGTCAATGTCGGGGTCCACGACAGTGCATCTTTTCACCAAGCTTGTCAAGCATGCGGTGGGCAAGGCACAGATTCAGCTGAACCGCTGGCTGCAGAGGACTGCCACAGATGAGTGTGACAAAATTGACATCCTGATATGCAGCGCCTTTGACGAGACAGGGACCGGCATGGGGAAGTCAGATGGAGACCCCGAGGTTATCAGCGCCACGGGGGGAACGACCTTCAGCAGCAGTGGAGAGTTCAGACACCCATGCTGCATCACCACCTTTTGCTTCAAGAGCGCCCTGCTGGCATGCGTCCTGACTGCTGTGTGCTTCTCCTCGGTTGCCCTCGTGCGCCAATACCTCAAGGACCTCCTGCTCTGGGTGGAGAGCTTGGACAGCCTCGTCGGAGCCTTGCTGTTTATAGTTGGTTTGATTATCGTGTCGTTCCCATGTGGATGGGGATATATTGTCCTTAATGTGGCAGCTGGCTACCTCTACGGCTTTGTGCTGGGCATGGGACTAGTTATGGTGGGAGTTTTGATAGGGACCTTTGTGGCACACCTGGTGTGCAAACGACTATTGACTGACTGGGTGCTGAACAAGGTTGGGAACAGTGAACAGCTCAGTGCTGTCATACGAGTGGTGGAGGGAGGAAGTGGACTCAAAGTTGTGGCCTTAGCGAGACTCACCCCCATACCTTTTGGGCTCCAAAATGCAGTTTTCTCGGTGAGTATGAAAACAGCTTTTCCTTTTCACTTCAGGAGGACATTAGAA
Organism: Macquaria ambigua; assembly: GCA_008360985.2. Classification (NCBI taxonomy): domain Eukaryota; kingdom Metazoa; phylum Chordata; class Actinopteri; order Centrarchiformes; family Percichthyidae; genus Macquaria; species Macquaria ambigua. The sequence continues at coordinate 193,167 of VMKM01000058.1, read as the reverse complement.
AGTCATGTTATGTCCATTGTAAATTCATATGGGTTTAAGGAGAAAGGTCACAGCAAAGGATCAGCCAGGAGCGGAGCTCATTAACCTACTGGGGCATGGTTCAACAAATCACTTGCAGTCATGAGAATCAAACCTGTGACGTTTTTGATTTTAGAAGGAAATTATTTTCTTGTTGCTAGCCCAACCTACCACACAGGGGAAATCATAACTAGACGGAAACAACTCTCAAGGAACAGGTACAGGGAGTATCACATGTAGATGTTTACCATTTTAGTTGTGATGAATTTCAGATGTTGAACATAGTAGCTGAACTGTTACTTCGCTATTCAAGGCAGACCACAGTCTAATAACAGACATGAAAATATAAGTCCAGTCCCCACGGAAAGGAAACTCATTCCTCTTGTGGATAGAGGACGTGCTTCTATGAAATGGATTTTATTGTAGCCTAAGGACATCAATTATTTTATAAGTTTGAACTATCAGTATCACATTGTTAAGCCCTAGTTTGGGTTTTCATATTTGGAGCCATGTTTAACCTGAACTGAACTGAATGATCTGTTGATGTTAACATAATGTAGACTAAATCGTGGACACTTTTTTTTTTTCTTTGTGTAAGGTAAATCTGAAGTCATTGGTCAAGGCAACAAACACCATGTGACGTACATTATAGGGTATTGCTTTCAGCTGCACTCCTACACTTAACCTGAAGCCCTTGACCGTCATACATGCCATAAATAATTTATACTGTCTGATTACCCTTCTCAGTCAACTCATTGATACCTCCAAATAGTAAAAGCCTTGAGGGATGTGTTACTGTATTGCAGAAAATCAGCTGGGAGGTCACGCAACATGAAAAACGTTATGACAGTAGTAATTGAATGATAAATGAAGAATCGACCCGAGGGGGAACTTGGTGTTATGTAGGCAATTGCACCAGATTATACAATATATCTCTCACATAGAGCTAGAATAGCCTCACCTGTAACACATTTTCAGATTCACATAATTGTCTTACATTAGCCTGTCTCCTACAAAATATTCACAAGGTTGTTTTCACTAAACATTGAAATAATAAGGCTATAAAAATGGAGAAAATTTAGATTAAATAGTTGCTTCAGTGTACTGGAGAAGCACTAACTGCAGTCAGTATAAGAATTTGCACAATAGAAAGCTGTGTCTCAAGTGGTGTCCTGCTTGTATCCTGTTTATATAAGCAAGTAACTGCAGAGTTACAGTTTGTCAATTTGCACAGCACGGCATACCCATATGTCTATACACAAACATTTCGACCTGACGAAGATCTGACTGGGATGAAACGTCCATCTATAAATTTGTGGTTCAGAGTCAGTGTGCAGGCATTAATGTTTTTATCAATACCTATATGCAGGCACACATTTTGTGAGTTGAAATATGAGGCTGGTCAAATTGACTCTCATACATTGCATTACTTAGGGAGTTTTTCCTTGCCACTGTCGCCTAGTGCTTGCTCATGGTGGGAACTGTTGGGTCTTTGTAAATATAAAGAGTCGGTCTAGACCTGCTCTATACAAAAAAGTGCCCTGAGATAGCTTTGTTATGATATGGCGCTATATAAATAAAACTGAACTGAATTACTTTAAAATGACTAAAATATAACTAGCATGGAAATGTGTCCAAGGATGAAGTTCAGTTTATTGTAGTTAAATTGGCATTCAACCTACGTAAACAACACCTCATTTCAGAAGCAGGATGCACATTTTAAAACTATTAACACGCCAGAAAGCAGCTGGATTAAACTGCAGTCAAACTACCATCATCATATGCAGTATTTCATAGATTCTGTGAATAGTGACATTTCCATTCCCCTTAACGTAAGCTGTTTTGAATAATGCACCGTGTTTATGGAAATACCTGGCAAGAAGAGAATCAAAATAGTGTTGAAGGCAGAAACCAACAGTAGCACAAACATCCAGAAGTGGATGCAAAGTGGGTAGCTTGAAAGGCATTTATAGCTTAAAGCATGAAGGAGTTGATGCACAGGCCTGAGGCAGGAAAAGGAAAAAGAGGATGATGTAAGTGAGTTTCACAAGCACAGTAATTGCATGCTGCAAAACCAGTAAGTTTTCTGGGGTGACAGATTTACTTAGACATTTCTCAGCTGTATGGAGATTGGGTATTTGGCTTTGGCTTTTGACCGTTACTATATATACACACTCGTAACCATCCTACAATAAACTCTCGCTATGTGAAACTCATTCACATATTCTCGATTGAGTCAGAGCTGCATTGACCCAACTCTAAATTTTGAGGCCATAGTTGGTAGAAGTTTTACATTTGATTTCATTATATTGAAAGCTGTTTTTAGCTAATGATTTGTCTACCCCCATTAACACACGTAGGGGTGTAAAATATTAGAAACCGTAGAAACCAAAATGATGTAATCCAAAACAGTAATACCCCTACAGCCTCCAAAATTACTATAGAGTTGAGTCGACATCTCTATGTTGACAGTGACAACAGAAATTAAAAATAAAATGTTTTAAAAATGTTTTTATTACAGGGAAACTGGATTGGGTTGCATTGTAGGGGTTTAGATCAGATTCCTGTATAGTCCTAGTATATGAGCATGTTGGGCTGCCTATTCCAAAATATTTTTGTCATGTGTTATTGTAAAGAGACCAATGTGTTGAACTATAATTATATATCTTATAATTAACTTGTTATAATATACATGTATTCCATGCAGTTCAGCTCAATATATTTCAATTCTGCATCAAATTCAAGTATTGTCAGTTCAGTACATGTTTGCATTAAGTGACAGAAAGACCTTACCATTAAATTTGTCTTTCTGGAATTGGATATCAATATTTGCAAATATATATGTACAATTACTGTTCAAAATCATGATTAAATAGTACAAACAAACAGCTTAAAGGCTACATGTTAGAAACGGTTTTGGCATAAATTTACATTTTGCATTAGTGACAGTTGTAGGGCTGCATTATTTTCATTATAGTTAATCTATAATGAAAATAATGTCTGCTGCTTATTTTCTGATCGTTTTGTCTATAAAATGTGAGAAAATAGTAAAAAGAAAAACTTCCCGTTATAATTTCCCACAGCCCATGGAGATGGATTCAGATTGCTTGTTTTATTTTATTTGACAAACAGTCCAAAATCCAAAGATATTCAGTTTACAATCACGTGACCAACATAAGCATGTGTTCAAGCACAAGCATATGTTCAGCATTCTTTCTTGAAAAGTGACTCAAACAATTAATCAGTTATCAAAATAGCTGCTGGTCATTTGGCAACAGTGAGGTGGGATCATCCCTGACTGTAGGTACAAGAAGTGCTGCTGGCAGTAAATGTTTGTGCTGCACTTGTACATTGACTGATGGGTTGGTTATTTGAGAAGCATCTCAAATTTAAATGCTTGGGCTGTGACATTAGAGTTGGAACAGTGAGGCAGTAGTAGGTGGTGATAGTCAGGAGCTGACCTGTTGGGGTGTTCTTGAAAATCTGAGATAATTTATGCGTAAGCTCATTTTAATGGAGGATGACGCTGAAGGCGAGTGCATTCCACCATTGTTAAGATGTCACAACTCTATGTTTTAAATTGAGGGTTTAAGAAACTTGTTTTTTCAGTCCGTTATGATGAGTACACTGGAAATACTGCTGTAGACAGTTTGTGATGCTAAACATGAACAATTCCTTTGTATTAGTCCCGCTCTATGGTCAGCTGTTCACCTGTAAAAAGGCTTCTTTTTCGAACAGGACTTACAAACCTAGCAGATGGTCTTTTTATGCCTGACTGACTTAAATGGCATCTGCTTGTTCGTGTATGTTGGTTCATACTTTCGGGTTCATGGTTGGGACATAGCTCTGTGTCCAAAGGTTGAAATGTCCCTCTCATGCCAGGATCGTGGCTCAAGCTTTAACAGTTACAGTTAGTTACAACATTGAACTTACTGTTCCAATCTGCAGAGGTGAAAATGAGGTGTCAAAGTCAAAGGGACAGACGTTTTACACTGCGTTTCCCAGCTGCTGCCACTGTCACTGGCATTATTGCTGCTCCACAATCAGTCTGCCAAGGTCAAATTAAAAGGTGGGCTAATTGACAGCCTTGTAAAATACTGTTTTTGAGCTCGCTCTGGGTCATTATCTACAAGCAAACAAACACAAAAGATGTCAGCTTTCAAGCAGCTCAACTGCAACTGCTATAAAAGTGGGTCATATATTTGGTTGTATGACAGTTCGAATTTGTCATATTTCCGTTGGTACGGTTCAACTTATGACAGCTGTTTGTCTTTGAAGAAGCAGCTTGTCTGTGTTTGACTCATTGCCATGTCTTTTTACTTTTTTATTCTCTGTGTGTGTATATATATATATATATATATATATATATATATATATATATATATATATAAATAATGGGATATATTTTAGGTTTACAGATTTATAGAGATATTAAATAGCTTTATTTTCTTTTTTACTAATGCACCTGCATTTTGGGCAGAGGTTTGGCCTCTTTTCAGCTGAGTTGGTTGGCTTTGAAATCTCTCATATCAAAGTGCTGATTTCCACACCTGTTTTATTTAGACATCGTTTTGTCTCCTCCTGTATCTCAATCAAATCAATCAAAGTTAAACTAACTAGCATTTTTTTTAAAGCATCTGTAATTTATATTTTTATAGTAGTGTATCAAATGTCAATGTGATAATGTGAAAGGGGTCACTCGTAGTGATGATCCTAAAGATAATTATCACCTGAATCTGCAGCTCCTCTTGGCTATACAGAGCTTTATAATGAGTTTCAGCTCATTGTTTAGCTGTCAGGCTCGCAACTTTACTGTTTTGATTCACTCTCGCCGCTCTCATAGCGTCGTTTTTGGACGCAGCAGGGAGCTGTTTTCAGTGTAAAAACTCTAAAGACCCACTGTTCACCACCTGCTCAGCACCAAACGGCAGACGAACACAGTTCGCGACTAGCTGGTGAACATAGTGGAGCATTTACCAGCTAAAGAACCAGGTATTTCTCTCAGGAGTTGGTGGAGAACAAAAACGGAGCTAAAAAATAGTGAAAATTGGTCTTGCATTTGCCAGGTGGACACAACTCCAAATGAATAATATTGTATCTCCGTAACTGCTAGATGTGTAAATAAGCTACTGTTTGCTAGCAAGTTTGCTGACAACTTAAAAGGTCATAATGTCGATGTTGTGATCACCACTTGTTTCTGCTCCCCCCAAGTGGCCAAAAAAAATCCGTTATTGCAAATTTAACAATTAATCCAGCATTCAAGGTCAGAGGAGCTGGTGAAAATCAGGCTGCAGACTCCTCGCACACAAACCTCAATGTGAAACCCCTTTTTTTTTCCAGCTGGAGAAGTGGATGTCAGTGTGCAGCCCTCACTGGGGAGTTTAGCCGGCACTGACAGAAGCAGGCTAATAAGCTGAATCCCCCAGTTCGCCTGCCTCCACAGCTACCTTTTCACTTCCTGTCCTGGAGGGGTTTCAAACCCAGCTCAGCCTCTCACTGTCCACCTTGTAAATTCATCTTATCATTATTAAACCTAGCTCATACTGTATCTTTATGATCTTATTCTCAACAATAAAAGGCGAAACTAACCGTGGGTGGGTACTTCTAGGCCTGTACTGGCTCACAGTAGAAATATGTGTTGTCTGCTCTGCCCTTGGTAAGCACTTTCTGTGGATGAGGCTACATTTCACCGTGCCCCCCGCTTCTTTCTGCTGAAGTGGATGGTGCTACATTATAGCGGGTAACCTAAAACGACACAAAGACTGCATCAGTTAGCAAAACAATGGGACAGCTCAGGAAAAATGTTTGTGAATCCTTTGCGGACGAAGTGGACATATTCAGGTCTCCACGTGTATTTTATTACAGCATTATAGCCTCGATCCATCCCTCTGCTGTCATAATGAGCTGATGAAGCAATTGGGGAATTCATCGTGTGATTTATAGGACCCTAACTACAGGCAAACATGTTTGTGCAGCCTTTAATTACACCCTGTGCTTCACCCTTCGTTACAAAGGGTAAACCCTGCATGTTTCCAGATAAAACGGGATACAGCATCACAGAAGCAATCTTGAAATTTACTATGCCGTCAAGATACCCTACTTCCTGTTTTGTTTACGAGCACAAACTCAGACCTGCATAGTTGCTGCTCTGATTAAATCAGGTCAAGCCTAGGATAGGGTGTTGTTTCACTTGAATTTGCAGATTATCTCAATACACAGGCTTGCAGAGGCGAGTAGGAGGTTCAGTGGGAATTCTCTGCGTGGTTATAAAAATACCAACGACTAGCCCTTCCCTGGTCGTATATAAGACAGCTGCTAGATGCCTGGGTGGGAAGAGACTTCAGAGGACAAGTCGGGCATGATGTCTGAGAGAAAGAGAGTGCCTTTTCTTCTTCTGCAGCTCTCACATGTCATGTCTCAGAGATAAGCTGAAGGCATTTTGACTGTGTTGACACATTGTGTGGACACATCAGTGCTAATCTTTCAAGGAGAAAGGCCTGTTATATGATTGTACTGATGAAAAAATGCTCAACTAAACATAATAAAAGAGGAAAAACAGCTTCATAACAACATTAGCTTGATTAACCAGGTTTTAATAGTGTCCTACGAAGTGTAACCCAGGCTGTTGTCAGTGTGTAGGGTAATAACAGGAGAGGGATTACTATCTGGCACTGCGAGGAGACACTTGGGCTGGATCTAGCATAAATGTTTTCCAGCCCTGATAACATTTTGGCACAAGCAGTGTCTTGCAGCAACACACCACGGCCCCCGACACACCGCTATCAGCCACAGTGTAGTCACAGGGTACACAGTGCCAAGGTCAAGTCCTCACACACATTGGCTTATGTCATCACTTAATCAAGGGATCAAGGGTAACAGCGACGCAGACACTTGTTTATATATAGGTGGTTGCAGTGAGATATGAAATGAGACCCTGAGCTGGACGTGTGATGGCATGTCGTAGTTCAAGGTAATTACACAAGATGGTATTTAGAATCTATTCACCAGCCCAACCAGGATTGTGCAGTTTTTTTGTTTTTTGTAGTTTTCGTGGCTCAAAATGAATACATTTGCAGCAGCTTTTATCAAAAATGACATTGTAGCTTGTGATGTTTTTATGTATTTTTTTTTTTTTTGGTGGTAGTTTTAAAAAAAAGACTCCGGAGGAAGTGCTGCACATGAGCCTCACTTCAAGACGAGAGTGTCATTCGGCCATTAAACGTATTTTACAGGGCAATTGTTTTGTCAAAGTGAATTTATTTGTCCTGCACTTAGTGGTAGAAGAGGTATTCAGATCCTTTACATAAGTAAATTACCAGTACAACAATTATACAACAAATCGATTACAAGGAAAAGTCATGCATTTTAAATCCTGCTTACGTAAAAGTACAAAAGTATCATCAGCAAAATTGACTTAAAGTATCTTAAAGCACTAAAACAGTAAAAGTGTCCTTGTTATTAATTAACAATTATTATATATTACTAAGATACGTTTGATAGATTGTTAATACTGACGCATTAATATGTAAACATTTTACTGAGGAAAGAAAGGGGGAAATGTTCTGATACACAAATCTTCGTTATTTATATTTTTGACTTCTCTCTAACCTTTGCTTTGTTGTGAAATATTGGGTAATTCCTCTTTGGGCCTCAAACAGTTGTTGAAATGAAACCATGTGAGAAGTTTAGAGGGGAAACGACACAACTACACACTGTTTTTATGTAAGGAGTCAAAAAGGTTGGGAAACACTGGTTTAATCTTTAATGATGTGTTGTTTTGGATGAGCTTATCGTATGTGTTTAATGTAAAATATTAATCTGCAAAGTAACTTGTAACTTTAGCTGCAATATTTCCCTTTGAAATGTGGTGGAATAGAAGAATAAAGTAGAAGAAAATGGAAATACTCAAGTAAAGTACAAGTACCTCAAAATTGTACTTAAGTACAGTACTTGATTAAATGTACTTAGTTACTTCCCACCACTGTCTACACTCAAAACAGTGGATTAGATAGTTATATGCAGGAAAATGCAGTGATTTGTTAATTTTACAAGCATATTTCTTTTAATAGTTAATAGTTTTAAACTTCAAAGCAAGTCAATGGACGTCCTCAGGTTAGGAGGTTAGGTTAGGAACTATTGTTGCCAAGGTCAACAATGAGCTCACTCTCAGGACAGAAAATGGTCTATTATTGTTTGCAGGTTGGGAAAAATGGCAACAATGTGAAGCAAATAATTATAAGTTCATATAGCTGGCTTCATCTTTGGTCTGGTTCCAGTTTTTGTTAAACTTCAAATATCTTGACTATTTCCTGTCTTATTATTAGCAAATGGAAATGTACAAAACAGTTAGGTAGTCATTTAACTTTTGTGTTCCACAAGCAAATTCATAATTTCATTCAGATGAAACGACGATGCAGGAAATGCTATTGAACCTAAACTCTAATCTTTAATATGAAGTCATAATAGAGGATTTATGTTGGCTTGCTGACTGAAATATATTTATATTAATTTCAATGTACAACTATTGTATAGTATAGTTTTTCCAGTGTGCTTCAATCCTTTTTTTATTTTTTAAAGTTTGTAAGATGTTTCTCAATTTTAAGATCACAGACGTGTCCTTGCCAAACTACCTGGTGGCCTCCTCTGTGGGTCTGTTGCCCACTCAGCTTCTCAACTCCTACCTGGGCACCACGCTTCGCACCATGGAGGACGTCATCGCTGAGCAGAGCGTCAGCGGCTACTTTGTTTTTATCCTGCAGGTGAGCTGACGTGATAATGCTTTAAGTGTGAAAATACTAATTCTTAAATGTCCTGAAATAACCCTGGATTGGTTTAGATTTATTCCTTTACATATGCTGTATGAGCTAGACTACTTGGCAAGTCTTTGGCACGTTGATTGACCAGGTACATTATTTAGTTCACCAGGCTACTGAAATGGCATCAGGAAAAACTTGCCTTTCTTTAACACAGCTCAGCGGGCCTCTATCACACAGACACGAGAGACGGCACACTGTCTCGTTCTGAGAAATGCAGCTCCCGAGTTCCAGTAATCGCTTTTAAACACTGAGTTATAACAGTAGCAGTGATAATGATGAGACTGCCGGTGACACACCTGTTCCTCCTTTCTGAGAACAACATTTAGCAGAAGTGATGAATGCAACTGCGATGCTTGTTAGAATAGTAAAGTGACATACAGCTCTGGACCACACGCTCAAATTTAAGTGAGATGTTTTGTTGGTCGATCAGTACTTTTTTCCATCCCTTATATTCAAAATGTATCTTGTCTACCAAGCCAGTCAAACTATATCCTAGTACAAAAGCATTGACATCTGCCCCTCCATTAAATCTTTAGTTACATAATCATCTAGAGTAGAAATGCAAAGCCTTATGTGGATATGCAAAGTATGCCCAAAATTTGGTTCAGCTCACCCAAAGGTCATTTGAAGCCGTCAAGACATTTCCAACACCTGTTCAGCTTCATTTAATCCTCACAGGTGCTCAGGGATCAGGGGTTGTTTCTGAGTGCAGCATTTGACTGGTTCACAGGGGTCAGAGGTCAAGGGTCGGTTAAAGATTAAGTATGTATCAGTGTTTCATGCAGATCTGAACACTGTTGCTCCAAATTGACAACTGGCCTTAATTACATGGAAGCCTTTTTTTCCCTTTTTTTTTTTAAAACGCTGGTGGGCCGGTTAACTTTTACTGTTGTGTACCAACCGGGATACACATCATACATACAAACATTTATTTTTTTCAATGACAAATATCAAGACACTTGAGGGATATGGATTCTTATTTTTCTTTTATTTGTTGCCCAGAAAGGATGGACCAGACACAATAAATGCATTTCTTCATCAGTGTCTTTATAGAATTCAGTGTTTCCAATATCAGTTTCATTAATTAAGTAATGATGGGCCGCCGATTCAGTTTCCTGACCTCATGTTACCTTCAAGGAATAGTTTGGCATTTTGGGAAATATGCTTACGGAAACAGTAACTTCCTGGAGATACAACGGGTTAATTATTAAGCTTTAGAGGTGCTGACCGAGTTTGTTACCTTTTGAACAGAGCCAGGCTAGCGGTTTCCCCCTGCTTCCAGTCTTTGTGCTAAGCTAAGCTAACTGGCTGCAGCTTCGTATTTTTCATACAAATATGAGAGTGTTATCGGATCTTTTCATCTAACTCTTGGCAAGAAAAAGAATACTTATATTTCACAATGTGTCAAACTATACTTTAAATTAAAATGATCACTATGAGTTTGATGTAGTGTCGTATACAGATTTTATATTTGGTAATAAGAGAGCATTGGTATCAGATCCTCGGGTGTCAGTGTTGGCAGATACCCTGATTTGGTATCTGAATTGGTATCGGGGGAGAAAAGTCGGATCAGTGCATCCCTACCTACCAACATCTGTCCCGGGTGGCTAGTTAGTGACTTACTAAGTAGCAATCTAGCTTCTTAATTCTATACAGGCAGTTTTTCCATAGCTTTTTGATTAATTTAACAGCTGCTTGGTCTATCTGAGGTCTCAAATAAGACTGAGTCAGAAGTGTTGACTGTGCTGAACACAAAGGTAATTTTTGAGAGTTTGTGGTTGTTGTAATGCACTGAAATACATTGTGTATGTAGGTGTATCAAATTTGTTTTGTCTCGCCTTTTTGGACTTTTATTAGGAGAGCAAACTATTAGACACACCTCAGAATATAATGGAGTTCAGTTCACCACCACCACAACAAAAATAAAAGCCTCAAATATGACTACAAATGTCTGCTGTGCGCAGCTGTGTTGAACACAAAATCACGACTTCCTCCTCTGTCCTCTGCAGATTGTCATCAGCATTGGCCTGATGTTCTACGTTGTGCACCGGGCTCAGGTAGAGCTCAACGCAGCCATCGCCGCCTGCCAGATGGAGCTGAAGTCGTCACACATGAACGGCTCCTCCACCAATCACAGCGGCTTCACCTACTGCAGCAAGAGGGCGACGGCTGGCAGTGGAAACTGCATTAATGTGGTGTGATCGCAAATCGACTGACGAGGCAGTAGCTCGTACGACTTGGTCACCCAATTGTAAGACTGCAGAGCTGAGTTAGACGGTGTCGGAAACATGTCGGTGGCGTGGTCTTTAATTTTCAACATAATTTTCTGACCACCCTTGTGAGGAAATCCTACATCTTTAGTCGGTACGGTGTTTAAGAAGAGTGGGACCATGCACCTTTGAATAAACGGTGCTGATGGAAATGGTTTTGCGGTACATCGTGTTGGGAGTTTTTTTTCATTCTTTTCATTAAGGTACTTCTTAACATTTACTCTGTTACAGGAGATGTCAATGAAATGATGATGTTTAGAAATAGGTGGCTGAATGAGTCTAAAAAAAATAGCTAGGCATTAACTGCCTGCTAACACTATGAATGTGCAATCTGGAGCTTTCTAGAGAACCAAGGAATTGTTTTTCCATTTCAGTGTCAAAAGAATGCCAACCTATGCACCTTTCTTTCATACTACATCTACTGTCTTTGTGTTATTTTAAGACGTTTTATTATTTGTCTATACCCAGTGCTAAGTCTAAGTACAAATAATAAGGGCATTATTAATATTTTTGAAAGATTTGGCTGTTTAATCCAGTTCATTTGTGTTCAAGTGTCTTATTTTTGGACTAAAGGGGAAAGCTCTCGCTGAGCGTTACCGGCCTCTCCGACTGTTTGATTTCTGCTGGCTTACAGCCACATCAGCTGAATTGGCCTTGTCTGCCCGGAGATCATTTTAGCGCTTCTGCGGTTTTGATAAGAGCAGCTGGAGAGGAGAGCAGATTTCACAGCAGGAAACTCAGGAATGTTTCTGCCAGGAAAGTTGAAGTGCAGCGTGATCGGCTCCCCGGTAGCACAGCCACGTGTTCTGCTACAGGAAGAATCTCACACTGAACTGAAACTGAGATGTCAAGCTTTCCTGTAAATGTTTATAATTCATTTTGGTTTGATTTCACATTTGTTTTTGTTTTACATTTGTAGTTGGCAGTGAGCTTATCCATTAGGATTATTACATAGTTTTTGCTTAAGATGGTAGTTTTGACAATTCTGTGCAATACGAAGAATGGTGACAAAGTGGCATGAATGTCTTATTTCAGTGCTTAAACCAAACTAATCAGAAATGCTCTCATGCATACGAAATAACACAAACCTACGTCTGTGTTTATTTAAGGTTTTACTTACATTATAGACGAGTAAGCTAGATGAGATAAAGAGGCTGTTATTTTTTATGTACCATAATTTGATAAAGCTTAACAGACGCCATGACACTTGCCCCACCTGAGCTGAGGCGACATGTGACTTATGACTGACTTAATTTTATTACTTAATGTTGCTGGTAATTATAGAAATGATCTGTGTTGTATTTGTGTCTTAGCTCTCAATAATACAACAACAAAGTTTTCATGCTGTGGGTTCCTTTGCACAGACCTCTACAACATTATTTTCACACATAAGTTTCCTCTAGGAAGGGGTTTGGTTGGTCAAAAGTTGAAACGGATGTGTCTCAGAAGCCGACAATCAAACACAACATGGACACTAAGTGATGAATGTGACGAAACTTTTTATTTTTACATGTTTTATTGTGATGCTGCTCCTCAGACAAAGTCTGATTGAGGAATAATAAGGGCTCCTATATGAAAAATCCATCTTTATGTCCCTGTATTTGTTCACGAAAGCCTGTTTTGTAATGCTGGCACAATTTTCTGTTTTTCATTTTCATTTTTGTACTACTGGGTTTTTTTTTTTTGGTTGGTTTTTTTTTGTCGAAGCCAGATTTAATGTTCGGCCCAACACATTCCATGCTATCAATCCTCTGAAAAGCTGTAGAGTTATTTTTCATGCTAAATGTTGGTTGAAAGGGCCCCTTCCTGTCTGAATTTAGCAATAATGTTTGAAAGCAAAAAAACACTATATATATATATATATATATATATATACATATATATATATATATATATATATATATATATATATATATATATATATATATATATATATATATATATATATATATATGATAGAAGTCCTACCAATAAGATCTTAAGCCAAGTGTTGGGAATAGCTGTTTACTTCCAGTGTTAAAGATCTGATCGTAAACATTTATTTTCCTTTTAAAAGTGAACAAAAACTGCATCAGAGTTGTTAATCGATCCATGTTCCACTGTAAGGTTGAGTATCAATATTCCCAGGTTTGTGTCACAGTGTTCAACCTGCCCGTTACCTCCCACTGCCTCTGACGGACATGTCCACGCTGCCAATAGTGTGGAAGAGACACACAAACAGTTGTTCAACACCTTCTGATGGCTTGTTGGTGTTTAGCGATCAGCCTCTCACTCCTGTCACAAAAATCTCCTGAATCCAGCCCAGATATTTTTTCCAGTTTCTTACTTGAATTGAAAGTTTACGCAAAGAGAGAGATGAGCACGTTTTATGGCTGCAAGATTTATAAAATCTGCTCACTGCTCTCACTTTCTCACTTTTTAAAGCCGTGGAAATGAGTTTTTCTTCAGTTCCTAATGAGAAAATGTTGTAAATACACAAGTATTTTCACCTGACAGCAGTGACATTATTTAGGACGTGTCCCTGTCCTCCAAACAAAGTGATTCAGTGAAGCTGTTCTGCTCAGAAGTGGAAAAGAAGTGGACGTTATACCATGTTTAATGCAAAAATCAAATACATGAAACTTGATTGGCCTTCGTGGACACACTTCATAACATTTTAGTCTCTCAACTGGGTTTTTGAAAAGTTGAGATTGTGGAAAAATGAGCAGTTTTACAGCAAAGGCTTTGGTTCTTCCTAGGTGGGCTCTACTTAACTTAGATATAGTTATGCAACAACTGATTCCTAAGGGAAGTATATTTCATAGACACCCACACAAGACCTGAATCTGGGATGTAACTGCACACCTGAACTGTTAAAGAGGAGTACAGCGTGATATCATTAACTTAAAGGGTTAAGTTAAGGGTCTCGTTTGGTGCTATGAAATGCAATACTTTCCATCTGTATCAAGTGCATTACACATATGCTGTATTTTGTAATACAGAGAATTTTACAGTGTATAAATATTGATATTTATCGCTGTACGATGCTTGTTCAGTGTTATTTATGAGAGAAAATAAAACCTGTCTGACTTTGTTACAAATTTTTTTTTTTTTTTTTTTTACTTACTTATGTACACTTATTACATATATTTAAAAAACTCACCTTTTATGAAAACTTGAGGATTAATAATTATTCTATTCATATTTTAAACTAAGTTCAAGTATTTACTCTTTGCAGATAACTCCAGTAATAAATGTTAATCAAACCTGATCTTAAAGAAATAGTTCGACATTTTGGGAAATACACTTATTTGCTTTCTGGCAGAGTCCCATCTAACTCTGCCAGAAAACGTACAGTATAAGCGTATTTCCCAAACTCTTGTCTAGTCCACTCCTCTTTTTGTTTAATAATTTACAGCTCAGGATACCTTATGTAATCCTGAGTGAACCCCTGTCCTTGTTTGCCTTTGCTAAACTTTCTGTCAACCTTGTTATTTAAGATGGAAAAAACAGCCTTTAGTAACTGGTAACAGTGAGAAACTCACAGAAATGTGTTGAAAAGCCCCCCCCAAAAAATAACCCCAAAATCCTAGCATGAGTCCCTAAATATTACCTGGCTTCATCCCCGACCCTTTGAGAGTGATGGAAGACAAAATGTTCTCGCTCAGAAGGTTTCCCCTTATCTTGCAAACCTCTAAATAACTGTCAGTCCTCAAATATGCAGCAGAAGCAGCGGCAGCAGCACTGTACGGCCAGAAATAATGCTGGCTTCTGGGGCAGTTTGTCACAGCGATTTTGAAGTGAAGTAGTGATGGATGTGGCGGTGGTGATATAGAGTGGAGCACCACTTACGCTTGCCCTTGCCTGTGACAAGCTATCTGTACAGGGGGGGCGGGTGGGTGTTTGTGTGGACGGGGTCTGACAGACATGGTCCAGCTAGATTCTGCTTGTACAAACGTACAGTGGAAAAGTTGCCCACCGCCATCTGCTCACACCCCAAATACAACACAGATACAAAAACCCAGCCACAGTCTATCAATCAAACCTGACTGCTCTTGCATTTTATTGCTCCATCTGTTACCAGGAGCTGCAGCACAGCTTCATCTGCTGCTCTTCACACAACCCAGGCTCGGGTCAGATCTGTGTCCGATCCATCATCGTCCAACCCTGCCTCAAAGGACAAACCTCATCCCAGGGCCTCCCTGCCAGCACATGGATACGTCCACACAAAACCAAGAACATTCATTTTGACGGGCCTCAAATGAAAGCCCTAGTTCTCACTGAGGGCTATGCTTTTGGAGGAAAACTCCAAAAATACATCTGTGAGGCTGTTGGTGCTGTTTAAAAAAAAAAAAAAACATCTCAGAGTGAAATTATAAAAGGAAAAAAAAGCAGGGTGAGTGAAATGATCTTGGATAACGTCCACGCAGCCTTCCAGAGGGATGTTTATGGATTTGTGGAGGAGGGAAAAGTTGATAGGCCTCTGGCAGAGGGATCCTGCTCAAGGCAGAGGAATAGATCACATGACCACTTTCTTGGCCCAGACAGCTGTTCCCTCCATCTGTACCATCTATGACCTGCTGCTGTCCTCCTCTATGCTGTAGTGGGAAAGTGCTCAGTAAATAGTGCACCTCTGGAGGACCATGGGAAACAGTTTAACTCAGATTTCTGACAATGCTTTGCTGCTCATCGGCACCAATAACCCCTGTGGTGTTATGTTTGGCTGTAAAGCCATCAATAAGAATCTAGACCTTTTTATTTTTCCCTCCTTAACGGTTGTTTGCATGTTATTTTTCCATGCAAGGCCCATCCTGTACTGGCTTGAAGCTGAGATCAGTTTATTTCTATCGTCTCTGGTCACACATGCTGATCCTAAATCTGTTTTATGATGTTTTTATGTAGTTAATTGCATTACAATATTCTGGTCTATCAAAACAAAAATGTCTACCACTTCAACTCAACTTAAAAACTAGGATTGAAACAATTATTTGATTGACAGAAAAAATAATTGGCAACTATTTTAATAATTGTTATTAATCGTTTAAGTCATTTTTCAAGCAAAAAATGTCCCCGCTTCCAGCTTCTCAAATGTTAGTATTTGCTGCCTTTCTGTGTCGAATGTGAATGTGGACTGGATATCTTTGTGTTTTGGACTTTTAGTGGGACAAAACAAGACATTTCAAGACATCGCCTCTGACTTTAGGAAATTGTAATGGCCATTTTTCACTGTTTTTGGACATTTCTTAGATGTAATGATTATTCAAAAATGAAAATAATCGTTAGTTGCAGCCCTACTTAAAACTGAAAACTGCTTACCAAATCTGGATTTTTTTGCAGGAGCATATATAAACAGGATCTTTCAAAAGATTCAGTTCTTAATTTGTCTTATGAGAAAACTGTCAGATTTGTGGCACAGTGGGTTCAATTGTGATTACATGAGCTTGTATGACAAGAATCAGGATCAGAAAACAGAAAAATTACAATAGCTCATTCTTACTGTTTTAGGCTTTAGGTGAACTCATTAGAGCCGAACAGACCTGGTTCATGTGTCCTTGCTAATCAGGACCAGTGAGCGGGGGACAAACGGGGGAGGGAGGCCTGTTCTGATGACGCCTGCTCCCAGGGAAGAGTCACATCGGTGTCCTCTCCTAAGGTCAGCTCTTCTTCGCTCTGTGTGACTGTGCTGTAAAAACTGTGCGTCCGCTCGCCGAGCAAACATGGAAACTCACTCACACACAGATTTGACACAGACTCCCACAGATTTGAAGGGTGCATTACAGAGAGAGGTGAGGGAGACGTCTTAACAGTGTGTTGGCAGAGCTTGTGAAAAGGAGGTTACATCTGGTTTAGGGTAGAAGTGAGGCCTACGGTCATAATGTAGAATATAGATGCTATTAAATCATTATATACAGTATCATTCTAATAGACCTTTTTCACAACAGAAATTTTACATGACAGAGCAGGAAAACCACAGGTGTAATTAATAACATTAATAAGGGCTGCACTCCATTAAGCTTTACTGGACCCTGCCACGGACAAGGCTTAGTGATACACTTAAATGGTACTTAAATGGCTTTTCCTGCTATTACAAGTCAAAATGTCTGCTGTTAAAAAGGCCCACATTCCCATCCCCATGCTCACACATACAGACAAACATATTCACTACAAATATGACACACATTTCTCACACTAACATGCATAATCAATAAACTGGCCCCTCCTCTCCTCTGATTAGTTTGACACATGGTTTGACAGGGCTCAGCTTGACATGCAATGACTGATAACTGATGACCCCCCCCCCCCAAAAAAAATAAATACATAAAATAAAATAGACACTTTGTTTTTACAGTTTATTACAACTAGGTTGAAACTCATTCCCTTTAAAATTATTATTCGGTCATAGCTCTGTGGTAAAAGACTTAAAAGTTTACATCTGTTCATATACGTGAAGACTTTTAACGTTTAATGTAACATTATACATGTTATCCCAGCAAAAATAATTTAATTATATGGATGTTTAAGCTCATATTGAACCATATACTTTAACCCCTCTCCTAAATGAAAACTTAAAAAATTAAAAGTGAGGATATTTTAGGACGATTGGGCGGGTTCTAGGCTCTAATTAGATTACTTTTTATCAGTCAAATCTGGCAACAATGAACTGGTCTGTTCTGTCTTCTCTGTATGTTTTGCGTCTGTTTAATTTGTGTACTTTATTTTGTTATGAAACATTGCACTAGTTAAAAAAAAGATTTAAGCAGTAATAGTAACTTTGCTGGAAATTAAGGATGGCTGCATGACCATTCATGTACTGCAATGAAGAGTGAAAAAAAATTCTTTCAGCGGGTTTGAATTGTTATTTCTGCACAATTGTATGGAATTTGCTGTGGGTCATAGTTTATGGACCTATAGCTTAAATTACAATGATGAGAGTCACCATTCAGACTCACACTGATCTTATTTTATTTATTTTTATTGTAAATACTGAACCCTAGACTGTCATCAGAAAATGTCACTTTTTTAAACAATTGCAATTCAACTCTGTAGTGCCCCCTAGTGGTCAGATACTACATACACAGTACTGCCCATCTGAGGTTTCTCATACTTGATTACATGTTCCACTGTAGTGTAGTTGTTACCATCAATCACATTCATTCCTATAATGTGACAGAAGCTACAGCTGACTTTATTTTGAAATACAGACTATCTGACAATCTCATGACTTTCCAAGATTAAGAGCAATTTTTCAAATACTGAAACTTTTAATCCAACATGGGCGAGAAGATGTTAAAGTCCTCAGAAGAAAATGGAAATTTGAACATTTACCAATTGTTCCATCTGCCGAGGAAGATTATGTGATTTGATAAATCTCCAGAGCAGCTACTAATGAACCTTGTGGTGAAATTGTTCTGTCAACTGCTGTTTCAAAGGTCAAGAATGAACTTTGAGCCTCAACTGTAAAATGAATTTCAAAACACTGCAAACTTTGATATTTCAGCGTTTATTGGTGCTTTCTACTTTCATTTAGCTATTTTGAGCAGAGACTCCAACAAGAGACACATCAGAGGATAAAACTAATCAAATCAAGATATAAAATGTACAGGTAACCAACCTCAGATGAGGTCAGAACATGTTCTTTCACAGAGCAAGTGTTACTGTGGTCTGAACCCAGTACTGACAAGGTCTGAAAACACACAGAACAAGCCGGCTGATCAAAAACAAAAGCTTTAACTGGCGTGTTGCAGGTTGTTTTGTGCATTTCTAACCAGCGGAGAAGCTACAGTAGATTCCCCAGTGATCACTAGTGTAGCGTCCACAGTCCAGCTTCTCCAGTCCGATCAGGGCCATGTGGTCAGGGGCCAGGCACGGGACGCCGTCCTTGGTAGCCGGGCGGAAGTAGACCCGGTCGAAGCGGCAGCGACTGACGTAAGGAACAGTCTTGTTGCTGTTGGCTTTGGTGTCCCACGTGTAGCGGCAGTGCTCCTGCTTTCCCAGTCGCTCCCACACATCGCAGACACTGGGGGGCAGACCCACCTTGGCCACCTGAGATGGAGCCCAGGGAAATAATTACTTAAGAGGTACAGTGTGATTACATGTATGGGAAAAACTAATAAGCGTAAACATGTTGTTGCCCCATTGTTGCAGCCAACACACATTATATTTTTTCACGTCACACATGATGACAAATGACTGACCTCTGTGTCCCTCAGGTTTGTGTCCCCTCCAAACAGGACGGTGACATCGTCGGGTGCCTCCCTCATCCTCTGCATCGCCACTCGCAGCTGTTTCATCCGTTCCTCTGCGTGGCCTTTACAGCTCTCAAGGTGGGACGTCATCAGACACAGCTTCTGGCTCTTGAAATTCACCTGATTTCAAAGAGAAAAATCCAAATTTGTATCAGCAAAGGTGAGCTGAATTCAAGCACATGACATTGAGCGTTGGGACAACTATCTGCGCACGAACCTGAGCTACAAGCAGATTCCTCATCATTTGAGTGGTGGGGTAAGTTACTATCTGGCTCTCCACGAATTTTACTCGTGACTTCTTCAGCATCATCCCAGTGAAGTAACCATCTTCACCACCTGGTCAGCACAAGTTAAGAGTAGAGATAGTTATATATAATAATAAAATACATTTTGACTTATAGCAGGAAAAGCACAGGTGTTGCTAATAGCATTAACGATGGCTCTGTTCTATTCAAGTGTCCCAGTAAGCCATGACAGTGTGACAGTGAGCCAGCGTCCACAACACCAGTACCCTGAAACTGAAGCAGCTAAATGGAATTCAGCCATCATTAATTTCATTATTTACACCTGGGCTTTTCCTACTGTGACATGTCAAAAAGTATTCGGTGAAAAAGGCCTATTGAACAACAACGTACCTTCAATGATTAGGTAGCTGACAGCACGTTTCTTCAAGTACTGGACATAAGGTGGAATGAGCTCCTGTAGGAACACCACGTCAGGAGTGTATCTACATGGAGAGAAGATTCACGTTTCAAATACTACCTGCCTCAATAACCTGGGGAGGCTGTCCAATACGTGACCTCTGCATCGTTGAGCTACTCATTGTATCTCCGGGGGCACTGCTCTGCAGCTGATCTCTGATATCAACAGAGTTTAATTAAGAAGATTGGATTTCCCCCGACAAATAAAATATCAAGTGATGCCAACAAAGAGTAACAGTGTTTAAACACAAACTTACAAGACTAAGTAGGAGCACAGGCCTCTGGCGCGCTCTCCAAGGTTGTCTGTATCAAGTCCATCCACGTTCCAGGAGATCAGTGACAGTTTATTGTCATCTTCTTCTGAGGGTTTGCATGTGGAGGCTGGACTGTCTTCAGTCAAATCTATACTGGAAAAGTTTCAGACACTGTTAATTAATTTGGAGTTGTTAAATGTTGGCTGGCTATAACGGAAAGAGTCATGGGTGAATCTCATCACACACAGTAACGTTAACTTGGACAGTGACAACAGGGGGAAGACAGTAGACTTACCAGACTCCTGGAGGTTTTTCCTCAACCTTCTGCCTCTTTGTTTTGGGGCTGGCCTCTGTGTCTGGAAAATCTTCTACTTCAAATACTTTCTCCATGTCAGCCTCAAAGAATGAGTTCAAAGCTCTCTGTAAGATAAGTGATGGGTAAGGCAAATCAGGGCCAACTGCTTGAAGATTTTCGTGCCATCAATAACACATTTTTAAACATTTATTAGCACGTTTTTTTAGCATTAGAGGCTGACCTAATCAGTAAAATAAGCTGCAGCAGTGTTGAACTGGAATACGAATTTTGGCATATTGGCCACCAGCTGTAGCATTCTGTATCTAGCTGCAAAAGTAACCCAGCTAGTCACATCTGAGAGGCCCCAGTTGGTACTAAAGTTAGCTACTGTACCTCCATCTCCCATTCATTTTCGGCCAGGTAGCACTGAGCCACAGCGCTGTCAGTTCCCGTTATTGAAGCAAACTCATCGCAAAGGCGAGTTCTGTTTTCTTCCACATTAGACACTGACGGTTTGTCCGAGTGCGATGTAGAGGCCATCTTTTCTGGCCACTAGGTTTACTTATAGAATTACACAAGAAAAGTAGAGTTAAATGCAAACATCATTCCATGTTCCTTTTTCCCTGCAAGTTAGCGCTGCAAGTTGTCTCAGGTGTACCAGTGAAATTCTTCCGGGTGAACTTGCTAACTACAACAAATGCCAGCGCAGCACTTTGTATTTTACTTTGTATGATTAAAAGTGAACAACTCTAGGCTACGTGTAGATTTACTAATGACTATCACTACATATTGTTATTATTGTGGTGCTGTTTACTTTACTTTAGCTAGCAGCTTAGCTCTAAGTTTCGCCCGGACGATTTATCGAACGCAACAGTTTCCGGCTAACAGAAGTCTGACATTGGCTGAACTTATTAGCGTTAAATATGGTTTCGCTGTCTTTAAATTCGATAAAACAAATAATGAGAGCAATGGTAGACACTCCAGGCTTTGACAGAGTTTTGAAAAAGGTAAAGATACACATTCTGCGACATTGCTTGACCGTTTTAGGATTTATTTCTGTGACTGTGAGCACAGTGTGTACAGTGTGTATTTACAGTTTACCTAGCTGGATAACATTGCCGCCTTGTTGCACTGTGAAAACATAGCTATGTGTTTTTTCCTCAGGTGGACGTTTTATCTGCCACCCCAGGTAAGGTGGTGTGTGAGATGCGGGTTGAAGAGGAGCACACCAACCGTGGAGGGACGCTACACGGCGGGTTGACAGCCACCCTGGTCGATGTCATCTCCACAGTGGCTATCATGTACAGTGAGAGGGGATTACCAGGAGTCAGTGTGGATATGAACATAACGTGAGTCCATGAACAGTGCAAACCTTAAAAAGCTCAGGTTTATTCCCCACTGACCCCCCAAAACCTTGGCATCACCTGTTGATTAACCTGTGAATTTTAAATGCCCATTTGACCATTGGTTGTAGGGTTCATAACTCACATCTAATGCCCTGTGTTGTGAAATGTGTGTAATGAACCTTCACAGATTGCTAAAACACGGACCTGAGACATACAGCAACCAGCTTGAGGACTAATTGCTCTAATCTTATTTCCTCCAAATTACTCTTGTCATTTTAATTTAAGGTTTAAAAATACATTGCAGGCATGGATGTAGCTAGGATTTTAAAAATACTGATGTCACTGAAAAGAAAATCTCTACATTTTTTCCATTTCAATTATTTGTTGGCCTAAAGTGGTCAAATTTGAACATAGTCTAAAAATACTTAAATCAGCATTTAAAATACCAACTCACCCCATGTTCCTAAAAACCCTAAATGCCCCTGAAAAATACAGAGGACATGATCTCAGTGTCCTCAACAATACCTACAGGCCTGATTTCAGGCCTTGACCTTCAGTGTGTTTACCAGGTCAGATTGAAGATTAACTTCATAAACTACAAATGACTGGAGACGAATGTCAATGTCTTACAGATACATGAATGCTGCCAAGATGGGAGAGGACGTACTGATCACTGCTCAGGTTCTGAAGCAAGGACGGACGCTGGCGTTTGCCACCGTAGACCTCACCAACAAGGCCACAGGGAAGCTCATAGCACAAGGAAGACACACTAAACACCTTGGCAGCAGCTAAACTGTCTCCCCTCTGTGCCTGTCTGTAAATCACATATCATGTAACTCTGAGTGAAGATGTAAACTAACATCTGCCTGTAAATAGTTTGCAAAACCATTGTACAAAACATGTAGTGAACAGTGCTACAAATCCTTCTCACAGCTGGTTACTTAATGACTGGTGTTGTTACCCCTTTTACATATTTGTCGTCAGCAGTCAGAGAGAAACTAAACTGTATGGTCAGGAGTCAGTCCTGACCTAACTACTGTATCAGTGGTACTGTTTCATGCACATGAAATAAAACAAATAGACAAGACTTATGCTTTCAGAATTTGCATTGTATTGGGATATGCTCAGCAGTATTGATTTGAGAATCAACAGAAAAAACCCAGAAGTTACACGCCTTATACCCTTTCAACTGAACACACTGAATCAACAAGGAGCAAAATTATATGTACTATGTACTTCATATTCTTTGACAAGCAAGCCTGCAGAACCCAATTTTAATTTGATGAGCATGGCAGCAAATTATCTTAATTTTAGTAGGTCAAATTAAACAAAAATCAGTAAGCTTTCAGCAACTTTTGTTAGGTATGTTAAACATTAAGTATGTCACCATTTCAGTTTCTCACCAACCCACATCCCAAATAAAACAACATAAAACATCAGTTTTCAGTAGCTTAAATGAATGGTGCATGAACGGCAACAATGACCTTCAACATCTAACCAACATGTCTCAACTTTGTGTACAATGCCTTTCAAGTCACTCAAGATTTTAGCAAAGGCCTGCCTAGCATGTTTCAGAGGAAAGCAAATGACACCAAAACATTTTTAAAAGTCCAGCAAAAAAACTAAGGCGGTTTATAAGAAGCAATACCTACACCATATGATTTGACAAATATTGTTCATCTTGTTCTTTCCTCATACAGGTGTTTTAACGCCTATTCACACCTGTCCTTGGTCAAAAGATTGTGTAAAGTTGTTCTAGAAACCCCATTCACATTACAAACAAGCTTTAACAATCCTTTCTTATGACAACAAGGATATAAAACACGTCCATCTGAGAACCACCGTGAAGACCTGTGTATTGTTTGTTCCTGTTTTGATGCAACATAAAGAGTTCCTTCAATGACCGGTGCTGTTGACAGTGCGGCTCCAAGAGAACAACCAACCACTCAAAATCAATGTTCGTGCAGGTTCAAATAAACAAAAATGGATGAGTGAGTAGGTGGGAATGAAGAGGGAGTAAAATAAAGAAAATGGGGGAACCAATCCAAAAATGGCAGAGAGAAGAGGAGGAACATTGGGAGTGTGAGGGGAAAAAACAAGGATGGGAACTGAACCAGCTTCGGGTCAGGGAGGGGAGAACGAGTAGGTAACAAAAAAGGAGAGATCCAAGCACAAGTTCAAATCTTTTAAAAGGAAACGGGTGGAGATGAGTACATCATTTTGCTTCTGAAGGCTTAGGCAGGAGGGAGGGGAAGGGCTTCTCCCTATGTGGCTGAGTGGTGCAGGAAGCCTTAATCAGGCATGTATGGGCGGAGGTGATCCTCGATGTCTCCCACACCCCAGCAGGTCAGCTGGTCCTGGGGCAAGTATAGGCAGAGGCTGCACAACTTGAAAACAGTGGCCTTGGTTTTAGGAGTCTGCAAGAGAGGTGGACAAGAGAACATTTATGATAAACTGTGTTAGGAGGCTGTCTGAGGTTTCAGTTGATCAAATCAGTAACATAATTTCAGTGGACAGACTCACCTGTAAGTGCTGTCTATCCATGAAGAGAAATACAGACTGAGTTGGGTTGTTCATGACCATTCCAGCCTTGTCTTTACGACCCAAAGCATGCAAGCACTGCTTCTCGTAGTCTCCATGATGAAATTCAAACTTGGCCTGTAAATCAGAGGACAGACTTGTGAGCCAAGAAGTACATTTTGTTACATCCAGGCTAGGGCTGGGTGATACACGTATCAAAATAATTAGATTATTCAATTTTTTTTTGCACTATGTAAAATATCTACATTGTGAAAATTGAGTTATTACAACATACAAAAAAAGTTATTTTCACTTAAAAAAGAACTTCTACCATGTTTGAATTTTGTTGGTCTTTGTTGATCAGTCAAATAAGACATTTGAAAACAACACCTCGGACTCTGGGAAAATGTGATGGACTATTTTCACTGTTTTCTGACATTTTATTAACTAAACAATCAATCAATGAATCTAGAAAGTAATCGGCATATTAATCAATGATGAAAATAATCGTTAGTTGCAGCCCTAATTAGAATCAAAACAACAACAGGCGTCAAACATTTACAGCCTGAGTAATCTGACGAGGTTCCATGTTCTGACCTGAACAGGCCTGAAGGGTTCATCGTCTGCCCCCTTCCATCTGGAGAACAGCAGACAGACAATCTTCTCAATATCGTTGCGTGGCCAAAGGATAAAGTCCATCTCCTGCGTGCAGCCTATCACATCCTGCAGCAATATGAAAAAAAAGAACAATTTTAAACACAACTGGTCTTCTTCAAGCTATCCCCACCTAAGATAGTGCACTGACTTACCCTTCGCATTGACTGGTATCGGGGGGCGTGTAGTTGCACAACATCTTTTTGCAGGAGTTCTATCGAACTCTCGAGAGAGTAGCTGGAATCCCGCACACCTCGTAGGATGTTTTCTTCATAATTGTTGGTCATCACTGGCACAACTTCAGCTACCTCAAAAAGTGCAGACTTCTTCTTCTGTAATGACAAAAAAACAGATACAAACACAAATTTTAAGTTATCGTTTCACATTGGTCATATAAAGGAACAAGTTTGAATATGACGTTTAAATGTGTAATAAACAAATGCTTAAGAAAATGATGTTATGGAATGAGAGACGAGTGTGGTTTGAGATTGTGTCAAAAATTAATGTATTCTTCCATTTAACTGACAAACCTTTTCTTTGAAAACGAAGGCTATGTAAATCTTGAAGTCAAACTGATCTGCCAAAGATTCCCTTTTCTTCCGAAGTTGAGCTCGAAGTCGATTTCTTGTCTGATTTCTTCGTGAAGTTGGGTCCCCCATGGTTAGATTTTGATGGTAGTGTCTTCCTCTCTTGTGCAGAATATTTTGGCTACACTCTCTGCTTTTGTATTTATACGTTGGATAAAGGATGGAGCTAGCTACCCTTTGCAGAAACAACGCATCAAACGACTCTAGGCTAGATCTGTGAATTACCCACTAACTACCAACTGAAAAGGTCAACAAATCAGAAACAAAACTAAGTCATTTTAATTTTTGTAAAAGGGCAGTGTTGAGGAGGGGAATGATCAACAAGCTAAGACTACATCTCTTTATTACTGGTTCAGAAATCCATGTTTTAAGACATGACTTTTAAGCCAAATTTGCTTTTTTTTCAACCTGCCATCGACAAAGGATTACAACAGAGATTAAAATGCAAGAGCAACTCAAATTTGACTAACTTTTCTTCTGTGAATGTTACTGAAATCAACAGAAACGGCTGCTACTGTAAAAGCCCATACCGACAATATATCTTTGCCAGTGAAATTGAGGAGTACAGAGACTAGCAAGCAGACAAATATTCTATTGTTTGGGTCATTTCAAAGTCCCTCATCCATGGCTGTCGTTTTGTGTTTGTTTCTCTGTAGAGACTGCGTTATGTGCGTGTTACAGACGGATTGGGGATACAGACGAACATGGCAGGTAAATACAGATGCCAGGAGATATTGGCACCGGGTAACATCGAAGACTACTGCGAAAGTACCTTGACATTTCCTTGACTGTTACTGCCACTCATTTGGCCCACGGCCTGCGGTGCTGCCACTGCTGATAGTCATGATGTGGGCGTATTTTTAGCACACTAGCTAAGGTGAGCTAGCAAGCTAATCTAGGCATTCACTTCCAACACTAACTAGTAGTGAACCAACAATATAGCTACATCTTATCTTCTGACTGATTGGCTTAATTGAGGCCTATGTGTGGTTGGCTAGCTAGCGTACAGTCATCTTTCCACGCGTTTACATTTTCTCGCCCGCTTCAATGTGACTGCCAGTGCTGTGAGAGTCAAGAGACCTGCAGGGTTGACTGACTAACTGGTTTTGCTTGTGCTCAGCATTTTTAGCTCGGTATAATTTGCTTCAGTCGTGTCTTGTCAACAACTAACGTTACATCGACAAAAATCAGCCAGGGAATCAATAGCCAACCAACGACAAACGCTGAATGGCGAAATAAACGTTAGCTAAACAAAATCTCCCCTTTCCACGTCTGAAGTTTCGAGGTGTTTGCTGCGCTTGTTTTCTTTCTCTTCTTTTCTTCAGTCGTCACAACCTCCGACTCGCCCTGCTGCATGCCATGTCAAGATAAATCGACAATCCAGCTGAAATCCTCCGTTCTTTCAGTCGACATGTGGCGTGTTCTGTCTCCCGGTGGGCCCATATTTAACGGCGTGTCGTCCAACGTTTTTCCGTTTGGTTTCTTTGTGTGTTTTTGGGCAGCTAATAATGGCACACACAAGCTCGTCGAACCACAGCCTCCCCAAAATGGCCGCACAGTCAACTACGAACTACAAAGATGTGACGTGTGTTGACATGTGACCGCACGAGGAAAAAAAAAACAACAGCACAAAAAAAACCTCTTCCTCGTGAGTGGCGCCTTTACCACGTGACTGAGTGGGCGTATTTAAGCCCCTGGCGCGAGATCCTCAGTAAAGGGAAAGCAGTCTTAACAACGAGGTGCGACTCGCCAACGGTAAGTCGATTTAACGTTTATCTGCTTTACTATTGTCTTACTTTAATTCTCTCCACACCTACCGCTCATTAAGTATTACTGACGGCAGCTACGTTTGTGCTAGCCTTAGCCGTGGTAGCTTATATTAGCTTATTTTTAGAGTTAGCTGACTCAGTTGGCCTTTTGTGCCGCAAGTTTTCCTACAGAGGTGGCAACACATTTTACGTTAAACTTGTCATTTAACAGCTAGTGAGTTCGCATTTTAAGAAACACGCTTAACAATCAGCGTTGTTTCGTTTAAAATCTAACGTTACCACGCTGTTAGCTGTTAATTAAATATTTTAGTTTGGCTGTTAACTTTAACGTGTTGTGACGTTATGTTAATTATTTCCCCATCAGGTGTCCTGAAAGAAAATGAGTTTCAGTGGAAAGCTAAAACACAGCCAACAGAGGTCTAACGAGAATATAAAGGTGAGTAATTTGTACTGTGTTTGAAATGTGTTTCTTTAGACTAATGACCATCAAATGTATTGTAACTCGACAGTTGATAAAGTTTAGGGCTGAGGTTCAAGGGGTAATTCACAAGTAAGATTATCAGGATATCTTGCCATTGTTGGTGTGGATGATATATCACACAGGGGACAAATTCAAGGAATTAAGAGTGGAGAAAGTTATCAAATGCACATACTACCGTGCACCAGAGCTCACTGAATAGTTTGAGTATGAAAATGATGTGAATGAAATGAACACCTGTGGAAGATTTTTGGACCAACATTCAAGATGATGCTCTCCACCACCATGTCAAAGACCAAATTATATAAACTTTCATCTTCAGATCCATTTAGTGATGTCTGTGATTCTGACACTATGCCCTTTTTGTTATGTCTGGCTATTTTTTTTTCTTTCCATCTGCTGTACTCGCCTCTCTTGCAAAACAATGTTGTTCTCAATGAGATTACCTGATGAAATAGTGTGTGTGTGTATGAGGGATTATCCAGCACTGAAGCTGTTCTCGAGGCTCGTGGTGGCCCGACTCCATCCTAAGACACTTCATGTTGGGTTTTCCTTTTGTCACCCATCTGTATGTTTAACAGTTGTTAGATCTCAGTATTTGTAGGCGAGAGACTGGAAAGGGATCGCTTGAGGGCAAATGTATTATAAAGGGGGAATCGCTCAACTTTTTTTGGGGGGCTTTTTGTGTCTCAGTAAATGGTGCTCTTGTCTTGGCCTATCTTAAGACCCCAGAAAACCTATTTTGACACTTCACAGTAGAGAAGCACGGGTGTAAATGATAATAAATTTAATTCTATTTTGCTGCTTTGGTTTCACGGTTGGCTTACTGGGGAACATCAATAGAACAGAGCCATCGTTAATGTTAGTATCACTTGCTTCTCCCATGACAAGTCAAAACTTCTGTGGAAAAACCCTATCAGAGCAGGTTGGTGTTAAATGACTGCGGCAATGAAAGGAGACTAATCTGTCAGGATTGTATTCGGTGGCAAGAGACTGTTTGGCTGACTGTTCCTTGAAGAACTGAAGGTTGAATCTGCTCAGATTGCTCAAATAAATTTAATGTCCTTGGAACTGTATTTGTTATACAACACAATAAGCAAAAAACTAAGTGTTTTGATTTATACATGGCTGTATGTCTAGTAGTTCCAGACATATCGTCTCCCCCACAGCTCAAAATTGTCAAAAGATCACCATTTATAGGCATGAAACACGCAATGTTGTGAAGCTGTGGCTAAACATTAACAAACTGAGCTTGTTGGCTGCTGTGTAATGAGCCTTGAGGAGATTCTTTCCCACGGCTGTTGAAAGAATTTGGGCCCTGCCCCTGTTCCCACACCTGTGGGCCTGTTGCACATGGCAGCAGTGTTGTTGTTGTTGTTTAGCCACTTCACTTATGCCCTCTCCCATGGTGATAGTGTAACTAAAGTAATGCGTGCAAAGTGATGCTAAGCCCTGATGAATAGGGGCGTTGAAAATGAGAACACAGGTCATGTTAGTTTCCCATGTGACTCAATCTTGAGTTTCTCAAGACCCATCTGGGAAGGGGTTAGGATCTTGCCTTTGTTTACCATTCTCATATCTGCGATTTACTACTCAACTAAGGTAACACTTGGGTTTTTGTCTTCCAGAGCTTTTTTACACTATCTCAAAAGGCAATGGGAACCCCCAGGCAAAGCCTGCAGGTCCTCCAACCCTCAGCGGTCAACAAAGATTTGGGAAGGTCGGCTCAGGTATGCAGTGGCTTGTTGCTGGAAGTCAGTGGGTGACTGGTTTTGTCCATGTTTAGATCATTGGATCAGTTCTTTGTATAGAAGTGTTCCAAAAGAGCAAGCGATCTGTAGCAGTCTGTCTTCAAACAGTTTAAAGAGAAATGGCCTCTTTCTCTTTTTAGATGGGAAAGGTCATTCCCAAACGAAAACAATGGAGCGCTGAACAAACTAGAGGTACAAAGAGAGTGAAGGTAGAAGTCAAATCCACACAAACGGAAGAAACTCAGTGTTTGACAGATGGCATATCCAACGAAGCATATGAACTTATGGTCAAAGGTAGGTGGGGATTCATAAGCAATGCACTACAAACTGTGGAATCGACCCCAATAATTATTTTGAATTCATCTTGAGCTTAAATTTAATGTTGCTGTTGTAGAAACTCCTCCTTCCACCTACTGGAAAGAGGTAGCCGAGGAGCGTCGGAAGGCCTTGTACAATGTTCTACAGGAGAATGAGAAGGTGAGTTAATCACTAAGAGACTGCTAATGTTTAGCTGTCAATTGAGCTGTTCCCACGCTCCCACTGACTGATTCAACCTTAGTTGGCTCCAATCCAGCTGGCACTGAATTTTCAAGTAACACTGCACCTAAATACTCATTGAAATAAGTTATTTATATATATATTTTTTTTTAATTTACACTTTTTGAAAGTAATTCTGAGACGCTAATCTGTAATAATAAAACCTGTACTCATTTAGAATGGATTATTTGGAGATCTGAAAGTTCAGTTTGTTTTATTTCTGAATGACAGTCTGTGATTACAGCGCTGTATTTTGTAAGATGCATTGGTTTAATTTACTAAAGCTTGGTTGTTTGCCCATTGTGCCATGGTTCTGCCTTTGTTTGCCTTTTCAAGCTTGGTGTCCATCATGCTTAATATTTCTCCTTTATTTATATATATTATATATATATATATATATATATATATATATATATATATATTTTAACCAGTTACATAAAGACATCGAGGCCAAAGATGAACAGATGACAAAGCTCAAGTGTGAAAATGAAGAGCTGCAGGAGCTGGCACAACATGTACAGTACATGGCTGATATGATTGAGGTAAGCACACTAGTATAATGACTTATTTCCTGATGTCTGGTGACATTTTTTGCACACAATAACTTGATTTTAATCACAAGTTTGTATTAAGTAAACTAGAAACAAACTGGACTTCACTGAGGGACACCTGTTGGTACGTGTTAACTTGAGATACTGTATCATGTTTTTTAGAGGCTGACTGGGAAGAGCCCAGACAATCTGGAGGAACTGAGAGATATTGCCCTTGATGTAGAAGAGGATGAGCACGATGAAAGTGAAGTGGCAGGTCAGAGTGAGGAAGAAGATTCTGATTACAGTCAGAGTGATGCAGAGGAAGAAGAGAGCTCAGACGGTGAACAAGCTGGACCCTCAGGAGAGCAAGATTAACTGACGCAGCTCATGTGTCATGTCACTTCGACCTGCTTGTACAGGTCAGCAGGTTTTAGCTAAAGCGTGCTTTGGCAGCAACAAGTGGCCATCCATTTGATTTAAATTGGCTTCTCAAAATAATTATGTACTTCATTTTTGAAACAACTGAAATGTTATATTTTTAAGCTTTGAACAGACAGGGGCCATTTTTATTCTTAAAATTATTTTAGCTTTTGCTATACTTGTCTGTCCTTGTTCAAGTGAAGATGTGTTCAAAACTAAGCCAGTATAGGCCTTTTTTTTCTTTCACAGCAGAGATTTTGACAGGTCACCGTATGAAACGCACAGGTGTAAATAACAAATTAATGACAGCTGAATTCCATTGCTTCAGTTTCAGGGTCCAGGTACTGTTCATGCTGGCTCACTGTCGTGGCTTACTGAAACGCTTGAACAGAGCCATTGTTAATGTTAAGTACGGCACAAGGAGTACTGGGAAAATTTGTTGCACCTATTCCAGCTACTCGCAGGCTGTAACATACACCAAGCGCTATCAGGATGCAGGTCCAACCTGAACCCTTATGAGCTCGTCTCCCGCAGTCATTTCACTCAAGATGGGGGGTGGGAGCAGGGCCTAGCGCCCTCTTGCAGGTCACCAACCTGTCAACTGACAACTTGACTTGGTGTCTTATCAGATTATTTGAAAAGGCAATTAGCCCTCAGCAACCGATCGTAGAAAAATGAACCATGTGACCAACACCTGTGCTCTTCCTACTATATGAAGTGAAAATGTTTTGCTGTGAAAGAGGCCCATTGCAGTGACTCTGCGCCAAATTATGGCGCTACATTCACTGATGGATGTGGCTTAGAGCATGGCCCTCAAGTGTTGGTTTACAATGTGAAAATTTGTGCAATGTTATGGAACAGTTGTGTACATAAAGTGAATGTAAAATAAACACTTTTTTAAATAAAACAGTTTTTTTTCACTTTTCTTATTTGTGGCAGTAAGTGGGTTTCAGGCCTACAAATGTTGCTCAGTGAAATGTTGACTGGCTGTGTCCACCATACACATGCAGAGTAGCTGATGCACCTCAAGCTTTTCCATAAGGCTGCTTGATTCCAGGGTGCAGATTCTGGATGTGTTGATGCAAAAGGTGTGGAGTAAGCACTTATAATCTCTATTTTTACAAAGTGAAGGGGTCGCCTAGTTTTTATTTGAGGATTCGCCTGCATCTGCTGCTCCATTCAGGTTTATATTGAGTTTCAGCTCATTGTTTGGCTGTCCGACCCTCAACTTAACTGCTTTGGTTTACACTTACAGCTAGTTTTTGGCTGCAGATTCTAACGAAAAAGCTCAAACCCACTGTTCACTACCTGCCAAGCACCAAACGGCGCAGACTCAGACTAGCTGGTGAACATTGGCGCATTTAGCAACTAAAGAGATTTCCATCAGGAGTTGGTAGAGACCAAAAATGGTGCTAAAATAGAGTGAATATTGGACTTCGTTCACCAGGCAGACAGAAACACGACTCCAAATGAAGATGTTGCTCTGTAACTGCAGGATGTGTAAACTAGCAACCTATTCCTAACAAGTTCATTATATTAACTTAAAAGGTGATGTCAACCAAACTGACAAAATGTAGTAAAAGGTCTTTAAACAAGCAGTGGTGGAAAGTTAATTTACTTGAGTACAATTTTGAATTTCTTGTACTTGCGTATTTTCATTTTCTGCTACTTTATACTTCTACTCCACTACATTTCAGAGGGAAATATTTGACTTTTTTCTCCACTACATTTCTGACGGCAGTAGTTACTAGTTACTTTGCAGATTAAGAGTAAATGTATATAAAGTACAATTTATTGCTAACGATTAAACCAATGTTTTGTGACAATGGATATCACAATCATTTTACATATACCGTGATAGATTTTGTCCATCTCCCACCCCTAGCCTCTACACCTTCAAAGTCCTTTTGAAATGGATGGGAATTTTTATTTAATTTTTATTGCAGATGTGATAATAGAAAAGTAAAAATTATCTGGACAATGAAAGGTTAAAATAAAATCTTATCCTTAAAGTTGTCCTTGGACATCTGTAAAATCCAGCAGAGCACTAGTGTGCAGTTAACAGTGTGTCAGTTACTGTACATGTAGTCCACTTACGTGACAATCTTTGTCCTCTGAATATTTGAAGTGTAAATCCAATCCACAAAGACAATGCTAACAAAAATTACAAACATCGGCCGCGACAGACATTTAAGACTTTCAGTAAAAAAAATTCCACGAGTTAGTAGTTTTAATTATGCAAAAATAAACTTTATTGCAACGTTTGATGCGCAGAGGGAATACTTCTAACCACAATGGAAAAGAGTAGTATGCAACTAAATGGATCAGTACGGAAGCGATTTACCACAGAGATGGATAAAGATCAATTTCTGCAATGAGTACCAAATGTGCGCATTTTGACAACTTGTAGTTTGCGGTGATTAGGAATACGAACCAACTTGACTTAACACTGGTCAACTGCAAGTTTGTAAAAAGAAAGTAGCTCACTCAAAATAAAATGAACAAACACTGAATTGAGCGGGTGAATTCGATACTTTTACCAAAATACTGTAATGCTATTCACATCATGGAAGAAATAAAAGTAACAAGATATGGACCGTGTTTTGCAAAAGGATGTATAGCAAAAAACAAACATAACACCATCTTCAGCGTTTAGTAACAACTTCACACATTTGCAGATTATAATACAAAAGAAAAAATACATTTCATAAAAATATTACTTGTTTTTAATCAATATGGCTTTTGGACTGTGCAGTTAGAACCAAATAAGATTCATATATAATGGGTTTGTCTTATTTTTAAGTTGTGCTTCTAAAGATAAGTGAGTATTCTGGCCAAAATGCAAATGTGTTGAAAATACATTCTCCTTAATGAATTATGAGCTCTTATTAAAAGAATTTTAAAATTAAATTTTCCTTTGGTTACAGTAAATCTAAGTAATAAAGTAACATTTCTAATATATAATGTCCCATTACATTTGGGACCTTTTAGGGTAAAGAAATCTATAATACTATTAGCAAATCTTAATCTTCTCCAAAATAAACTCCAATTAAAGTTAAGCATGAGATCATTTGCATGGTGATAACGTGGAGGCCTTTTTTAAAACGTTAAACAATATTTCAAATACTAGACCTGATCCAAAATAGAACATAAATATACAATTAATTTACATAACAATGCCATTTGCACTATTACAGTATAACTCCAAAGAATATTAGAATCACAAATAAAATTTGAGTCAATAATAAATAAGATGTGTATGTGAGTTTTGTCGCCGTGCACTAGCACAAGACTCAGTAGTACAGTTACAATGAGAAAAGTTGGAATTAGGCGCTTACCTCGGGTCAGTTTTCCCACGTTACAGTTAGGATGCAGGGAAATAAAACAGACCCAAGACATGCCAAACAGAACACTTCATAAGAAAAGCTTAGTTTCTAATCCTGCCATTAGCTCACATACTGTATGAATGTGCAGTTAGCCATAACTGAGGCTACACCTTTACTCAGCCCAAAGGATCCTCCTCCTCTCTGTACAGTTTTTGAGAAAGTGCACGATCCTAAACCCAATTTATTGCCCTCGACTGGCTCCGTACCTGGTAGGAAAAATGCATTTACAAAAGAGTATTTGTGGAATCCGCCTGCTCGACCATATCAAGGCTCAGATGGTCAAAGCTGACTTTATCAAATGTCTTCTCATGTCAGCTAGGTGCAAAAGACTCACGAATATGTACAGAAAAATTGCACTTGTTCAACTGCAAGTATGAGAAAACTCAGATATAAACTGCTGAGTGAGTGAACCTTGGGCACTGTGCTGACCTGTCTCACCTCTACCCTTCAGTTTTTTTTTTCCTTTTCCCTCCACTGATAGCTGAGGTCAAAATCTGTTCAAGACTGTAAATGGCTGTTAAACTCGGACTTTTAAACCACAACATCACTTCCTCTTAAGAGGCCATTCTCAACTTATTAATGGTCCTCCTTGCCACAAAACACACATCTTTCAACCATACAAGAATCCCTGAAACTCAAAATGGAACGTACTAGAAAACAGAACTTAAAAATATATTTTAAATACAAGCACATATATTACACCGGCTGTGTAAAATATGCCATATTTACATGCCATACAACAGTGCAAATCGTCCGAAAGCGCCAGAAAACATTTCTAATGCAAAACCACCAACTAAAACGTGATAAACTGTGATTATGCAAAGATCATAGTTAGCATATTGCGTGACACAACCGACTCTGTAACAATCAAGATGATAACTAATCAGTGAGTAAGTGATGCAAGTGTTGTGTGCAGTGGTGGATAGCCTGTTGACAGAGGTTATGTGAAGGTGCATTGCTCGATTTCTAGTTCCCACAGTCTTTGGAGCAGCTTTCAGCGGCTTTGTGTCCAGTCAAATTCTCCAGTTAAATGCAAATGGACCGGTCTGCCTGGCTCAGAAAGCAGGGAGAGGAAGGGGTGGGGAGTGTGGGGGTGTCTGAAAGTGGAGATGACGGAGGAATGAGGGGTGTAAGTGTATAAGTGTGTGTGCAGGAGGGGTATAGGTTGTGTGTCTTTGTGGTTAAGACAGTTTGTTTGGTGTTAGTTCCTTTAAGGAGGCAGTATCAGTTAGAACAGTGATCTATTGTGGCGGCGTGGAGATCCTTAAGTCTGTGCCAAAAAGGCAGATCAATAAAGCGATCAGTCATTAACAGCCCTGTGAGGTGTGCAGTGTGGGGTTAGCTGAGGGGCAGTGCTGTCCTCGGAGGTCGGGCTGAGATGTCACTTGTGACGTTTTCGGTGGCACGATGGCTCAGAAGGCAGTGGTGACGGCGTTTCCTCGCCGTGTGCCCAGGCGGATAATTTCCCCCGGCATCGTGTCCAGCTGCTCGTACGCCAGCCGGCCCTCCTCACCTGCCACAAACACAAGGGTTATCTATAAATGACAAATAACCTGCTGCTTCTCAGACTGCAATGTTGTCAAAACGTTTCAGCTTTAGGTAACAAAAGGTGAGTGAGGAATGGTACAAATCAATGAAAAAATGATCAGCACACTGGATTAAAGCTTCAAAAACTTAATTGAACTGAGAAAAGGCAACGCTTCACCCCTAGTGGGTCTTCATCAGGCAAATGGCCAACATGTCAAAGGACAAGTTATATGTATACATACATATATAATATTGTGTACATCCTGTTAATGTCATAGTCAGATCACTTGACTATATTTGCCTGGGGGAAATGTTGCCTATTTTCAGTCCAATAAAGTTTCAAGAGGTCTAATCCAGTGTGCATCATCAGCTCTTAAGGAAAACACGTGTCTTGGCATTATACTGTACATACTACATATATATATACATACATCTTAATATTTTTATACTTAGTGGTGTGAGGTACATTGTGGCAGTTGTGTATACAATTCAGAAATGATAGTGATTTGTAGAAGTGTAGCAAAAGATAAAGCTGAGCAGCATTTGATTTACATAAATTTGTTACTCACCAAATGTGAGCAGGGTTTCTATGGCGACATGGCGAAGCTCTTCATCAGCTGAATCACACAGTGCTACCACCGCCCTGATACTCTCTACTGCCTACAGACAGACAGAAAAACAGAAAAGCTCTGTGAGGAAGGGACTCATCAAAGTACATAGAAGACAGAAAACTGGGCTAATTTAGAATGATTTCCTCGTTTGTTAATGACAATCAATACGGTAGTGTCACATTTCAACTTCTTAGCCATCATAGCACTTAAGATAAATTACAAACATTATTTTTGTACCATGCCCTGACAAGTAGCTTAACTCTCACATGACTGCATGCTGAACCAGTAGTATTTTTTTAAGACTCAATACTAATAGAAAGCAATAACATGTTTAATACAGTTTAACTGAATGTATAAAATTATTTATGCATGTAGTGTTCATTGAAAGAATAATGGTTTGCTGTAATCATTCCTCTGATCCAGACCGCCCTTGTTGTGTGCTAAAACACATTTTAAGGTTCAGCTGTAGCTAATGTGAAACAGTCTCATTAGCCAAATCAAGTGGTTATCTTCGTCCTGGCAGTTGGGTGTAGATTTATTGCTGGTGTTGTGTCCCGGCTACAAATCTTTACATGCAACTACCAGTAGAGTATCCCTCCACTGTGGTACACAAAGTAAACACACAGGGAATTTTGTGCCAAAAAAAAAAAAGACCATAATTATGGACGATAACACTCAATTTGACTAATTCATCTGAACTTTAGGATGTATTTTTGCACAGAACAAGGACTGCGTGTTTTGTCCTCCAACTCTTACTCTCTTGGAGTCACACTAGGAAGAAATCTCTTCACAGCCAGTAAATAGAGGAGGAATGATTACAGTGGCCAACAACTCCTTGACTAGAACAAAAACTGACTTATCTTTTCTTTCGCTTAGAAAGAAATTTAGCCTCAATGACCACAAATGGAGACCTAAACAAGCCCCAAAGCTTCACAGTATAACAACAGCAGAAGATGGCAGAGGCCACTGACCTGCAGACAGCTGAGAGCTGAACAGGCCGCCCTCTGGCTCTGACCTCCAGCCTCTGACAGCGCCTGGGTGTAGCACTCCACTGCCTGTAGACACACACAGAAACATTCAAACATGGCTCGCGGCATCTGTCAAAACTATTTAAAATGTTGTTTACACACACACACACACACACACACATCTCTCTCAAACATACTCCCTCTCTTTAGCACTACTCACTCTGGCCCTGAAGTGGCTGTGTGACGCTCCAGTAGAGAGGTAGTCGGCTGCGGCCTCGTTGACTTGAGGGTCCTCTGCAGTGAGGAGGGAGGCCAGGGCCCTCAGGGTGCTGTTTCTGGGCCACAGGGTTGACGCAGGCACCTCCTCCATCTCTGCTAGACAGCGAGAATAATCCCCACTGTACAGAGCCTCTGCAAACACCTCTGAGTGCCACACAAACACAGACACAGACACATGTCAAAAGGTTTAAACATAAAATAATAAAATAGCCTGCAGAGCGTCAAGCATTTTCAGTTTGTTTTTAAAAAACAAATCCAGGAATTTATCAGTGTTTAACTTGGTTAATAAAAAGGAGTGAAGCTCCTATGTAAAAACCACTCTATTGTTCAACCATTTCTTGTTTTCTTCTTCCTCCACAATGACTCATAATCAGCAGCGCTTTTGTGTGTTCTCTCTTTCTATTTTCTATTATTTTTACACAAAGCATTTTCCGAGCAAACCATGTTGCACAAAGACCTTATTTACTGTAAGTCAGTCAGGTTTTGGGTGCTTGTAGACAGAAAATCAAAATGAAATATGATTTAACTAATCTGCTCTTAAAAAAAAAAAAAAAAAAGGTATTTTTTGGTAAAAATTAGTATACAATGAGTCATATTGTATAATTTCATCTAAAATGATTGATTTACAGCCATCAGTGGCAGAAAAGTTGTAGATCTGTGTTGTGCTCGCTGCAGGAGAAGGCCATTATCAAAGTTACTAGAGTCAGTGTCACTTTTGCTCACCCTCTCTGGCCAGATGCAGCAGGTGTGTCTCCATGTCCTGTACTTCATGCTGTAAGATGTAGCTGTGGAACTGAAACACGGTCAGGACGTCCTGGGAGAGCGCAGCGGTGGGAGGACTGTGTGCCGCCACCAGATCGTTCCTGTCCACCATCTCGCCCACTACAACACCAATCACTGGAGAGAAGAGAAGGAAATCTGAAGTCAGAGAAAATTGTTTCTAGCCAACTGGAACTACATTTGCATTGTGAATATCTATTTAATATATAACTCTGGATTCAGTCTATTCAATTTAGTCTCTTTAATAATAACTAAGTATTCTCTTATCAAGGTTTTTCCAACCACATTATATTCTTAGCAACCACAACGATCTTATTTTCCCTCAGGGACAAATTTAAAACTGATTTACAAACCAAATTAGTGACTCAGTTGAAACATTAATTAAAAACACAGAAACAAGACAGTGTTGCAAACAAAACAGTAACCTTTGGCTTGTTTGCAGAAAGAAAATAAGCATGATCCAACCTGTGTCAGCGCTGTGTGGGCGTCTCTCCTGCAGCACTGCTGTGTAGCGCTGGTTCATGGGTTTGAACACTCTGTCCAGTGTTGTGTGGAAAAGTCCTGCAGACCCGCTGCACTCTGACCACAGAGTCATCAGCTGTGGGCGCTCTGCGAGGCCCGGGAGGACTGAGGAAAAAGTACAAAACAGAAGGTCAGACGCTACAAACCCTCAAACCAGAAAGTCCTTTTTGTTGCATGGTGATAATTTTTCATACAATACTTAAAGTGTAACTCCACCCTCAAATTCAGCTAGAAGCCTCCCAGGAAATTAAAAAAATGCAAACAGTGAGGGAACAACAACTGTAGTAGGCGTGGCCTCGTGGCTACATAGTGTGTGTGTGTCAGGACTGACTGACTGACACTGATTAGAGTCTTTTTTTATATAAATTTCATGACGTAGACAGGTCCCAACCAGTTGTCAGCATTGGCCCTCGCAGGTTCAGGGCTGATTTAAAACAGGCATTTTCAACCCATGAAATGCTAATTTCTATAAATTTGGTAAGAAATGTCAATATTAACACCAGCATTGATGTGTTTCATCACAGTACAGTCATATAATTTAGTTTACAGCTCAAAAAACTTGTTTAAGCGTTCAGTACCTCTTTAAATAATAAAAAATAGACTGCTCTAAACTGCAAGATTACCCGTTGCATGGTAAACACTTGTAACACACCAATAAAGCAAACTGGTTTTCACTTGTTGGTACCTACCGTCAGCAGCAGATGTAATTGCTCCCAGTCTGTCCACACTGATCTCTGCTAGCTCCTCTAACAGCTGAGTCTGTCCGGACAGTTTGAGGAGAAGACTGCGACGCTGCCACACACCCATCCCACTGGTCAACAGCTGCCATTACAGGAAGGAACAAAGCAGGAACAAATGCTTTTAACAAACTGAATTAATCTCAACTATAACTACTCATTTATGATGTATCCTCCAAAACATGATGTCAGATGAGATAAGGAGCTCTACCTGTATGAGGTGATTACAGTACTGCAGGTGGATGACGATAGCCACGTCCAGGTTCTCGTTTCCGGTGGTAAGCGGCAGGGGGCTTCCCGCGACGCTGTTGCCCACCCCGGTGTCCTCTGTAAGGGCTTCACTCAGGTGTCCTCTGGCTTCTGGATGCTGGCCCCTATGACAGGCAAATACCCAGTCACCACCAAGTGGCAGCAGCATCACACAGAACAGAAATCTACTGTAAGGGTTTTCAGTCGACTGCTGCCATGACGCAAGATAATGCAGCTTTTCTGTCCAATCCTTTGAATGAAACCCTTCAGACTCTTGTGTTATGATCGTTCATAAGTTCAGCATTAATTGACTTAAAACTAAGCTACAAGAACCTGAAGTACCCTACTTCAGCAGACACTTCTAAACAGCAGTCTAACGCCACGATACAGCAACAAAATGTACTTCATGTCAATGTTAGCCAACACAAAGTGCCTCCATTCGTCTCCCACTCACCCGATCCTTTCTCCGTCTGTATCAAAAAGCGGAGACCTCTGTGGGATACTGAGGATGGCATTATCGTCTCCAGTGTCCTCGTCATCAAAGTCAGATGTGTTGAGGAAGTCAAAGCTCTCCAGGGCGCTCTCCACTGTCAGACTGAGGCTGGATGATCGGCTCCTGTGACCCGGCAGACGGCACTGTGAAGAGGAAGGGTGGTAGGAGGGAGGAGATAGTGGGTTAATAACCCTTTACTCTCACAAATCCTGGCCAAACTACTAGTATTTTTAGGTGATTCTCCACCTTAGATAGAACTGTGGTTCTATGATTCATTTAGGTAAACCCAGAGATTAAAAACACAGGCCAAGTGTTGGGGGTAACTCCAGTAAATTACTTTTTTGAGGTAATGAGTGACTTCACTTGTTACTTTCGATTTATGGAGTCAATTATTACTAATTTCTAACTATATTTTTATTTTTATCTTCATCACAGTAGATCCTTCCTAAATATACTGTGTATTTTAAGACCTGACAGTACGCCAGATGTACTACAGAGAACAGCCTCTTCAAAATAAAAGCCCTGTGTCCAGTGGCAGGTTGGTTGATTTGTTGTTTGTTTTAGATGTGCTGATATTTAGTCCTGACTTTTTTTTTTGTTTGTTTGATTGATGAGAAGGATGTAAGGATTATGTAACGTAATTAGTTACTATTTTGGACAAAGAACCAAGTAAAAATATATAAATATAAAATATTTGGTTGAAAGTAACATTTCCTGGAACTACTTAAAAATGTTTCTTGTATTCACTTCCACATAAGATCTTGTACCCATATAAAGAAGGGTTCAGTCACCTTGAGCAGGTCCTCCAGACGCATCACTTCCTGCTCCAGGTCCTGCAGCTCTCGGCAGCGGTGAGTCAGCGACTCCAGTCTCATCAGCAGGCTGTGGATGGCCTCTTCCAGGGTGCTCTCCAGGAAAGCCCTGCTCCCCTCTCCTGCCCAGCTCAGGCTTCCTCCTCCCTCGGTGGAGCCCCCACTTGGCGGCACAACTTCCGAAGAAGTCAGCCTCTTTACAAGCTGCCTGGTCAG
Organism: Macquaria ambigua; assembly: GCA_008360985.2. Classification (NCBI taxonomy): domain Eukaryota; kingdom Metazoa; phylum Chordata; class Actinopteri; order Centrarchiformes; family Percichthyidae; genus Macquaria; species Macquaria ambigua. The sequence goes on along the minus strand of VMKM01000058.1, from coordinate 151,413 downwards.
GCTGCCCGCCTCCTCTGTATCCAGTTCGACAGGTTTCAGTTCGTCATTGTGGTCTAAGAAAACATCCTCTGGAGCCACTGTAGACAGGTGGCCGTCAGAACAGAGGGACGCGGCAGCTGAACCACAGTTGGAGCCAGAATTTCGCTGGGACTCCGTGCGCTCCCACTCAGTGTCTTCTGCCACCTCAGCTTCATCACTGGCGAGGCTGGCACTGGTGCCCCTACTTCCTCTACTACCTGTCTCCCCATCCTCTTCATACTCCTCCTCCTCCTCTTCCTCCACTAAATGCTCCTCTGCGATGGAGTCCTCCCGTGTTGGGAGGATTTGTGTGGGTGATGGGTCTGTTTCTGGAGGAGTGACTGTGATCTCAGGGTTGGACTGGCTGGGGGAGTGGGAGCTCAGGGCGGGGCTGGGGCTGGGCGTCGAACCAGAGGTGTCGGAGAAGGTGAAGGAGAGACGCTTGCACTCGGCAACGCCACAGCCACCGTTCTCAAAGACATCATCTGGTAAAGTGGACTGAAAGGAGAGATGGGAGAGTAAATATGTGTAAGATATGGAAGATTAAGACTGAGATATAGCTTGAAATCAGTGCATGTAAGACAAAAAAGTACAAGAAAAAGCTCTCAGGTGGAAAAAGAGATGTCAGACATACTTAAAACATCCACTTTAACTCCACTTTTCTCTCTAAATTCTTATGACCAGGTCTGTTCAACCAAGACAGAATCACAGTAAGGTAATTCTGAATAGAAAAGCATAACAAGAACACAAACAGCTTGAAGCATGTCATGCAAGTAAACATGCAAACAGCCACACATGGCATTCTGCAGCCCACAGAAAGGGACTGGACAAGCCCAAGTGTGTCCACACCCGAGGAGGAGTCCATCCCCATCGTGTCAGTGAGGTAGGGGGCACACAAAAGTCAGGTTAGGAGGGGCAAGGGGCCACAACACACTCACATAGACCTCCAGACTGGATTTGGGCCTTGGCCGGAGTGAGGCCAGGTCACCAAACGAGCGACTGCGCCTTAGCTTCTCTAGCAGGGTGTCTCGGAGCATGTGCAGGAAGGAGAGGCGCTGGCGCTCCACAGGATATGGCCGCCACTTCTTTGCACAATGCACGCAGGCAAATAGGACAAGGTGTTGGGTATTCGAGTGAGGGCAGGTGAGTGAGATACAGGAGGGATAGATAAACGTGTGGGACAGAGTGTGGGTAAGGGGTTTTGATGTGGAAATGCAAGGAGAGGAGGATAGCAGGGAAATGGGTGAGGGTTAGTTTAGGGGTAGCACTAGCGTTGCTAACATTAGCATGATGCATCAACAGAAAAAACGTGTGCCATGATAAAATATCCATATATTAGGGTGCAGACTCAGGTTAGTGTGCAGGGACAACGGAGGTGTAACAGACAAAATGTCATCTCTTTCACCTCAGTGCGCCCAGTTATAAGCAGTCAAAACACAGTTATTTTTCTAGCCTAGATGGTGAGAAACAGCAGCAGCTGTTCTCAGTTCTACAAACTACAAAAAACCCACAAAAACGACTGTCTCCCACCACACCAATGAAACTAAAAGGAGGTTCGTGTGTTGGACTCACAAAGAAGGAGGTGTCCTGGAAGGTGGGGGTCTCCGGCGTGCCCTGGCTGTAGACTGACACTCGTCTCTGGAGCGCTGTGGCTTTGCTCACGTTGCCAGACGACAGAGTCAGGTCCTCGACATCGAAGGGGCTGGATGGGGGAACGAAAACAAGGCACTTGATGTGTGATTGGTCTATGTGATGTATCTATGCCTACCTTAGGGGAACTTCCATAAATTGTAATGGCCATGTTTCTCCACCAGATGGCAGGAAACCATAAGTAATGTAGATTGAATTTATAGCTACGACACTAATAATGGTTACTGTTGGTGTTCACTGGCAGCTTAACACACAGCCAGTGACAGACTGACAAATAGCTGTATCACTGTTGGGTAGCATGCTCAAGAGATAAAATCAGTCAGGGCATTTTACAGTTATTTCTATATGTAGTCATTAAAACTGATTTTAAATGATCTCTCATTGTAAGGTGTGCACTGGTAGCCTAATGGTTAATGTGCATACCAAGTAACCGCAACATCCACGGTTTGACGTCCGACCTTTGTTCCATGTCATATCCCTCTACACTAACTTTCAAATAAAGGCAAAAAGCCAAAAAATAATGAAAAAACAAAACAAAAAAACTCATTTTGTGCTGCATTTTCTACATCTAACCTTTAATATTTTCAAGTGATCCTATTCTGCTGAAGATACCCTAATTTCCCCTCAAGGATTAAAAAGTAACCAACTAATTGAATGACTACATAACGCTCTACAATATAACAAAATAAAAACCCATGATGAATAAAAAGTGACTGCTCGCTGTACGTATAAGAGTCTACTTACTACCACGTGACCTCCAGGTTGAGTTTGATGGTCCCCAGGTCATTAACGTCCACAGCCACCACCTGAGGCATGGCAGTAAACAGCTCCTTGGTCTCACAGATCACGCTGCCCACCAGCATGTGAGTGGCCAGGCCCTTTAGCTCTGTCACCTGATTGGAGCCAAAGGCAACAGTTATTTACTGCTCAGGTCAAGAAAACGATGGCACAGGTTCTTCTGACGTCAAGACATAAGTCAGGTGATTGTTGATGAATTGTTTTCTTCCACCAGCTGACCAGAACGATCCCCAATCTGTGCTGGATATTCTGATGTTTACATTGTTTTTTTCTTTACCCTTTACGGTGCTGATTTACTGAAGTACAATATTACAGTACCTTGATGTTGATAAGGTCAGTGATGAGAGGCATGAAGACCATCTCGTCTCCATCCCAACTCTGTCTGGAGTTCACTTCAATCCTTCCTTTCAACTTCCACCGCTGGCGACCGTACCGCATGAAGATCTAAAGGAAGGAATGGGAAGAGGAGTGTAAAAGAAAAAAGAAATGTGTAAGCCTGGAGCCAGAGAAAGGACAAAACTTTGATAGACTCATGGTATATACTCAATAGCAACATTTTTCAATAATAGAGGGCAAGATGGATTTTATTCTATCATTTCATTCTGCTGGAAACTTGGACTTAAAGTATAAATTGTCCTGTCTATGAACTAAATAGGTTTGCTAAATTTCACACATGGACTTCAGTATGAAAGTAAAGTTGTTTTTAATAGCTCTGTGTTACATAAAAATAAAAAGGAACTTGCCTCATACTGGTCTCCAGGACAGAGCCTAGCAAAGCCTGCCAAACCTGTCAGAGAGAGGAAATTGATTTTTAAAAAACATTTGAACAGGATATGGGGGAAAAAAAGCCAAGCCAAGCAGCCCGTTTTGTTCTTAGGTGTCTTTAGTATTTAGCTGGGTGATTTACAATGAGCCATCATGGAGGGGCTCAGTGTCACACTACAGTGCACGCTGTGACAGGATGAGGCTTTTCACACTTGGTCAATGATTATCCTGTAAACAGAGCGTTGACATGCTCCATAGATTATGTAGTGAATACAGTATGGTGATTAGTTGTCAGCTCATCACCAAAACATTCCTGTAAACACTACTGAATTCATGCCTCTTATTTCAGAAATGAATATCGGTATGTGAATGAGTATACTTGTCATTTGGAAGACATTTTCTTATCTCACCTTTCATTTTGATATGAAACTCCCCGAGCAGGTTCTCCAGTTCGCTCTCGAACGTGCTCATGTTCTAGAGAAGAGAGAAAGATAAGACTGGTCACATAAACAGCCCTTTGTCACACAAGACGAGAACAACAATAGCAATCAAGTTATCTCGAGAGACTCTGACAAAGCCAGTCAACACCAAACTGCAGAGGAGGCAGGACGGCTGGTCTAAGCCCTCAGGACAGGTGATGACAGGTGTGAGTGTGTTATTGGGATTTAAAGGTCATTCTGTAAGTATGTGAATAATACATGCCAGTGTTTACAAATGACAGTGTAAGCAGTAATCTGTACCTGTGTGACCCAATCTTCAATGCATATTGTTATATTTCTAGAAGTCATATTAAATCATGAAATGGTGTATATGTAACATCCCTCAAAAGTCAACTTTTTTATGAGATGATTGTTCGTAGACTCCATTATTCAACTAGCTTTACTTAACATGACTTTGACAAGGTAAATAAGCATTTTCATGCAAAACTCCTCAGAAGAATTTGCAAATTCTTGCTAGTATTCCCCACACACTGAAGACGATGCTCTATGCCAGTACCTCAGTGTATTCCTTGTAGCGGCGGTTGACCTCTGCGATGCTCTCCTTGGTGCCTTTCGTGGAGGGAGAGGAGGAGAAGGCCTGCTTCATCCGGCTGGCACCTTCCCTCAGACGGCTCTGGATGCAGAAGGCCTCGTACAGCTCGTCCACCTGAAAGCACACACACACACACAAACACACGCATCTTTAATAAAATGTTCCACAAGGACAAGCAGGCATTCGCACGCATGCAAACTTTCACGTTCATTACTGCACACACACACACACACACACACACACACACACACACACACACACACACACACACACACACGAGAGAGAGAGAGAGAGAGAGAGAGAGAGAGAGAAACTTGTGCACTAATGAAACGAAGCAAGTCTTTGAAGTTTGAAACCCTCCATACGTTACATCAAAACATCCCTGGGCAGGAAGCAAACTCCTCAAAAACTGCCAGCTAAATTATTCTGGATGTGTTCACATCTCACTGGGATTCATTCAAGGATGCCCAACACAGCTTTAGGCTTGTGCAGTAGTCAGTAACTTTTATCAACGGGTCTTTGACAAGAGCAAAAATAGGCATTATTGAGAATGAAACACTGATGAAATGTGTAAAAATGATGTTCAGAAGAGAAACGAGTAAGAGACTGCAAAGGTAGAGACAATGAAAGGGTTGACAGGAAAAGAAATTAAAGAGTAATAACAACAAAAATGATGGATATAGACAGAAAGACAGTCACCAAGAGAGACAAGAAAAACACAAACAGATAAACTGAGGAGAAAAGAGTCCTGAACTGAACTGACAAACTGAGCAGATACAGCTGGCATGTATCAGTGTAACCATAACCTCCAGTGGCAGACGCCTATGCCGTCCCAGTGAGCGACCCCAGTGGGACACTCCCAAAGCGGGGGAACAACAGACGGCGTTTAGAGCTCATTTGGAGACGTCTGCCCGACTTCAGATTGCAGCACCAGCCTGACGTAACCCAAACCCACAGGGAGAGGGAACGACTCCATCGACATCCTGCTGCCTGACTTTCAACTGGAATGAAATCATCAAGATAAGATGATGTTGTAACCAGAGCAGCAATAGCTCTATTGAGCCCCGCGGTGAGGAATTCACTTTTCTGGAGAGCCAAAGGTGATGGGAGCGTGAGCCGCTAAACATACGCTCTTTATTATAAGAAAATTGAGTTCAAATTATAATCTCCCAAATCAAAGTAAAAGTCAATCAATTCTCCAATTCTGACGGAAACATAAACGCACTTTTGCTGAGTCACTCAAAGTAATTTCTCCCAGAAACCACAATCTACCAGCAGTCCGGATCTTCAGCGTCCTGTCGGCCTAATTTTCTGGCTTCCTGAATTCACGTGATTGGAGTGGCAGCCGGGCAAAACGAAACACCTCTGGTGAGCCTTATCAAAGGGAAATATTGCAGCCTGCCTGACGAGAGCACTGAAATATTGATGCCTTGCGCTCTTTATGACACTCATTAGGGAGAAGCGGGAGAAAATGGGCCATTCTGGCTCCTGCCGTCCTAACAGCTTCTCCAAGTGTTTGTTTGTATCTTTATGCCTGAAGCGTACACTGCCAGCATGTTTGTGAGAGCAGACCCTGTGACTGTGTATGTGGACGCGTTTACATGTGTATGGAGAGCGTGTTGTTGCAGTGGTGGGTGGCCACATGAAAGTGGTTTGCAGTGGGATGTTTCCGTTGTAGAGGACGGGTAACACAGCCTGATAATGTTATAATAACTTACCATGGCACATATACAAAAAGCACCCACCCCAGTCCCACCAACCCCACCTCAAACCAACCCCCCACCCCCGACTGGGACCTAGCCCCGTCTGTCTGTCTGTGGTATGTGGTGTATGTGTCGGGGCTGCAGCAGCTGAGCTGAGCTAGCTATAAAACGTCCTCCAACCACAACTGTTATTCTCAGCTCTCTGATCGGCGTGGAGCTGCTTCAGAGCCACCAATCGACAGCTTTAAAACACATTTGTTTACAACAAAACAAGTGGAAACATGAGCAGTGGAAGCTGAGCTGAAGTCAAAAGAAACAGACATCCATCCAAGTGAACTTTTGCACTGATTAAATCAAGAAATACTACTTTATTGTACTCACATAAATGAGTAGACAACTACAATGAGTTATTCATTTGGAGAAAATGATGTGCCTTTGTAACAAAACTGGGCTTTCACAATCTGGGGCTGATGAATAGCCATCATTCTTCTCAGGCAATCAGCAATCATATCATTATCAGCTAATTAAGCTATTTTTTTGTCCCCAATTACAATAGCCTCTTGCTGCCTTCAAGGAAATGTCCTTTTGAAGGTCAGCCAAGCTCCACTCCAGAGGACGGCCAGCAGCATACTGCTGCGCCTCGGGGCACATTTCATCCCAGAAAAAGAAGAAACGTAAAAAGGCAAAACACAAACAAAGAAAAGACAGAAACCTAGACACAGGCAGATGGATAGAATGTGTAATCAGAAAAATGAAACAACACGTACAGTATTGTGGGCTAATGGTCTGGCTAATATATATATATAGCTAATATGCTCCTTTGGATACACACACAACACACAAATACACACACAGGGATATAGTTTATATCTGGTGTACACCTCCAACCTGTATTTAATACTTTTTTCCTTTCGTCTTCTTGACTTTTTATATTAGTGAAGAAATTGTTCAGACAGTCACACAGTAAGATCATAAAATGTAAAATAGAGGTGAAATTATATCACTTTATCACTTTTAAATTAATTAGGAAATTAATCTGCAACAATTTAAATAACTAGTGAATTGTTTCAGTCATGTTATAGGCAAAAATGCCCAAAAATCCGCTGGTTCCAGCTTTTTAAATGTCAGTATTTTCTGGTTTTCTTAGTTTTCCATGATAATAAACTGAATATTTTGGGGTTTTGGACTCAAACAAGCAGTGTGAAAACGTAACCTTGGGCTCCTGGGACTTGTGATGGACATATTTTTACTGTGTTTCGACATTTGATAGAAAGAAAATAATCCGTAGATCAACTGATAATGAAAATAATTGTTAGTTGCAGCGCTACAAAACAAAAAAAAAAACACCATCATTAAGAACAAGCATGGATCTATGTACAACTTTTCATCCATAACCTTCCTAACATAAATAATGGATTTTTTGGTCACATTTTTCTTAAACAATAGCAATAATTTTCTACATGAATTACAAACACAAACTATGACACCAGTGTGCTCATTTAAAGGGTTATTTCAATACAAAAATGAAACCCATTTTAACTTTCATCCCATAAAAAACATCTGCACCTTCTTAATTAACTCTTACCAGATGTTCGGAGATATTAAATGTAAATGTATTCGAAATTTGACGCCTCTATTGGACACAGAGTCCCTGTATTAATTACAGCTCAGCGAGATGACAAAACCTGAATGGCTCCGAGACCCAGTGAGGGATTATGGGAAAATCTTTATTGGAGAATCAATTATGCCCAGGGTGAGGGATAATAATGTGTTCACATTTATTAAGAGCGGAATATCCATCCAACCATTTTAGCTCTTATTTTATTGTATTTTTAAGTCCCTCCCAAGCTAATCTTTGTAAAAATACTAAATAATAATACTTGTTTGGTTGTTTGACAATGCAGTCAGAGTTAAAAGTGTTTTTTTATTATGTATCACTGGAAGTTTTACAGGATTAGCTCTGTATCTAGTGTATATCTGACTTTAAACTGTGGGATTTTAAATATGAGTAGAGAATCTTAAAATACGACCATTATCCTGGATTGTACACACACACACACACACACACACACACACACACACACACACACACACACACACACACACACACATATATACACAAACACACATACACACACACACTTTCTGCCAGGGGGCCGAGTGATTATAAGGAGATTAAAACAGGCGGGCCACATCAAACAGCATCAAACACACAAGCCCCTCTCTGGGGGACTGTGGGTGTGTGTGTGGCAAGATTAGCATTCAAGGGAAGAGGGGAAAGCAAAAAGGCCCTATATTAAAAATAATCACGTGCGAAGTATTCACACTCATTCTAGAGATTGAATTTGGCAAACGGTTAACACACAAACACACTATTTCTCTGTCTCTGGGGAAGAGGAGGCGCCTGGCAGCCCCTCTTCTCACCTTCAATCTCTGTCTCTCATCTCTTTAATGATGCCCTGCTGATATTAGCGGCCAACACACACACACACACACCATAGACCCTATCCCATGCAGGACATCATAGGGGTTTGTATTGTGCCACCTGCTTCCTCCATGTGCGCCAATTACTGCTCGGACATCTGCAGGCAGCCAGCAGCACGAACAGGAACAAAAGGTCGGGCCGATGTGAGTCACAAACACACACACACACACACACACACACACACACACACACACACACACACACACTAACAACTTGCTGATGGATGATTGTCAAGTCATCCCTCACGGCAGCTGTCCTGCACAAAGAGACACGCCTGTGCCTGAGCAGAAAACACTGACAAACATGCACACGCCTGAAGTTGTTTTTATTGTCCTGTCCTGAGATCAGGTAAAGTACATGTACTGCTTTATGTGTAAGACACTGCAACATACTCAGTTTAATGACCAAATACTTACTGACTGCTCATCTAACGTTCATTTACACACACATTCATTTTCATATCAGGTACTCAAGGTGTCCTGCACACAGGAGTTCAATGTTGCCTATTTTCTGCATATTGATCTACTGAAGCAGCAATTTTAATCTCTGAAGTACTCATCACTCTGTCTGATGGTACAAATGGAAAACTATAAAAGGTGACTGTGGCTCCTCCTCCTCCTTACTGCTCTCCTAAAAAAACACTACTTCCTGTTTTGTCATGTCCTACACCTTGTAGACATGTCTGGGCCACAATTACTGTGCTGGCCGATACAGATATTGATATTTGGGAGTTTAACAAAACCGATGACGACATATCGGATATAACAGGTAACATAAACAAACAATCTTGACACAGATTAATTAGATGTCCTACTTGTCAGTGGTCTCTGGTGGAAAGACTCTGTAATGGAGACAAAGTTACCTCAAACCTAGCATTTCTGCTCTGACATTTCTTCTTACTTATCGGCCGACATACACACCAATACGATACAATGATAGACATACAGTACACATATCTGATAGACCTGACAACTCTGTGGACATTGATAATAAACCCATATATAGACATCAATACAGTATTAGAGTTCTGTTGAAGGCTAATTATCAACCTACTGTAAGGACCACAGCATCAGTTCACAACTAGAGCCACTCTTTATATAAGGATGAGGCAGCTCTTTCTGTGTGTGCCTGCTCGTGTGTGTAAGTGTGTGTATGTGTGTGTCATTTAATTTCCTGACCTCGATGCTTTTGTGGTTGGCCGGTTCTCTTAGCTGGACACTGAACAATTGATCTCACTCAATAGCTACCTGCTGATGCTGAGGTTTGGAGAATGGACCTGCCCTGTGAGAGAGAGTGTGTGTGTCTGTGTGTGCAAGTGTGTGTAAAGCCAATAGCTGTTACGGGGCAGGGGGCATCAGCAGGGCTGCTGGTTCACTTGGCATTTGTTTTATTCATGAATGCATTTCCTCCTCCCTTTTTTTTTTAAACTTTATACTTAAATTACAAACCACTTCAAATGCATATTATAAGTAATAAAAAATAAAACTGATGTTGCACAAGGATATTTCAGGTTGACATTAAAAACAAAGCATTGCACTTCTGTCATACTTCAGGACATGTACTACACTACAGGACTACTTCTTGCAGTCAAATTATGGTAAATAATACAGTTTTTTGCATAGACATGCCAGGGGAAAAACTAGAAACAAAGGCTTGAGAACGTATTTAAACTATTTTATCTCCAGCCAATAACCTGCACAAACTCAAACAGTCGATGAAAAGACAAAGTTTAGCGAAGGAGCACTGGCATATATTTAGAATGAAAAAGCTGCTAGATTTAACTCGCTTTTTAGTTACTTTGACTTTTGAGGCTTTTTACCTGCCTGACGAGATAAATCAGTCACTCCTTCACTATTTCAAATATTTACAAGTGCATTCGAATCTATTTTTGCACAGAGCCTGAAAGAACAGAAGAGCTTCAGAATAATGTTGGATGTTAAGTAGAAAGGCTTTGAGTGTGTGTGTGTGTGTGTGTGTGTTATAACTGCATCCTGTGACAACCTCACAAGACAGAACAAGCACTGAATCCCTCTGTTTTTTCTTTGCAACCAGAGTCAAAGTGGAGAACGCAGGCAGATACGTTTCCCGAGTTTCTAAGACAACCTCAGCTGTGTTCAAATGACTCTCAGACTTTTTTTCTTGCTCCACCTCCACCCTGTCAATCTCTCCTCACTGTAGCCTCCTAACTGCCCTGACCCAGATTCACTGTTGCCTTCTTCTTCAACCCTTCAGAAACACATCCGTCCAAAGACTGTCTCTGCGTCTTCTGTCGTACTGTTCTATACATGTGTGTGTTTATGGATATCTGAAGGTGAGCTTTTATTGTCCGTCAGGATGCGGGTGAACATCAAGGGTTAAGGTCAGCCAATAGCTGGCTCCTCTGTGTTACTCAGGACTTCAAAGGCTCCGTCTTCGGGTAACCATGGTTACCTTTGGAGCTGCGCTGTTGTTTGGGTGTGCGTATTGTGATTGCCTGCTGTCACGTCTGATTTGACGCACAGTGAGGGAGACCATTACAGCACTGCAAAGGGGGACGTGAAAGAAAAGTCACAGAGCTGCGCGACCTTGCAGGGGATTAATGTCCCAAACTGGCAACCAGGGAGGAGACTACAAAGGAGGGTATATGAAAAAACTTTCCCTACCTCCTACTTTCTCTTTTCCCTCAACCATTAAAACAGCTTGAAACTCCCCTAATACATCAACACACGAACCAGAGAAGAGCAGGAGTACCACCCTAACCTGGCAGCAAAAATCCTTCCTGAAGCCAACTTGACAAAACACTGCAAATTTACTCAAAACCTCAACATGAAACCAGCAGGAAGTGAGAAAAATCTAGAAACTTGAGTGGGCTAATAATTACCCCTCGTTTATCATAATGATGAGTTGAAGAAATGGTTGTGTGGATGTTACAGATGTGGAGAGGCGGGAAGCGAAAGGAGGTATTTGAGATGTGAAATCTTCAGCAGCACTTAATGGAAGTGTAGCACAGAAATGCAGAAAACAAATCAGACTAAAGACTCAGAACAGAACCCAAAACAACTTGTCTTGTATGGATACTGACCAAAAACATACAAAAAAAAAAAAGAGGCTGATATCAGTCCATCACATCAGTTCTTACCTTGCTCATGTGAAACTCCAGACGTCTCATGTATCTCTCAATGGTTTTGATTTGCTGCAGAAAGACAGACACAGCACAAGAATTTACTAGTGCCCATGAGAACATGGCTACGTATGGTTTAAAGCTGCAAACACAATGATTTGTATGTCCACACTACAGAATATAATGAGGCACAGTTTGCAAGCCTGAGCTTACGTGTCAAAAAAAAGTGACATTTTGTGATCATTAAATGTATGTCGCACGGTGGCAAAATGTTTAGCTGAATGGTTATGTGTTGTTTTTATATGCAAATATCTCACAGCTGATCCCTCTGCAGCCGTCTCTCCCGTCCCATCACACATCTTCTCTGCCTTTCATCCTTTTTCCTGCATTACTCCTCAATCCTCTCAGCCCCTCACTCCTCCACTCTGTCCTCCCTCCTGCCTTTAGCTTCTTTTCTCCATCCTTCAACTCTTTTTTTTTTTACATCAAAGATTTCCCCAACACACACCAAACGTGGAGTGGTTGTTACAGTAGACCCTCCCCTCCATCAACTCACCTTGTCAAGATCGTACAGCACTCCCTGGAGGGGAAACACACACACACACACACACACACACACACACACACACAATCACAGTTAGTACAGAAAGACAGCACAGCTGAGGCTGCTTACGTCATGCATAGCAGACTGCAGTTGTCTGGCATCAAAAAAAAGATCCTATTAAACACCCTTTCCAGTGGCAGCCTTGACTCTGTATGTGTACTATATGTATGTGTGAGTGAGTGAGTGAGTGAGTGAGTGAGTGAGTGAGTGAGTGAGTGAGTGAGTGAGTGAGTGAGTGAGTGAGAGAGAGAGAGTGAGAGTGTGTGTGTGTGTGTGTGTGTGTGTGTGTGTGTGTGTGTGAGATGCCAAAGTTGATGTATTATTATTGTATATGATGTATTATATTTAACAGAGCTCTGAATAGTGATCCCAGCTGCCAAAACCTTTGTTCTTGCTACTTTCATACACAGATACAGCAGCAGGTGAACATACATGATGGAACCAACAGTGATTTTGATTTCAAGACTCCAGGAACAGGTATACGTTACGTTTCTTAGAAAGGCGGCCATTAAAGGAATAGTTTGACATTTTGGGAAATCCGCTTATTTGCTTTCTTGCTAAGATGACAAGATCTATACCACGATTCGCTTAGTGATTAGCATAGCATCCCCGCAAACATGGAGAACCAGCTTGGCTCTGAGAGAATCTGCCTACCAGCACCTCCAAAACTCTAAAGCTTCTTTTTTATACTTCTTTTTGTGACTTAAACACACTTAAACAAAGACAATATGTGTTAGTTGGTGAGCTTTAGAGGTTCTGGTAGGCAGATTTTGTTAACTTCGGACAGAGCCAAGCTAGTTGTTCCCTTGCAGTCTTTATGCTAAGCTAAGCTAACTGTCTCCTGGCTGTGACTTAATATTTACAGTACAGACATGAGAGCGGTATCAATCTCCTCATCTAACTCCTGGCAAAAAAGTGAATACGTGTATTTCCTAAAATGTCAAACCATTCCTTTAGATTGTGGGTGAGGCAGGACTAAACTGTTGTTTGCATGTAAACTGATATACAGTCGCTTCTCACCAGGCGAGAGTTCCTCTTCATGTCCTTCATCAGACACATGAGTTTGTCCAGCTCTGTCTGATGAACTTCAAGATACTCACTACAGGACAAAAAAGGAAAACACTTACAGTTTTATACAAATCTAAAAAATGATGTCTCTGTGAGGGAAATCAAAACATCACTAAAAGGTCATAGCAGTTAGCAATGCAAGCACACCACAAGAAATTCTGAAAATAATATGTATATAATGACAGCAATATAAACACAGTGTATGGGTTACTCACTCCAGGCCTTGTTTGAGTGCAGTGTAAACCTCCTCCAGTCTTTTGGGCTGCGGCTCTCTGGAGCTGCTGCCTCCCTTGTGTCCTGACATGTGGGGCTTCTTTGGCTTGGACTGAGGCTTCTTCTGCACCGCTGAGTTCCCCATGAATGAGTTACACCTACACACACACAAACATTAGTGGAGTGCAATATAAGGTCCCCTGTGTGCAGTAATCTTCTTTTAGTCTTCTTGGCAATTATGTTGAAAATCATTTTCTGGAAACTGGAATGTTGGATTCACAATGTTTTCAAAAGTTTCATAAAAAAAGCAGGATACTGGAAGACTATCACTTCAACTAAACATCTACTGGGGACACAAAAAGGTGCAGATAGTTCAGCGCAGAGGTTTTCAAACTGAGTTGTAAGGTGGGGGCGCCGAGGGAGAGATGCGAGATGTGAGCTGCAATTTGTGTCAAAATTTGTACTACTTCTTGTAATTATAACTCTACAAAAAACACGTTTTTAGGTTCAGTGTGACTTGCACTTTCCAATCCCCAATGTCCATTGCCAATAAACATCCATAAATCTGCTTAGAAATCATAGAAAAAAAAGATGCACCTTATAACTCAAGAACTTGCCTGAGAATCATCACATTTTTAAGTTTTCTTCAGTATCAAAGTAATGCCCTGATAATTGTCTGTACATCCATGGGTACATTGCAAACAGGAACTGCTAATAGCTAATTCAGCACACTTTTACTGGTGCCAATTTGCCAAAAGGACAAAAAAAAAAAAGGGCTCACAGTGGAGCCCACAGCTGACTCCATGTCAACATTATACGTCCTGTTTACACCCCCCAAAGCCCCCCAAATTATGAAAACTGTAGTTCCAAAACTTAGAGCATGATGTCCCAAATCGACGTAAGATAAAGAATAATAACAGGACAACAGGAGTAGATGGGGGTGTTGGCGGGGGGCATAATTGTCTCAATTTTGTCTGAGGTGGGGGCCCACAGTGTCAGACTTTGAACTCACACAGACACATTACATCTCATATCAAATATTTAGTCTGGGCTTTCCACAGTATTTCAGATAACCAGGCCTGCAGCTGCCTATATTAATGTAGCGTTAGCTGAGATTTCTGTATTATTTTACAGCATCCTGAACATGCCCTTGGGCCGGTCTCAGCATGAATTCATCTCATCTGTCAGACGGAGAGGGCTCATCAAATCTGTTCACACTAAGATAACTCGGTCACACAGGACTGACACATTTAGCCTACATATTATTCAAATACCGTCAGCACAAACCTGTCACATGCATAACCTCAGTGGTGAACCTCTTCATCAATCACAGGGGTGTGCTAAATCACAAGTATGCACACATATCTGTGAACACATACAAACATGTGCTTCCCACCCCCCACTTTCTGTGTTTGACCTGTGTATGGCTGCCATTTATCTTCTGCTGGAGGGAACAAACACACTCCTGGCAATCAGTGACATTCAAGTGTTCTTCACTCTCTTCCCCACAGTCCTCCAGCAGTTGACCAGCAGCAGTGTGACTGACTCAAAGGGGGGGAAGCCAACATGTGGATAGAGTTAAACAGAGTTCATGAGCGACGCAGGCTCCTTTAAATGTACAAAAGTGTAGGGTTGCAACTAAGGATTATTTTCACTGTACATTTATCTTCTGATTATTTTTTCGATTCATTCATTCATTCATTTAATCGTTGGACTATAAAACATCAGAAAACAGTGAAAAATGCCAATCACAACTCGTCAGAGCCAAAGGTGACGTCATCATATGTCTTGTTTTGTCTGACCGACAGTCCAACACCCCAAAATATTCAATTTACTATAATGTAAGACACGAAAAAGCAGCAAATTCTCACATTTGTGAACATGGAACCATTAAATGTAAATAGTATTTCTGATTAAAAACGGACCTGAACAATTAATCCATTATCAAAATTGTGTATTTTTAGATGTTTGTTCCGTCCATCTACTAACTGATTAAACAACTGATTGTTAGAGATTTACAAATGTGCAAAACTGATGTACCCACACACTGATCATTTCTCAATATCCTGATTGATGATGGCTGCATGAAAAACAGAGAGAAGCAGCCCATCTTCACATTTAAGAAGCTTAAATCAGCAAATATTTGGCATTTTTGCTAGATAAATCACTAAAAATGAATAATAGATTAAAATTTTTTTTTTGATGGTTTCAGCATCGTGTCTAAACCTAGTTTCTACGTTCAAATAAGGAAAAAAGCCCATTTTTCTCCACGTCTCTCCTCACATCAACCCATTGTAGGTCACGCTCATCTTACCCGCTCATGAGCATTTCAGCTTTTAAAACCTTTACAGATTTAGCTGACAAATGACATTTCCCTAGACTTAATGAAACAATCCCAGAGTCATCCCAGGGACACGGCGACAACCAATTCCAGCGCTCGACAAGTTGGAGTGTGCCAGGGAGCGCAGCACAAGTTAAGCTGAGCTGCCACAAATGTAGGGCACCGCTGAATGAGAGCGCTGCGTCGCCTTGGGGTCACGCAAGCTGTAGTGTAGAAGGGTCTCTTGGCAGCGACACACACAGAAACACACATATGCAGAGACGCCAACACAATTCCATACTGACTTATAATTGTGAATTTGCACCCTTGCACACGAACTGCAAAGTCTGCAGTATGCATGCATGCGTAAATGCACACAAAACATGCACATGGGCACACACATGAAGAGTCCTTGCTCAGTAACACTAACACACAGCCACACACACACACGCACTAACACACTCTGCTGGCCTCAGAAGCCATATCTCTGTAGCTTTCCACCTCGCTCATTATCAGAATGGTAACTTGTCAGTCGCTGTCAGTCACCCACACACCCGAGTCATTCCAACCAATTACCCAATCCACTGTCTGAGCAGAGAGAAAAGAGGGGGAACGGTCTTCAAATAGGTTCTCTCAGCAGGACCGGGTCTGCTGAAGAGGACCAGGCGCCAAGAGCCGAAAGTCTTAAGATGGTTAGAGATATTTCTGGGGTGTGAGTGAGAGAGGGCTTTGTCTTGTGACGATGGAGTGAGAGCCGCCACAGATGAGTCAAAGAAGGAGAAACACAGATAAAACTCTTATCTCTCAAGAACTTTATTGATCTCTTCTGGCTATGAAGGAAACAATTGTCAGGAAGTTGAGTTTAGCTGGGTGGTTATGCAAGAGAGGGACGATCACTCCTTAAGAATTCAGTTCCTTTACGGGATCTTGAGACTTGCTGCAGCTCGCTGAACATCATGAAGGTTGGCACCAGATTACTGAGTCGGTAAATTCCTTCTTTCTGTGTGAGTGATGTTTGAATCTATGTCTGGCTTTGTAGGACTTTTTAGACATTTTAAAGTTGTGCTGATGCCCACTTTGTCTGAGGCAGGTAGCGAACAGATTCAACAGATACATACTTTCATTTCAAAGGACAAATATTGAGCAAAACGTTAAGAATAGTTTCCCAGAAGTGAGTTGCTGTCCTTTTCTTAAAATCACATTTCTAGGCTTGAACATCATCCTTTTCCATCAACATCTCTCTTACATAACAAGATTTCACATGTCACATCTGAGGACACGTCACAAGTTATGTAAAAAAAACAAAAAAAAGTAAGATGTACCTAAAGAAAGAAGATTTTGTCTCACTGCTCTTAGCCCTACAGTCAGTTGATTACATGAAAAGAACAGCTGATGCTGATTTATTTAACACAATGCATGCAAAACAGCAATTAATCTATCAAATTTCTGGTGTAATTAATCCTGAGCAGCTGAATCACTGAATAATAAAAAGGAGGGAGGTGCATGGGGTGGTGGCGTCTGAAATCCCTGCTAAGAAACTAAAATAATTTCAACAAACGGATAAGAAGTGCACTAGAAGCGGTTTAAAAAGTTAAGATTCATCAGATCCTAACGGAGGTTATTTGCTGTTTTAAAGTGGCACTCCACCAATTCTACACATGAAGATCAGTGTACTTGTCACGAGGAGTACAACCCCGCCTGTAAAAACAGTTCAACAGTGTCTTCTGTGGCTCTGGAGGAGCTTTCTAAAGTCTGAGAAAATAACCCTAATGATGTCATCAGGGTTATCTTGGATTGGGCTTCAGAGTTAACAATTTTTGACAGAAAGCACAAGTTATGAAATCGGGGTGTGGGATTTGAAAGACATGAGCATTTATCAGGCAGGGACACTATCAAGCTGCAGTATGGGAAATGTAGGATCCAGTATATTTTGGGGATAACGCTCCTGTTTTGATTTTAATCTGTCTCTCGCAACTCCCCCAACTTTATAGAGGTACTATACTAAATGGGTGCAGTACACCTTTAAGAATAGCATAATGATACAACAACTCTTTAATGCCTGATCCACTGTTAACATTTAATGAGGGTCATCAAATGAATAGTTGACATATTAGTAAAACAGTGGTCATTAATGTATTTTCAAAAGAGCTTCACCTCCAAATCAACTCTGTTTCTGAGGACAGAATAAATTTGTTCAATCACATCCTGACCTCAATTGTCATTTCAGAAATGAGTAACATAAACTGACCACAGGTTAACAGTTTTAAAGATTTCTGCTTACCGAGAGCGTCGCTCTTGTAGTGTGCTGAAGCCGGCGAAGGACTGACTCCGGATTATGCCATTGGGCCCTCCGGGGGAGTGGGTGCCAGCCGCCATGACCTCCGGGACGCGGGATGACACACCTGGAGAAAAGACAAATATACAAATCCATTAAATAGAAATGCATTGACAATAGTTGGACACCGAGTGAAGGATTCAGGATCAGGGTCAGTAATACATCGTGGGTACAACAAAAGCATCTTTTGAACTCAATAAACACCCAAACCATGTCAACAGAAAGGGTAACTGGAGTGCAGGGAGCATTTTATAATGCAGAAACAAAGTAGGTACTGTTGGTGAGGCTTGCCCCGTGCGATGTGGATGAGCAGCATTCAGAGCCTGCGCTAACACGTCTCGACTGCTGTGGCCTACGTGTCACCACTCAACTGCAAACATACCTCAACGGTTACTGTTTCATGTTTTCCCTCTTCAGGCAGGTGTCACAAAACACGATTCTTGTCACTTTCTATTAAGTGCGGGGTGTACTTTGTGCGTATTTGCTACCTGAACTAAGAGGTAGACTCCTTTAAAAATGCAATTCATCAGACTGACAGCTGTTTAAGAGGCATATATGTGGCAGAAGCAGAAGTCACAATATACACATCTGCTGTGTGCTCTAAAGGCCACGTTTGCCTTCTAGAAATCAAATTTATGTGCAATAAATTCCAGGAAAACCAATCCAGACCGTCCTATAGCTGAGTTATCTAATCAGCTTCTCCTATATTTAAGACATCTTTTATCACAGTGTCTTTATTTAGCAGCAGCAGCCTGTTAGATTATAGACCTTTTTCAAGCTGGAGATGTTGAAAGACTCACGTGGGCACTTGGGGAACAAGCTGAAAATAGACAGAGAGACGTCCACGTATAGCTGTCAGATAATGATGTGGCAGAGATAAAGTGCCCTGAGGGAAGAATCCACAGAGACAACCGAATCACAGTTTCAACTGGCATGTTGAGATTTTGTCCAGATCACGGTGAAAATGGCAGCAGGTTGGCACTTAAAACTTACAGGGCAGTTCAGTGAAGCCGATTAATGACAGACAAAGCAGAGATGCACCAATCTGCTGCAGTACTGGGGCCAATACTGAGTTTATCAAGCAGATCAGGTATCAGGTAGATTAAAACGGTAAAGTATGTTGATTTCTTGTAAACAAGCTGCAAAATACAGTACACAAACTTTTAGGGGAGCCAAAACAATTAGTCAATTAATTGATTAGTTGACTGACCGAATTTTAATGGGAAACAATTATGACAATTGCTTATAGTTTAAGTCAATTATCAAGCAAAAACGCCCGATGTTCTCTGGTTTCAGCTTCTCAAATGTGAGGATTTGCTACTTTTAACTATTTTTAATCATTTTAAATTGAATATCTTTCTATCATCATTTCTGACATTGATTGATTAATTAAAAACAAAAAAAAAGGTTAACCAATAATGAAAATTACAGTTAGTTGCAGCTCTTAATATTAGTATATAGTTAGTATATGTTATTAGTATAACGGTATACAGCTTGTATGGAGAACACTATTTTAACACTAAACACATGCACACCAAATCCACCAAAGATACCAAATCCAAATATGCAGTCAAATACACAGGTGGAAATCCTGAATGGAGAGAAACTTTAGCTCAACTGACCAACATGCTGATCCCAGCGTTAACGGTGTGATGACTGTAAACACTGTAGCGAGGAAGTCATTTCAGTCTTGTTAATCTGTATCACTTTCACAAGTGAGCTGAAGGAAAAGTATGGCGAACACAGAAATGCCTGGAGCACAGAGAGACAGAGAGAAGCAGATTTGTCAAATCAAATTAAACTCCACCAACGAGCAGAGGAATCAGCCTGTGAAGCCTCAGTCTTCAGCTCCTCTGTGTCTGCCTCACACAAACGAGATAAACCGTCCCGCAGCGTTACCAGTTAAACAACTTTGCCAAACGAAGTGACAAGCAAAACTGCTTTTTTTTTTTTTGTCTGTTAGTGTGTGTCACTCTGTTTGTGGGGCCCTATGTTTGTATGTGCTCTGTTTTTATTTTTTTCCATTGATCATCTTTCTTTCTGTCTCCAGAGGACAGACTACCTCTGTGTGGGGGGCCGGGCTCGTTTCGTCATACAAATGCAAACATGTACACACACACACACCTGCGTCCAGGGACACTTCCACAGCGACTGAGCCAGCAACCTGATATCCCCTTCCTTTGGTCTGTGTGACGGACAGAGAGCCACACAAAGACCCAGCACGGGGCCCGAGGAAAGACTAGAGCCTTGTTTTGCAGCGGGGGGGGACAAAAGGCCGGTGAGACTGATACTGTTCAGGCTATTAATAGCAGCTAGCTCACTTTAACGCTGAGGACCCTGATGGCTGTGACTCAGTATGAATCATCAGGATCAATGAGTGGATGGATGTTTTGGCTTGGAACAGCATGGTCTAGGTTGATTGGTTAGACAAAAATAAATCTTGTTGTTGTTCCACAGACTGGTGGTTTATCTATGAAAAAAACATAACCACAGCTAGCGCCACGCAATATGGTTGAAATCAATATCACAATAGTATTAAAAGGTGCACAAATCTTTTTTTTTTTTTTTTACATTAACAATGTTAAAAATGACTATGTGCAATGTGACACCTGTGGCTCATAGTGACAAACCCACACAGAAAGATCACCAGTTTCCCTCGGCTCTACAGAGCGTTAGCCTCTTTTAACTGCATTGTTTCGGTTTACAGGCCAAAATATTGGACAGAGGAAAGTGTCCGAGCTTTAAGGATTGGATAACTGAGCCTGGTATTAATGGTGAGCACGATGTGATGTGAGGAAGAACAATAAATCACACATAATCTAACAGTCTGGGCCAGGGGTAGGGCTGGGCAAGGAATTTGTTTGTTTTTCACTCTCTAGTCATTTTGCTTTGACAAGACTTGACACTGGCGTTACTTACTGTCTGTCAACTAGCAGATATGGATTGTGGTAGATTTATGCAGAGTGTAAAGCAACAATTATCAGTTGTTTGCTTGCTTTGTTTAACTTTGTGAGGAAAAGAGGAAAAAAACAAATATAAGACACCTTTGATGAACCCACTGTATGCTACCTGCATGTTTCCAACAGCCAAAACACAAAGTTAGCGACTAGCTGGTGAACATAAAGAAGCATTTAACAACTAAAGAGCAACATATTTCCCTCTGGAGTTGGTAGAGACCAACAACTGAGCTAAAATATAGTGAATACCGGACTTACATTCGTGAGGTGGCCAGAAACACGACTTCAAACTATTGATAATGTTGCTCCGTGTCTGCTGGATGTGTAAATTGACAACTGTTTGCTAACATATAGCCTATACTATAAGAGGAGAAATGCAACTCCCCAGTGGCTCCAAAGTTGTTTAATTTACAAAAAATACCGCACAAATTTGCCAGATGAAATTTATATGATCATATCATCATGATATGATTCTACTGAAAGACAGTAATCAGGAACATTACATTATCTACAGATGATAATGAGCCTTTCTGGCCAACTCTGGCTTATTTTCAGAAATGTTATTAATATGCACTGTCACTGTCAAATAAAGTAATAAGCATAATCATCACCTCGCCACAGTTGGCAGCAAGCAAAAGGCAGCAATTTGCCCTAATGCTCTGAAGCATTTTGGTCCATTTTGGTCTCTGGATGCTCAGCAGCACAGTTTTCAGCCTTGCCATGTTTGTCTCCCTGACTTTCTGACTCACTCTCCTAAAAGAAGAGCAGTGGGTGGCAAATGATGGTACATTTTGTTACCTAATGCTCTAATCACAGAACAGGCCACTGTTCTCTGCACTTAGACCATTTCCTGAAGATGATGAAGCAAAATGATGAAGAGTGAGAAGATGTGGACACTTGAAAACTAAAAACTGTACACATCGATACTAGATGGTACAAGCTGTTCAGTTTCAAGTCCCTTCAATACCTCAATGTTCCCCAAAATGGCAGCAGGTAGTTCTGCTCATGATGAGGACGCGAGGAAATAACACAGAGTGTGACTTACTGTCATCAGAGAATACATGTAGACGTGAAATAACAGCACTCACACAACAAACAGGGAGTTACACAGTGTGCTCACTAAGATCTAATGCTGACTGAATGAAATGAACTCCGTGTTTGTCCCACATTCATTTATCAGGGACTCACCCACCTCTTGTCTCTTTTCTCCCTCAGTAACGAAGCCAATACCTGTTTTAACATCAGCTGTTTGTTTCTTGCACATCAGTCTGATGATTCAATTTATTTTTTTTTTTCAAGGAAAAATGTCAAACATTTTCAGTTTCCAGCTTCTCAAATGTGGGGATTTGCTGCTTTTCTTTGTCATATATGACAGTAAACTGAATATATTTGGGTTTTAGACTGATAGTCAGAGAAAACAAGACATCTGAAGACGCCATATTGGGCTCCTGGAAATTGTGATGGACATTTTTAACTATTTGCTGACATTTTATAGACAAAAAGATCAATCAAAAATATAATCTACAGATAAATCGATAATGAAAATAATCATTAGTGGCAGCTCTAGACTAACAAGTCCATTAGTGATTTCTTTTATGATATGGTTTAAGGGTAAAATATTTGCCATTTACTCAAAGTTAGAGAAAATACAGCCTGTTTTTACTCTCTTGATGTGTTTTTGCAGTAGACATTTTGGCATGAGTGGTATGTTAAAAGGTTCACTCACGTCCAGGCTTCTGGATTTTCTCAAAACCTTTCCCAGCCTCAGCAAGCCCCTACAAAACAAACTCATTTGAATCAATGTTCCCCACGTATAAAGACACACACACACCCTCACACTCTCACAAAGAGCTGAGTTCAGCCACTGAATCATAAAAACCTTTCCTCTGCACCTCTTAGCGTCACTGCTCATCTCGTCTAAAGAGGCTTTCAGGACGAGAACAACAATGCCAACTCGCAGTGTGTTCTGGTTTGGTGCCAGTCGTTACCCATGTTGAATACAGCTGCCAGTCAGTCCATTCACTGGTCTTTCTTCTCTGGCGCTCTCACGCTAACAGCCTTAAATGCCCTCGATGAGGTGTGCGAGTGTGTTTCTTTGTGAAATATGTGAGCATTAGATTGATCAGTATGCTGAGCTGCGGCTTGGAAACACACACACACACACACACACACAAGTTAGTGAAGGGGGAGTGGCATGAGAGAGCAGGACACCTGATGTAATCTCAATTTGTTGTATGCTCTCCAAGGTCCATGTGCATTAATGCATTAGTCCCACCCCTGAGGGCACGCATGTGTGTGTGTGTGTGTGTGTGTGTGTGTGTGTTCTCTCTAAGCGCTGGGGGGTGAGGAACTGACTGGATAAGTGCATGAGGGATGAGAGAGCGTCTGAAGGGAGGACAGGAGGAAGGAAAGGAAAAAGGAAAGGAGGCATCTAGCCATCGTTCTGGTCTAAAAGAGACTAAGTGGATGAGCGGACTAGAAAGACACAGGAACCTCTTGACGAGTCACTAAGACCTGCAAGGCGAGGGTCACGTGACTGACAGGGGTGGGCAAGCTAACACTACTGCTAGCAAGCTAATCTACTAGCGAGTCTACTGTTGTCTGACCACTATTTGCTGTGGGTGTGATGATGTTGTTTTATGAGGTTTAATTTTTTTTCCAGGAGGAATCTATAATTGAATGTCTGATGTCTTTTTGCTACACCGGCACTGTGCCGTTTCCTCTTTATCATCTGATATTTCTCCAGCAGACAGTGTGAACAGAGCAGGAGGAAGTCTTTTGCTGGGCGACAGATCCACACGTTAAAGAACTGGAGGGAAAAAATCTCTGATAACAGAATTATAATACAGAAAATGGAAAGCAACATTGAAGGGATCGTTAAATGTAGTTTTCAAAATCTGATTAACTAAAAGTCACGTTAGCATGAATATTCATGAAGGATGTAATGTCATATTTTGGAGGGAAAAGTTGGCTTGCTACAAGGCTTTAGTCACCATGCTCAAATCACAATTTCACAACAAAATCTACTGCGATTTTCCCTTTGCTGAACAGAGTTTGATTCATTTTCCAAGGGGAGTTGTGTTATGCGCGTCTTCGTGGTTAACTTTCTGTGACAGTACAAGTAGACAAGCTAGCAAGGCTCCCAAAAAGGTAGCCCCCTGACACCTTTGGCTGTCTCCGTCGGTCACGTGACCCGCTCCTTGCAGATCGTTGCAGTCCATCGAGATTCTCCTGGGAAGACACTGGACACACAGCAGCACCATCACACAACTTCACTCTTTCTTTCAACAGCCACAGATTCAAACATCTGCCCAAGAAACACATAGTACTACACAGTTTTTGTCTTTTGAATCCTCTATTCATGTTTGGGGGGTTTGTTACCTCCCGTCTTCTATTCAGTGACAGTGTGACTCACTTTCTCCTTCCTTTATTTCTGTTGTTTGTTCTACTCTACCCACTCGCTCTATTTTCCACTCTCATCCTTACTGTCTCACTTTTTCATACACAAATGTATTTTGATTGTAACGAGACCTTTCCTCTTTCCATGAAGTGTACTGATGAGGTGAATCCAGGTGAAAGTCATAAGTTCTTATTGGTTTCTTTTATCAGTAAGAACTTTACTATGTCTGTAGTATTTTGCATAATAAGTGTACGTAAACAAACATGGCTGCATCTCTCAGTTCTTCACACTAATAATCACATCAAATCATTCTGAGCTTCTCATCTGCTGGTAAGTATTGCTGCACAAAACAAACACTCACACTTTGCTCATTGTGCCCACTTCACTCTCCTCTTTTATACAGGAGTCTCGCCCAAATGCACAAACAGCTGCACGCACATAAACACACACACACTCATTTAACTCTTGAATAATCCTCTGAGAGTGTGTGTGTGTTTGTGTGCCCATTCCTGAGTGTGTATTTATGTATAAAAACCATCGTCAGCCCGCAGTGCATGTTAACAACAGGAGCCTAATTCTTAATGCCTGTATAAATTAGCCTCACCATGGCAACAGCAGACAAAATGGGATGAAGTGTGTTACGTAAAACAACGGTTATGAGCCAAGTGCCAAGAAGTAGGACACACGCCCTCGTGTTACAGGGCCGAGCACCAATCCTTCACTTGGAAAAAGCGGCTTTTATATTCAGATCTTTTACAGATGCTGCTTTAAATGTGTCCAAAACTTCATCAAAAGCGTCCTTAGGCTGCTTTTCATTTTCCCGTCCTTTTCTAATTTTATTTCATTGTGTTTAATGTGACAGGAAGTGCAGATAAAAATAGGAGGAAATTAAAGAATAAAGCAGCCAGGAGATGATGAGAGATTTTACAGGAGAAAGTGTAGTAAAAGACGCAGCAGTCTGGTTACAAGATACAAACAATCAGGCTTCTGTTGAAACAGAACAAATCCAAGAGATTATAGTGATGTGATATACTGTCTACATATGACTGGAAATGGACTAACATGTTCCAACACACCCTGCAGGTTGCAAGCGCGTGCCTGAAAGCTGCTCAGTTAACCCTCATGCTACACTGAGTCCATGTCAGTGAGGAGGGTAGCTGCTGGTGCAGCTCCGAACTGGGCTAAAACTGGCTGCAGGCTGAAATCCCAGAGCCAAAGCATACTATATTGTCTCTTTCTGTCTTTTTCTAGTCCCGTAATCCTGTTCAAAATTTAAAACAAGAGTGTGAGGAACGCGACAGAGCTATGAACCTCTCAAATGTCTCAGCCACAGTCAAAAAGAAACTAAGGTAGCTTCGCTTTGGTCTATAAATGAAAGGTTCCCTCGAAGATTTAAGGCTTGCAGTAAGACATCCTGAAATATCAACTCTTACAGACCTTTTACATAATTCCATGCATGCATAAAGCACATGAGATTAATTTTGAGATGAAAGGCAGCATGTTTTAATCCCACTTTCATCACGTGTCCCATTAACCTGTGTACCATTTTTGAAATAACATGTTTTACATCCAAAACTCCCTGCAGGTAAAGCGTGCGACACCAACAAATCTGCTCGCAGAACACACACACAGGCGCATAATCACAAGCACAGTTATGTTTATGAAAGATGACACCAGAGCTGTGCACATGCAAATGTGATTCTACAGTATTATACAGCAGAAAGATCATGATGTTGCTTCTAAACTGAAGTCAGGATTTGGCCATTTACAGCTAGTAAAATGAAAAGAGAGCCTCATTATCCTCAGTGCTGAGGGAAAGTGCAAGTTTCTCCTGAGGAAGACGTGCTTATTCATCTTCACTAAAAAGGCTTCTCAAAAGGTGCTGAAAGGACCAGAAAAGAAAAGGAAAAGGGAGGAAACTGTTTTAGGATAACAGTGCTGAGGAGAAACATGCCAATATCACCTTGTGAGGTGGCGATGAATCACCTTTAATATGAGGATGGTTCACAGGAAAGTCTGCTCAGTTCTCTGTGACGGCTCAAACTATGCAGGTATGCAACTACTGTTTTGGTTCACTCTCATCAGCGGTGTTTTCCGCTGCAGCAGGCAACTGTTTTCAGTGATAAAGCTCTAAATCCACTGTACCCTTCCTGCTCAGCACCCAACGGCAAACAGACACAGTTAGCAACTAGCTGGTGAGCATAGTGGAGCATTTAGCAACATTTCCCTCAACAGAAGAGTGAATATTGGACGTATGTTCATCAAGTGGACACAAAAACAACTCTAAATGAGTGCTAATGTTGCCCTGTATCTACTGGATGTGTAAATAGGAAACAGTTTGCTAACAAGTTAGCCATATCAGCTCTAAAAAAAGAGCTATAATGCTGTGTTTACAGCTTGTTTTAGCTGCCCCCAAATGGCCAGAAAAATCAGTTATCGCAGGTTTAAGGGTTTATATTCATCTATGCTTGAAACACAAACACAAAAAAGTATATACAGTATGTAAGGTTCATACATGAAATCAACCACTTCAAGTCACGTGTCACACACACACACACACACACACACACACACACACACACACACACACACACACACACACACACACACACACAGAGGAAGATGTTGTAAATAACCTGACCTGGTGACAGTCAGGAATTCACCAAAAGCTTTGAACCTGAGAATAGAGACCCTGTTATGGCTGTAGTCACCTCTACTCCGTCACCTTTAGGATGATAAATAACATTCTTACGCTCTGACTTAAGACTGAGAGTCACCAGCTTGTGGCTCCAGCAGTCACACAGACAAAACACACAAAAGAAACAATGGCCAGTACAGAAATTTCAACACATCCTGCGTGATGCAGGTATGCAGCGGTGACACCTCAGGTACAAAAAGGATCAATAGCTTGATCCATAGTCATCTCTACAGATGTGAACAATGCCTCTTTATAATAGTCATTTTGAATGGCCACAATGGTGGGAAATTCCTGAGGGGAATGCAAACATTTGACAAAAACAATGAACCGACACACGGCGAAGACAAAGTAACTGATGACCCATGTGACCCCAAACAAATGAAAAATAAGAAATTAAGATAATAGCACAGAGCTACATTTGAAGATGTGAAGATTTATCAAGAAAGAGTTTGTTAAGCCAAAAACAGATAACTAAATATTTTGTCATAAAACGTGATGAGATGATCTTCTCATCTAACTCTTGGCCTGGAAAGCAAATAAGCATATTTCTTCAAATTACAGTTTGAAAGAACTATTTTGTTGTTCTTTTATGCATAAGCCGGTGTGTCAGGACCTTTTCTGACCAAAAATAATCAATCTGCCTGAAACCCTGACCCAAATAAACAGATCTCACATCCTCCCATGGCGAATGGTTTACTAAAAAACAAGCAAAGCTTTATCAGGTCAACATTAAACTGGTCTAGGCTCTATAAATATTATTAACCAGAATCCGCTGATAGTCTATTCAGTCATCTGATGTGGTTAAACAGTTTATCACCAGACAGATTGGGAACTGGATCTGTTGCAGAGGTGACGTGACTGTTGTGCGAGTGCCAAAGTGTGGGAATTGAACAGAGTCTGTGCTGTGTGTGTGTTTGTGAAAGGAGGCCAGTGCCAGCTCCCTCACATGACAGTCGAGACAGGTCAGAAATGTTGCCAACAAGCTGCAGAAATACACACACGTGACATCTAAATTTTTCAGATACGAGTTTTAGTTTTTAGGTATTTTAGGCCAGTGTTGACCTGATCTAATCTCATTGTATTTATGTTACCTCAATCAGGACAAGTTCTTCTTTTTCTTCTTTTGAGCCACCATGTTTAACAAGCGCCAAAGCTCGTTTCTCTCCATCTCTGTGACATTTCCCCAGTGATCGAAGGCACCTGCTGCTCTTTTACGCCCCAGTGTGTGTGTAAGTATGTTCACATTTCCCCACATAGCGTTATGTTGCTCACAGGGTCAATCTCACAGTCACTCAATTCTAATTATAGGTCATCAGTGTCCTTGTGGGGCAGTGCATGCAGGAAAAATTAAGGCCAGGATATGAAGTGGCATTTAAATGTACAGATGACCAGATCAACTGAGGCGTGCCTGGACTGAAGTAACATTCAGGCAGCCGCTGCTGACATTTCAGGCAGTGGAGATCAGCGTGTAATCACTTGTGATAACTGTAAGCCACACCAGTAAATGCACCATCCAGATTAATGGACTCAAAGATTATTTTTATGACATTTAATATTATTAGACAGTATAGTAGCAGCAGCGGCTGAGAGACAGGAGCTTAAGCCACAAGCATATCATGTGTCTCCACACACCGACAACAAATGTAGTAGTGCCATGACAACATCATCACCGGCAACTCCGATACTACTGGATGATCCACTAAAACATATCAAACCCAGCCTGTCAATCCAAAGCACTGATTTCACTTTATATTTGAAAGCCTGTAGATGAGTTTGTTCCCATGTAGACCTGTCTAACTGATTCACTGACACCATAACACAGCATGCAGCTTCTGAACACAGCATTTTTGGCTCCAGGAGACGTGGGTCCCACTGAGTTTGACCATCCAGGGCTGGAGGTGGAGCCCACCTAAACTTATTGAAAGTCTCTTGAAACTTTCAACCAGAGACCCTGTGTTCAGTTACTCTTAAGTTTGCAATTTCCTACATTTCCCAGAATACCTTATTGCCCCCAAGAGAACAAAAGCTGGTTTTACATGCAGGTGAGCAACATCAGCACAATAAGACATTTTCCTCAAACATCTTGTAGTTGCACTGGGAATGTGTGCGATGTCACATTGTCTCTGTAGAAACTTACACCAGCAAACTAGAAAATTAGCCTTGAAATGCATCAAACCAAACCAAAAGCTATTTTAACAGTTGAAGTACTTCAGGGTGGACTGACTTTCAAAGACTGAAAGAATATCCTCTTATCCCGACCCCCCACTCTCTCTTTTTCTACCTCTTCTCTTCACAATGTGAAACGCATATTGCTCCGATACATGTCTGACTGACATATTAGTATCCCCCTGCATTCGGGCCAGCATGAGAACCAGTTTCCCACTTGCTCTACTTCTTTGATTTGCCCATTACGTGTGACTCTGATTGAAAGTGACCACCTATGCTGCAGCGCTGGAATGCAGTTACCATACAAACAGGATTTTGCCGGTTATCTTAGCTCCATTTGTTATTTTTAGCGGGAAAAGGCAACATTCTTTACACTGAAAGCTGCTACTGTGATAATACAACCGTGTTGTACAGCTATGTGTCAATTAGCCGGCCATGGGAAAACAGCCAGCTATTGTCACAATTCATAACTGCGCTGTATCAGCTGGGAAGGTGGCAGGACAGCGAGGTGTGCTCCTGGGCTTCAGGACACAGCTGCATGATGACATAACTAATTACTAAACCATGGGCCAAGATATTTACACACTGCTGTCCCACTCATTCCTCCTGCAGCCTTGACTAAGCCATTACCATAATGTTAACAACCGAATAAACAATTTACCGAGCGGCTGGGCAACAAAAAAAAAAAAAAAAAACACACGGCAGCAGAAAAAGGCTGTTGCAAGAACAGAAAATGACAGAAAAAGACACTTCCACATGTTCCTGAAATTAGCTCTCTCTGGCAGAGAAATACACTGGAGGGGAATATTGTTCCTCTTCTCCCTAAACTGTGGTTTCACAGTTAAATATTTCAACTAACTGTGAAGATTATCATGCTGGGAGCAGGGCGTTGATGAGATATGAAGTGCATTTTGAAGCTCTGCTACCACGGCCACTTGTGAAGCATTAGACTGGAAATTACACTACATCAACGTTGCACACAAAAGTTCTAAGCGATTAGTGTTAATTATTTAGATTCTGGAAGTAGGCGTAGTTCAGTAGGTAAAAAATTAAAATGAAACAGCAAAAGCAAAAAAAAAAAAAAAAAAAACGGACACAAACTGTGAAAGTAGAGAGAGACAGAGTGGGAGAAAAACAAGCACAGAAACGAGGATGATTCAGACACTGACGGAGAGAACAAGCATCTGTGGACGATGTTACAGATAAGCAGTTATACAGTCTGTCCATTGTGCTGTTTAAAAAGCCGGTCATCATGTGAAGTCATTCACCTGCCTGCTCGCTAACCCAACCTCTCTACACACACACACACACACACACACACACAGGTAGCAAACATCTGGCCCCGCTGTGTTCTCCTGTATGTATTACTGTCATTTTTATGTCAGCTTTTATCTGCAGTATAAGATAGTTACATGGAGGGGTTTATTTATTGATCATCAATAAAGTTGAGACTTTGATTAAAAAAACAAGGGTCCAAATCGAAGCAGAATAGGCAAGATATCCTAACTTTTAGTCACTAGTATGAGTCAAGCTCCAAAAACGCTGGACCCTACAGTTCCCATAATTCAACTTGATTTGTCATTGGAGATTTGCTGCCTGGTAAATGCCCACGTTATTCAAACTCCACACCTCCAGTTTGTCACCCAGGCTTTCTATTAAAAAAAATTGTACCCTTGTTATCCAACCCACCTGTGTAGTTCAGTGCCCCTTTAAAACGGTGAATTGATTATTGACACTTAGGTAGACTGATTTTCTGTCGACGACTAATCATATCCACTGCATTTCCAGCTACAATGTGACATTTTTGGGTTATGATGGTACCCAAAACATAATCATCACACCGGGCAGCTGTGACCTTTAAAGACATATTTTGTTGCAGGAGGAGAAGCAGAGTACAAAGAGTCAGTCGGTCATCCCTGCAACAAATCGCCGCAGGTTGAAGGAGCAGCGTCACCCCACCCACCCACCGCACTTCTTCTCTCTTCCTCAATTCATCTGTCATCACAAAGCTGTGTGTCACGTCCACCCCGAGGCAGCTGGGTAATGGGAACAGCCACTTCCCCGTGCCTCCAAAAACTCGACTTTGTGACAGAAGATAACAAATCACAAAAGTGCGAATAGTATCCTCTCAAAAAGTTGAAAAGGCGCCTGGGACTAAATGTGATCACAGCACTGAAATGCAGCGCTCTGTATTCTGGGAAGCATGAAGAGTCAAAAACAAAATCTGCACAAACGGCGAGGAGGAACAGCGAGAGGCAACAGAGATAACAACCAACGAAGCAGAGACAGAGGAGACAGGATTGTTGCTGAGAGATCCATCACAATTTTGACAGCACATGTACAACTTATTATGGGTAACTATGAAGAAAGCTGTCAGGACTGCTGGCACTGTATGTGTCACACACCAAAATTGTATCTGCGTGTTGTTTTCATTCTGGCAAACAAACAAACAGACATAAAACCGTCATGACACACAGACATGAACCAACAGTGTCTCTTCCAGCTGCAGAGGGACCGCACCAAATACCAAAACAGACAGATTATCAGCTTAGGACCCTAAAACGCTTATGGCAATCATAACGCTGCTACAGCTCCCAGCTGCTCCGACCAGAAGTGTGCGTGTGTGTGCGCGTGTGCCAGTATGTCAAATATCATGTGTTGCATGACGTCTAGTGTAGAGCATGTGCCATGTGGTGCATGTGTGTCCCCTCATAGCATGGTCACACAGTTGGAGGAGAGGATTAATAGGGAACACCTCCACACCTCCACACCTCCACACACACACACACACACACACACACACACACACACACACACACACACACACACACACACACACACACACACACACACACACACACACACACACACACACACACACACACACACACACACACACACAAGCAAGAATGAATGCCATGATGATCTGCTCAGAGAAAACAGGGGAGGGGTGAGGACGAGTTCAAACCCCCTTCCATAAATTCTCCGTCTGTATCCAGGAGGAGAGTAGAGGAAGGGGGGGTGGACAGATGGGAAGGGACTGGAGGAAGAAGCAGAGGAGGATGGAGTAAGGGAGGGAGGGAAAGTGATGGAAAAAATTAAAAATGAAAAGACGGAAAACCCAAGGGGTAGACCAGCAACCATTCAGAGCTGGGCACTCATTAGTCCATTAGCAGCACATAATTGTTCCGGTTATCATTTTTCACACATCACTTCCTCTTACTCATGCGGTCAGCAGAGAAAAAACACACATAACCGCGTGTACACAGTTATACTCACACTTTGCACAAGCATCTCGTATGTGTGTGTGTGTGTGTTGTCTGGGTATGTTGACTTTCATGTGACATACATGTAACTGCCAGTGACCTATACTCTATGTACTCTTTCCTCACTCTCATTCACAGCAATTCTCTGAGCCACAGATTGTGGTTAAGCAGCACTGCTTTAGCCGCCGACCCAAAAAGCTCTGATGTCTAGAGGACGGCTCAGTCCTCGCTAGCTATTCTATAGGCTAATGCTACTGTCGCTACACTCACTGATACACAGCTGAGAGTACTGGTTTCACTCTCTCTCTTCAAGGCCTGAGAGAGACACACAAGAACAACAGAGAGAAAATAAGCAGCAGAGGGCCTGTGAGGACAGCTGAGCAGACGCAAGAATGACTTTTCTATTTTTTTCATTCCATCTCTCAACTTGTGGCCTCATCCCGCACCTAGAAAAACAAGACAAGAGTCTACAGCCACGCTAGCGGCTCTGTGAGGCTGCAGGCTACTTTGGCACAGTGGTGCTTTGAGCTGAATGCTAAGGTCGGCATGGCAACATGCTAACAATGACAATGCTAACATGCTGATGTTTAGCAGGTATAATGTTTACATTGTTTGGTGTTTCGTTTAAACCTTAGTTTAACTTCAGTGTTAGCATGCTAACATTTGCTAATTAGCAGTAAACACAAAGCACAGATGAGGCTGATGGGAATTATTAATGAGTTTTGATTATAGACGCTTGAAGTTCTTCATCTCTTCTTCTCATGTTCCCGTCTCGCCTCCCACCTCCTCATTCCTTCCAGCTGGTCGTCTCTACTGTCCCAGTCAACCCTCCACTCCCTGCCTCTGCCCCTCCCTCCACATACCACTTAACCCCAGTTTAACAACCACAACCCACCTTCTTGACACCAGAAATCCCCAACACCCATAAAATACCTCCCACCCACCCCCCTCTGAGGAAGCGGTGATTGTAGGACATGTTGGGACAGGCGAGCAAAGCCAGACCATCATCATCTTAAGACCCGATAACCTCTGACTCAGAACAGACGGGACAGCCTCTTTATCAGACTCTGGTGTCACTAAACCACAATCTAAATGGAGGTTTGTCACTGTTAACTCTGCATGTGATGAATCACTCTGCCCAAACAGACTTGCTCCAAGCACGAGAGGAGTGAAAAGTTGAGAAATAGCTCTGTTTCTAAAATAATACCAGTTTGTATGCACTGTTGTAGACACATAAAAACAATGGTCTTCTATATCTGTGAACAGAATGACCCAATTTCCCCACAGGGAACATTAAAGATTCATCAAAGTACCAGAGCAAAATCAACCTCTTGCCAGTTATGGGTTTTATCAAAGCAGCTTCCCAGATACAGACTTGAGGGTTGAGTTAAATTTGGAAGTCTGGATCATGGAAACTCAGCAGGAGATTTGATTTTATTATTTAAATCGCCTTAATCATTCAACTCTCACAGTCTCACAACCTCCAAGTGAAATTGAGATTTCTCTCTCCTCGTCCCAATGGAGCACTTTAATTTTTCTGCAGCCTACCCGCCTCATGAAATAACTATCAGCTGTGAAAACTTTAGGGAGGCACTCCTCCTGTAAGAATGCGAGGCCTATACCCCCCCCACCCCCAAATAAACCACACGTATGCTCACAGATGGAAAGACATATGTATGTGCATGCAACACGTACACACAGCCACCCACGCACACTCGCACAGAGGCAGGAAACATTCCCAAGAAGAGCAAGTGGGTGTTCTTGAGGGAAAGGAAAAGGTCAAGTGCTCAGTGTGTGAGACGTCGATAGACTTTAAAGTACTAAAGTCCTTATCGTGGCTGCTCGCACAATGCACAGGTCATATTTCTCCCCCTTTCTTTTGTTTTGCTATTTACATAGCCTTCATAATCTGCTTCTTTTGAGTTAGCTGCGTGAGACGACCAATGAGGTTACTCTAGAGCAGGAACAATAAGTCGATTAATTGAAAAGATTTTCTGCTTTTCTTTGTCTTATATGAGAGTAAACAGAATATCTTTGGGGTTTGGACTTCTAGTCGGACAAAAAAAAAGACACGTGAAGACGTCACATTGGGCTCTAACTTTTCACATTTCATGGACAGTTAATCGAGAAAATAATTGGCAGATTTATCGATAATGAAAATAATCTTTAGTTGCAGGTTACTCGTTCAGGTGATATTGAGAGTCCTTAAAATCACATTCAGTTCACGTCAACATCACAGTGTTGTGTTTTAGTAATGGGGGGGGGGGGGGGTCCAACAAAACGACAGAGCGTCTGAATGTCCTCCAAACCACACAGTCATAATTCCTTTAATGAGGCTTCGGAGAGAAAGAGGAGGAAATGAGTGCGTGTGTGTGTGTGTGTGTGTGTGTGTGTGTGTGTGCTTGTCAGAGACAGAGAGAGTGAAAGACGGAGAGAGAGAAAGAGAAAAGAAAGAGGGAGAAGAAAGAAGGCTGAGACTGAGGGAGCAGATGCAGGGAATGAAAAGCCGGCTGGGGTAAAGTAGAGAGAAGGTGAGGGAGAGCTTGTGTGTGAGAGTCTGGGAACAGACGCTGGTCTTGCATCCCTGCAGCCCGTCTCGGCTTGGCACAAGCACGCTACCCCCTCGTCTGCAGCCCCCTTCAAACAGCTTAACCATGGCCCAAACAGGCTGGCAGGGAAGCAAAGCACTTCCACTTAACCATATCAAAGTCAGACTGGCGCTGCACTGAAAGAGCATTTAGCCTTGAAAAAAAAAAGCCTTTTTTCTCAAAAACAGCATGAGCAGCCGGGGGAAAAGCCTCGCTGCAAGCTGTACGGTTATTTGGGCAAACGATTTTCCTGTTGTTTTGTTTTTATTTCCAAGTGTATTGGAGCTGGCTGCGAATTGAGGACTTGGGATAGCTCGACAAATTGTTGCTTTTGATCAACTTGGAGGACATGCAGCTGAGAAGATAACGTCAGCTCAGCTGGCAGGCTTTTAAAAAGGAGGGGATTTTAAAATATCAAGGAATTGACACTTTTCTCTGAGGAAGGGTGGGTGTTGTCAAAGCCCAGAAAGCGGAGAAAAAGAGATTTGCAGACCATCTGGCAGGTAGAAAGCTGCTAACAACTGGAGATATCTCCTGAAAGAACAGTCAAGGCTGCTCACTCCACAGACAGGCAGTTTTTCTTCAGTACTGCTGCCATGTTTATCTGGAAGATCCACTGTGGGTGGTATCAGCGAACAGGACATGACAACAGACTGATGCCCTTTGACCTCCATCCTTGACAAACCTGGAGGGGCATTTTTAAAATCACTGACCTGATTCTCACGTTTCACATGCGCATCACGAATGTGTGTGTGTGTGTCTTTCTGCACTCATCAGGAAAGCAAGCACACACCCACATGCACTGATACACACATAACCACAGTGGCCGAAGCTTCACAACAACAGTTTCCCCCAGTTTAAACTTATATCACGTGTCTCCAGGAAACACAAAGCAACTTCAAGGCCAGTCATTACTCACAACACATCATCTGTCAAAAGGACTGACTGACAAATCACGCGAAAAACACATCACACAAAAGGCCTATTTAGTGGGTTTTGAATACTCTGCTATTTTGGAGTTCAATTTCTTCAGTTATATACGACAAACATGGAGCATTAAAACAATTATTTAATCTATACTTTCAGAAACGCATCCCCAAAACAAGACCGTATTTCATTTAACTTACAGTTTAATATTTACTGAATGATCATGTGCAGTACCCAGAGATTTATGTCAAGACAACTCGACTTAAAAATGAAAATATCGGTGGTTTGTGTGGGTTTATCCTTAAATGAGTCGCACCCTGAGATCAGTTCATGCATCACTGTGATCCACTAACCTACTGCCCCGGAAAAGAGAGGAGTTTTTCTTTCTGAATGAGCCCCTGTTATTGACCGTTTTGCGCTTTAATGAAGTTGCACTGGACGATGCTTCAATTTACCTCTGGAAAACTTCACAAGAGTGGCTCCTCAGTGGCGTCTCTGCCCTTCTACCTGCGCCTCTCCATCCATGCGTTAAAAAAAAAACAAAAAGAAGAAAGTGCGTTTTCGCTTTTAACGCACAGGTTTTCCTGCTGTTCGCGATGTGAATTAAAAGAAAGAATCTCCAAGTCCCGACAAGGATGAACCAGCCGCCCGGATGAGCGATGGATGTTCGACGTTTGTTCCCTGGTGAGACTCGATGCAGCGGCTGTCCAGAGCAAACACTGAGCCCCCTCACTGACATTCCAGTTTGTGTTTGCAGCGCTCCTCCTGAACAATGGCGAGCCAATCAGAAGCGCAGGATGTCACAGGGAGGGCGGGGTCAGTCTGTTTTGTGCCCCAAAACTCCTGTGTGTGTGTGTGTGGTGGGGGTTGTACGTGCGCGTGGGTATAGGTGCGCGTGCCTCGGAAGCATGAATCAAGCTTGGCGGATGCCCTGTGTCTTTCTCTTTGTCTGTCTGTCTGTCTCGTAAAATCCAATCAGATGAGCTTTATTGGTATGAATTTACAATACTGTCAAAGATAAATTACAGATTACAGATTACAACGAATGTGTAATTTTTCATGAGGAAAATCAGAGGAAGAGGGAGATCCTAGACCCCCTCTTCCTCTTTCTATGTCTTTGACGAGCAGAAACAAACACACACACACACACACACACTCACACACAGGGCTGTACTGAGGTCATGAGTTCAAGTGCCAAAAACAGTCTGTTAATTTCTTTAAATTAATTTGGACGAGGATGGATTATCAACCGGGCAAAGCGATGAACAGTGAACACCAGCAGACACACAGTAAACCTGGAAAAGTCATAGGTTTTCTGTGTGTCAGCTGTTTTTTGGTTAGTGATTATTTTTGGTTATTGTGGTTCAAATTTATTAGAGAATATGACCACTAAAGTACATTATCAACTACAACGTTTTTTTCATTCGTGCCTTATCTCTTGGGCCTATTTTACAGAAGGACAATGTGTCAAGTTTAGCAAAATTACCACAAACTAACAGACACACAGAAAACCTGAGGCCTGGCAGTATTATTCCACTATACGAGTATTTTATTGGTGTCTGGGTATACAGTCAAGCTTCAAGTACAGTCTGCTGTGAGCAGTGTACCTAATGGACACCTGGGGGCGACAGGGTGCACACACAATGCACAGAGGGTGGGAGGTGGCTTTAACAGGGGCTCACCAACAAATGTTTTGCTTCTTGGTTAATCCGGCCATGAATTTGGAGTATTCCTACTTTTTCTTTTTCTATCATATATCATTTTGTTTTTGCTTTATCTTGCATTCATATGTTAATCAGTTGTATAAAGATATGTTTGTGCCAATCATTGTGAAAAGTTAACACAAAACCTTTACATTATAAAATGTAAACTGCACTTCAGGGAACTCAAACCACCAAATCCACATATTTTGAGCCAAAAATATTAAGGGCGTGACCTCTGTATTCTCTACAGCCCTGCACACACATACACTGTCGTCTGTGTTGTATTGCTGCAGGCATTAGCTGCTCCTTCTCTGCTCCCTTTGCGCACCAGTGCAGCCTGCAGGGTGAATCCACGTCTGAGCACCAGATTTAATCAGCTGTCACCTTATGAACTGTCTCTAACATTTCTCTTTGCCCTTGTATTCTGGACAGCAGCAGGGCCATTTTTAGGAGAGAGAGCTGATACCTTTTCAGCCTTGTGAGTTTAAATTTAGATCTTTCATGTTCCCTTGGATGTAAATCCATCTTTTCGCAGGGGGACAGTACAACCTGCCTCGTTCTGCAGCGTTTTAGTGCATGAAAGAAGTTTTATTTGTCCTCGTAAATGTATTGACAGGTTGTGAAAATGATTGTGTGATTATCTGTGATTACACAGCTTAACAACAGGGGCTTTTTCAAAATTGCCTTTCCAATCCGTTTGCCTCAAGTGGGTCTACACCGACTGCTTTTCTCTGGACTGCAAGCAACAAGCAAATTGAATTACATGGAAGGGAACCATGAAAAAGACAAACACCTACATCTTTAGAAGCTACAAACAGCATGAAACACGCAGGTGCTGCGTTATGAGGACCGAAATCCAACTGGATTTTATGTAGAGTGACTCGTCTTGAAGAGCTCCTGCCAGCATAATTGCCCTCCATAAGTGGATATGCTGTTCCGCCGAGTCCATACAAATCCAATTCAGCTCGCCCTTCCAAGAAGCAAAGGGAGCAGAAAATGGCTTGTCCCTTTTAATCCATCAGTTTGGTATTAGTAGAGGAAGGGATTTCATAATGACTCATTGATGTGATTAATCTTAAAGGGAAGGTTCTGGGATTTTTCACATCTAGTCCTTCCTATTAGTGGGAGTAAAGATTTGGCAAGAAAACAAACTGTGTGGTTTGAGAGAAATCATCTTTGCTGACAAAGTGCCAAAAGGAAGATACTGATAACCTTCCCCAAAAACAAAAGCAGGAAAGGGAAACGCTTTCCTCAGAGGGTTGCTGGTAATGAGAAAAGCTGACAAAGAACATTAAAGCTATATAAACTGGCAGAAATGGCTTCAATGCTGGGGATGTAGTTGTTGTGAGATACTGTATAAGTGCTGGAAGGATGGAAAGAGTCAAGAAGAAGCTCCATGCTTAGGTAACACGAGCAAACTCCATCCACTAAGGTAGACCTTGAGATGTAGTTGAAATCTTTGGGAAAAGATAGTGGACCTTAAGATTGTTTTTTAAACTACAATTTCTAAGGTCAAGAAGAAACAATGAGACAGCTGTCCTCAGAGGGCTGTCGGCTGGGGATCGATGAGATACAGTAGGCTCAGTCACAAATGCTAAATGGGCAGTGATGGGCTTGATGCTGGGAATATAAGTGGTGTGAGGAGGAAAAGAGTCAATGCAGAAAGCTGTGCGCAGGGAGAAAGATGATGATGGAGAGAGGAGCCCTTTAAAGGAATAGTGCTTATTTGCCTTCTTGTTGTGAGTTAGATTAGAAGATTAAGATTGATCCTGTGTCTCAATTCACGTACTTCTGCACTTGCTATTTTGAGTGCATAAGTGCATTCACACTGACAAGTATGGCAAAATGCAGTGTACTATGAGTACCCGGATGGTGTACTCATAACGGTCAGAAAGTTGAGTGTGGAACGCTGCACACTTCTCACCCTCAGTGGTCGCCATCTTGGCTACTTGTAGCGGAAGGGGAGGGACCACCAACGTATGAAAATGGCAGCCGCGGTTACGATTGTTAAGGCTAAAAGTATGTATGTATTAATTTTTAATAAAATTCATAAAAGTCAAGCCGGCAGATATTTTGGCATGTGGCAATTGCGGTAAAATGGTGGTGATAATGCTCCGCCCGGCTGCAATTTGCCATTAAAAAGAAGAAGAAGAAGAAGAAGCGGTCAAATGTTGCGATCGTCATTTCCGTTAAGTGCACAACGGCCGTGTTTGATTTGAGACAACACTGCCCTGTCAAAGTTAACGCACTGCACAAGTAAGTATATAGTGGACACAATGTACTGCATGTAAGTGTACTAACGGAAGTATCCGAATTGAGACACAGCATGAGACTATTTCTTGGAAGCGCAGAATTAATTCCTTTAGTCTCCACTGGTTGCCTGGCAACCTCACAGGAATGACAAGACTCCAGGAAGACACTGTGCCAGGCCAAGAAATAGTCCAGCGCATAACCCCCCCCCCCCCCGTAAAACCACAATATGACGTAGGTACACTTCAGTTTTGTACAGAGATATATTGTGTTAATTAGTGAGCTTTAGAGGTGCTGGTAAGCAGACAGACTGGCTGTTTCCCCCTCTTTTACAGTCTCTATGCTAAGCTAAGCTAACCGACTGCTGCCTGAAGCCTTTGATTTAACAGAAAGACGTGAAAGTGGTCTATATCTTCTCATCTAACACTTGGTAAGAAAGCAAATAAGCATATTTCCCAAAATGTCTACTTTTTGTGGGGTTTTCCTTCCTCATAGTCCCTTAAAGCTCAAAGAATTAGCAGCATCAGCTCCACATGTTCTGCTTTCAGCTCACACACCTCAACCAAACTGACCTCATACCAGTCATTTTCTGTCCCAGTTCTTTTCTCTAAATGTGACTCTGATTGTTCCACTCTTACATGTTCTTTGAGGAGATATACTTGAATTGTAATGTCAAACATCACTTTCTTAAAAATGTGAAACGACTGTCAGACATATTTTTGTTGCCTGCATCCTATTTTCCTCTGTACATTTTAAATGCTGGGCAGAACACATTCAGGGAACTCTGTAGGGTTTCCATAAGACCCTCAGCTAGCGCTAACACACACACACACACACACACACACACACACACACACACACGCACACACACATCTGCGTGCACACCCAGACACACCCCTCTCTCTTCCTCCTAGACTCTCAGCTGCTGTACAGCTCAGCCTGTAATTATGGCTGTCATCAACAGCCCCTGACTAGCGGCTATATTTACTGAAGAACCAGCGCGGACACACACTCTCCCTGCGTGTACGCACACACACACGCACACAAATACCTAACCAGCTATTTATAGCGGTTGCCAATCAAAATCACAGCAACAGGTAATTTAGCATTGGGTTAATCTGCATCAACGGCAGATTAAATAAGTGCATTTCAACTTTTTCAAGCTGAAATGCACTTATTTTAGTTGCAAGACTTTATTGAAATGTTGTTAACTTTGTGACTTTTGCAGAATATTAATGACCCTCAGTAAAACTCACTCAGATCTATTTACCGCTCTCTGTTCAACCAACTACATAAACCATAACTGTAGATCTTTATATAAATGTTCTCAGGTATGTGTGCCCATTCATGCACAGAAGATATGAATGAAACCAACCCACACTGACCTCCCAGCAGAGCAGTTCCTTTCCTTCTGTACCAGCCACAACTGCTGCTGGTCACCGCCATCGACCTCCTTCTCTGCTTGTAGCGCGGCATTGAAACACCTTCTGTCACTCGCTCCACCTCCAATTCTTCTCTGTTTTATTCAGTTAAGCATTTATGTCCTTCACCAAGAATCTTTATTTTACTCATTTGTTTCTCTATAAAGATTTTCTTCGTCTCTGCCTGACAGTGTCTGACCACCAAACCAGGATGAGTCAGAGAGGCCACATGACTGGAGGGCAGGAAGGTCAAGGCAGAGGGATGTACAGGCACAGCTGACAGAGAGAGAGTGTGTGTGTGTGTGTGTGTGTGTGTGTGTGTGTGTGTGTGTGTGTGTGTGTGTGTGTGTGTGTGTGTGTGTGTGTCAGAGTGAGAGTGTGTGGCAGTAAAAATTTAAGAGGAAAATGCTGCCTCCTCTCCGGTTACTAGCCCTATTTAAGTTGACTCGTTGTTGGACTTCCCTTGCTGTAAATGCCAAACTTGAATCCAAGTAAAATTCTGACATTGTCATTGACATAAAGATACACATATACTGTATGTGTGCATGCGGCTCTTAATACACAGGTGTGTTCACTGTATTGCTTCCTAAATGATACATTAAAAATTTCTGTACAAAGTTGCATATTATTCT
The DNA here is from genome assembly GCA_008360985.2 of Macquaria ambigua. Classification (NCBI taxonomy): domain Eukaryota; kingdom Metazoa; phylum Chordata; class Actinopteri; order Centrarchiformes; family Percichthyidae; genus Macquaria; species Macquaria ambigua. The sequence goes on along the minus strand of VMKM01000058.1, from coordinate 109,314 downwards.
GTGTGTCTCTACAGAGGTGAAGCAATTACAGGCTGTATGCTGCCCTGTGGCACGGCTCTATGCTGGAGCTCCTTTGGTCTCTAATGACAGGCTGCTTGTTGCAGGTAGAGTCTCTCCCCCGAGGGGCTTGGAGGCACGTCACAGACCTGCAGACTGCAGGTGTGCGTCAACAATATCATCTAACTAGCCGCTACGCACGGTGACCTCACAAAGCAAAGACGTGATATGGGATGCGATCTTTTTCAACTCCTTCCTTCTTAACTTTTTTAAATTAGTTTCGACTAGTTGTATATTTTAAAGCTGCACTAATTAATTTCTTCAGATCAGCAATGGATGAAATGACTATAGGTAATGTAAAAGGTGTCGCTAACAGTGACAAACCCATAGGGAATTAAAAGACAAGTCCCCCTCAGCTTCATTATTTGCCCAACAGTAGACAGACAAAGTTAGCAACTAGCTGGTGTGAAGAAAGTGGAACACGTAGCAGCTAAAGAGCTAGATATATTTCTCAGGAGTTGGTGGGGACCAAAACAGCTAAAAGGAGAGTGAATATTGGGCTTACATTCATCACATGGGCAGAAACACTGCTACAAAGGAATGCTAATGTTGCACCATTTCTGCTGGATGTGTAAATAAGTGACAGTTTACTAATAAGTCAGGCATAACAAGTTTAAACATGATAATGTTGCGTTTTCAGCTTTTCCTTCTGCTCCCAAGTAGCCAAAAAATCTAATAATGCAGCTTTAAATTCCAGGTTCATCTTACAAAAAAGTGGATGTACTTCATGCATTACGGCATTACTGTAACTATTATGAAATAAAGAGCTGGACTTTTTAGCATCTAACATCTTACTGTTGGGTGTATGTCAAGTCTTACACTTGCTTCTTAGAAAATTCACGTTGTATAAAAACAGCACACTTGTGACCAGCTGCCCAGTGAGGAGCAAAACTTGACATCCAACCTTCTTCCAGGTGTCCCCTCTATGAAGAGTCATGGGTGGTCTGTTACGTTTCACGTTTTAAACAGGATTACCTCACTGTGAGAGAGGATCCAAACCACTAAGTGTAAACCTCGCACGCCCAGTGTTGCCCGCAGCACAGATTGTCATGGGAACCACAAGGGGATTGTAAAGGAAAGGTTAGCATTACGGTGAAACTGCCATCTTAGACATAAGCCACACGTAAACATCTGTGACCAAACAACTGAGACGAGTTTACACTTAACGGCTGAGACATTACTGCACAGAAAGAACGGTTTCTACTCTTGCATCATCTGGATTACTGAATGTTGCACCATTAAAAAGTCACCTTAAATCCCAAAATGCAAAGAATGTTTTCTTCTCTTTTGGCCTTACCTTTTATGCTTCCTCTACTCTTTCAGTGAAAACGGCAGAAAATAATAATAGTTTTAGAGTCTTTTAGCAAAAGTAGGTCAGTGGAGCCAACTGTCAGAAGCAGGAAGAGGGAGATGCGGAGCGGCAATATTCCAGCTACTGTAGGTCCCCTCAGGTCAGAGCTACTCCCAACACAGAGTGGCCACTGATGCACAAACTACAGTACTGTCATGTTCCTCAGTGTGTTGTATCGCTGTGGACAGAGACGACATCTGTGTCCAGACAGTGGAGGTGTATGTGTGGGTGGGCTGTCAGTGTGTGAATGTTGAGGATTAAAGACAATGCTTATTGTGTGTGTACGAGGTTACAGAAGAGTGGGTCTGTGCATGTGTGTGTGTTTTATTGTAGGGCAAGTAGATCAAGTCAGTTTTAGATCATTCTCCAACCTCTAGCAGTAACCTCTCTGGCTCTAACTCCACCCATCCTGTCCTATACGTCCACTGCAGCTCTGATATCAGATACGCACACAAAATGCCACAAAATCAGGCACAAAATGATCACAACACAAACACAAACACATTTTTTGACTGACAGCTTGGGGAGGAGGGAGTTACTGTATTTGTGTCATGTTGACAGACAGCAATAAACATTGATCGAATTATTTCCTGGCCAGACTACGACACACCAGGACTGAAACCACTGCTCTGCTGCAGGGAGAGTGCGTTAAGTTAGCTATAATTATGGCATCCATTTGAATTGTAGCTAAAATAAAATAAAAGTAGAGTCATGTTCTGAAATATAAGGGTTTACACCTGAAAAATATCCTTGGATAGAGAGGTATTGTATGCTAAATTCTCAGTGTAAACAAGTCCACATTTGATCTTGAAGCTATAATTAAGGAGAGTAAAGATCCAACAAAAATACCGGTACACGTAGCATTGACGAGAGATGTTTCCTTTAAACTCTCTAATGTCTGAGCAAGTCAGTTTGCAGAGCTAAAACCCAATAAACAACTTTATCACATGATCAAATCATTCTTCATTACCAGGAAAAAGACATCACTCTGTTTCCCGAGAAATATTTCAGTTCCTGTTTTAGTGGTTTTTAAAGTTGACGTGCCTTGACAAGACAAGCCTTACGACATTATAGTAAAATGATCCACTGGATATTAAGAAGCTTGTCAATATTGTTGCCATGAGGTAAAAACTGCTCAGCTACAATTTTTTGTATCAAATCTCATCTGGATTGAGTTGCACCAGCTAAATCACTAAGTTTGTGTGTAAAATCCTTAGTAGTAGAAGTTCTTAGCCAGCTAGTTTTAAACTTATGAATTACAAAATAGGGTTACATAAGTAAAGACAAAAAGTAAAAAAAAAAAGGTTGCTAGACAACATCTGCAGTGCAAATTCAATCAACTATGTAAACTGTAGCATCAAGAGTGCCAACAAATAACAGTTTTAGGGGATCAAACAATAACTTTGCTGTAAATCCTTTGTAGCCTTTATAAGATGCAACCCAAAACAGTGAGAAATGTGGGTTGAATGGTTTTTCACTGTCTCTAATGCCTTCTAATTCTTTGTCAAACACCTCTTCCAATTGTATCTTGTATCTCTCTATATAAATACTAAGCTGCTAGATGGTGCAGATAAATCACCTCCCTCCCAGCTTTCCAGTCAGGGGAGCAGGACTCTGCTCTCTGTGATCCTGATCCTCGGTGGGCACCATGTCGGCTCAGAGGAGGATACAGTTTCCTGGGGTTTGCCGCACAAGACAAGTACAGACAAGAGACTGAGGGAGAGATGGATTTGTGAAATCTGACCTGGTTGCAGCCTTCTCCGTGAGCTCTGTATATCATGCTAATGCCCTGTGTGTGTGTGTGTGTGTGTGTGCGTGTGTGTGGTGGGGGTACGTCCCCTGTTTCACCCTCTGGGCAAGAGTTGAAAGGTTGTACTGTAGAAGTGAGATAGATTTCATGTCATCAGCATGATAACATAATGAGATGTCCTCAAAGCTCATATTTTAAGTTTTGATTTAATTATAACATACTCATGAGTCCATAAAATTAAATCCAGATGTGATTGTGTGTCGGTAATGTACAGACCTCTGACTTATACACCCAATTTAATCATATCTGTTTCTTTAACATGAGCATGTCATCAGAAGATACATGTGTGAATTGAATTAGGCACCAGTGTGTCAGTTAGATGTCAGTTAAATGTCAGTTAAGGCTAACGTTAGCTAGGGTTTAATTAGTTAAACCCCTAGCTAACATTAACTGTCAACTGAAAATGTCTAGTTCCCTGTGATGTTAAAGCAGTTGAAGAAACCAGCAGCATATGGCAAGTATAGCTCTCCTCCAGAGTATCTCTCAGTTTTTATGAAAGATATTTTATCTTTATCTTTAAGAAAATAGCTTGGCTAATATTAATGCTAGCTAACATTAGCCATTCTGGTAAGCTAGCAAAGCTGGATGTTACATGGGTTATCCTTAATTTTTTACTAACTTTTACATGTGTAACGTTACTTACATTAAAGCTTTAACCCCATTCAGGTGTAGCGACACAGTTACATACACCCGTCCCCTCAGGGTTCATTTACATTCTTTAAATCTGTCGGGGGACATTGGCTGAATGGAAAACACCCATAAAACCTGAGTGACTGACATGTCATTGTGCCAGAGGAAGATGTTTTCAAAAACCAAACCAAAAGAAAATAAACAAACAATAAGCTGTTGAGCCCAGCAATTAGTGGTTTTGTCATGTAACTGGTAGTCAGCGTAGGAGTGGAAACACATCCTATTGCACAAGGAACAGGAACAACACAAAACATTCCTGCAACAGAGCAGATAACTACAGCCAAAGTCACAACTGTATTAAATGACAGGAATTTAGTTGTGTTTCACACGCATAAAACTGCAAAGCACCAACATACAGCACGTTTAAAAGACTCTTAAGACTGACACACCAAAGGAAGAATTATTTCCTATGTGGTTCTTGAGCGTAAGTATAATTCAGGTAGCTGCAAGGCCTCCATTTCTAGGAACTCCTCACTTGTGACTGAAAGCAGCTCTGTCATGCTTTCTGACCTGACCCAGTTAGTCAAACACAGGTTTATTTGGACACCAAACACCAACGCTTCATTCCAACCACGGCACCATTGATCTCATACTCAACTATATTTTTACTGTCATTAAAGCTCCACCGTTGCGGCACTCCTTTGTGGTGCTACTCCGCTGCAAACCACATGAGTAGATTAGCAGAGCAAAATCAGCCCCTTTGAATTGCTCATAAGGAGGACGAAGGAGTTAAAGAAGCCATTGTGTTTATTTTGGTCTCAATGAAGCTGCTGTGCGCTGTTACTGATATCTTAGTTTCAACCATTTTTTTCTGAGAAATATTTAAAGAAAGGGGGCTGTGCATGTGTGGTTAAGTGTGATAACAAGGGAATAAAGCAGAGTTGTGTTTGTGTTAACTTGTGTGTAAAATCACTTAAGGGATTTGGCTGTAGTTTCTGCAGGATCTGAATGAAATTGTTTAGGTCAGATGGGTGTTGGTGCAGAGGTGATTTTGCAGGGGCTCATAGGTAATCATCAGGGGCGAGCTGAGACTTTCTTTCCCAAACCTCTCATTTATATCTGCTTTTTATTAAAGCTTATGTTGGCTACAAAACTGTCCGGTGATCCCTGTGACCTGAGAAGCCAAAATATCTATCTACATCCTTAAAGGGTCAGTTCACCCAAAATGAGCCAAACAAAAAACATGATTTCTCACTTACTTCTGGTAGTATCGAGCCATGTACACAGATTTTGGTTTTATGCGCCCTGGTTTTGAGAAATCTGCCTCCATCCGAGCCTGATAATCAGACTGAATTGCTATTTTATTTCACATCATTCATTTAGCCTGACACCAGGTTCATGTTAGCAGTTTTCCTGTTGGGAAGGGGGTGTCATCACTCAGCCGTGACAAAAACAGGAAACCGATAAGTAAATGCCAACAAATCTATAGTATTTATTGTAGTAAATAAAATAAACTGAGGTAAGGTAAGGTTCGGATATGAGGTGTGTAAGTCAGTGACATCAGTAGTGTAAGGTGGTGTGAAGGTGGTGTGAAGTAAAAATAAAACAAAAGCAAACAGTGTTGCAGGCGCCCCACAATGGAGATAAATGTTGTTTGTGGAGCTCACAGCAATGAAAAATGTGCCCCAAATTTCATGGCTTGAAAAAAAAAAAATCTACCCACCATGAGTCCCTTTTTATGTTTCTGCAAAGTAACCGCTTTTTGCTCTGACTAAAAAGAGGGAGAACTGACTGAGGCGGGGATGAAGCTGAAACACATTGTCTCCACTGAGTAAAGCTAACCGAGGCTTTTTGCTAATTCATACGACCTGAAGTCGACTCAGTGAGAGAGTGGGTGAGGAGGAGAGGCAGAGAAGGGAGGGAGAACGGGAGCTTGTCGCTGTGTATCTGCTTTGTTCAGGCACTCTGACATTTCAGGCTAAAAGTAGTGCTCCTTCAGTCATAATTTAGTTTGCTACAGCACTGCAGCAAAAGAATGACAAACTAGAGTAAACATGCCATATACAACCTATTGTCTCTGGGAGTGCAGAGACGACAGCAAAGGCATCGGATACACTCCCTTTTTATTAGTATAACTCTGAAGTCAGTGCCACATGTCGGTTATGCTTGTCGTTGTAGAAATACAAAGAGTGATGTCTGTTACTCGCTTTTTGGCCTTTATCTTTCACTTAATATTTTATGTTATGTTTTTAATTAATTTTACAGCTATTTATACACTGCCAACGGCATCAAAAACAAATGACATGACATAAGATCAGAGGTTCTCAAACCTTTTAGCCACGCTGGCAGTGTGGCTCTATAGGAACGGCAGTGTTGGTCGGTTCAAAGTGAAATATCTCAGCAACTGTTGGATGGATTTCCATGGATTTCATGGTGTCATTAGTGATCCCCTGACTTTTCATCTACCACCACCAACAACTCAAGGTTTTCATGTATCCAGTGAAATATCTCAACATCTACTAATATTGATTGGCACAAAATTTAGTACAGACATTCATAGTTCCAGATGATGTATCCTAATGACTTTGGTGATCCTCCCTGAGGTTAATGAGACTTTTGTGGTTTTAAGTGAAATATTTCAACAGATATTGGATGGACTGCCATGACGTTTGGTACAGACATCCATGTCGCCCTCAGGATGAATTGTGATGACTCTGATGATCCCTTAACTTTTCATCTAGTGCCACCATCAGGTCAAAAATCTCAATTTGTCCAATACTTTGATTGATAATGACATTCTCATCAGCCTCAGCTGTGCTTTATTATTGCAAATTAGCAAATGTTAGCATGCTAACAAGCTAAAATAAGATGGTACACATATACTAAACCCCAACATGTTAGCATTGTCCTTGTGAATAATTTTAGAGGCCTAAAGAGGTAAAACTATTCAGTATTTTACAAGAAATGTGCAACAATTAGAGAAAAGACAAAAAGAGGTAATTTTCTATATTTCCTGCCTTTGTAGTCATCTGGCGACCCTTTAGATTAATCTTGTGACCCCTTGAGGGGTTCAGACCCCTAGGTTGGGAACTACCACATAAGACTGTTGCAAAATCACACATCCCCTACTTCAAGCTGTTCATTCAACACTGAACTCTAATTTTGTGGATAGAATAGCTCAAAGATTTGCAAATCCACTACTAATGATGAAACTAATGATTTAGAAAGAAAACAGGCCAGCGGTAGTAAATTTGCACCAATAAGAATGAAATACTTGAATATTCAACACAAAACACACAGTACAATTTCCATCACTAACCAAAGAGCTAATTAGTACAGAAAATATAAGTGATCTATATTCTGCAACCTTCAGCTGCGTCTGTGAATAAACACACTGATGCCTGCTGGCCAACCTCCACACGAATCTGTGCGCTGTGATTGGCTGGTTTGTTGCAGAGAGTCATCTGGCTGCGTACCTCCTGGCTGTGATGTTCAAAGGGAACGTCGGTGTATCTCAGTCAGAAGTGGGTCAGTGGAGGCATTAACATACATTACACATCAAATGATGCAATATCTGGGAATATCCTCCTGCTCACTGTCCACTAACCATCAGTGGAGCTGCTGCAGAGCACTTAGAGTCTGCATGGAGATTAAATATGTCTAAATATATATAAATACACTAGTGTTGATGTGTACAATGCAAGCAGTTTAAAAGATAATACATGCTCAGAGCTCTACAAGTGCTCTGAGCATGTATTATCTTGTGTGTGTGTGTATAGTTGACAATTTTGCCATTGGTGTGTGTGTTGCAAAGGGGAGGGGGGACTCATCACAGTTAAAGGAAGAGTTTGACATTTTGGGAAATGCATTAGCTGTTAGATGTCTGTCAGTTCAATGTATGGTTACAGTCAGCAGTCGGTTAGCTTAGCATAAAGAAACAGCTAGCCTGGCTCTGTAAAAAGGTAACAAAATCTGCCTACCAGCACCTTTAAAGCTCATTAATTATCAGTGAATAAAAAAAGACAATATCTCTGGTTCTGCTGCATTAAAAAATGTTTTAGCAGTCCATCGTGAGTCCAACAACGTTATAGAAGTGTGATGCTGAATTGGTGGAGAACTCTTTTAAACACAAAAAGGATTATACAGTATGATACACAGAGTGACATGATAAGTGCTGAGCCAATCTATGAAGCATCATTATCCATAATGGTTTTGCCACAATCCTGGCCAGAGATTATTTCAAAATGGCTGCAAACCCCCCCCCCCAAAAAACAATATTAAATTATTATACAACCTGACAGCATTTTCCCCATTTTCTTCTACCTATGAGTCAGTCAGGTCCTGCTGTAATTCTACTGCTCATCACGTACATTATGATTACAGTTGGTTTTAAAATAAAAACACTCACACAAAGTACATGTTGAAAAGATTTTCTTGTGGTGCATAATGCTCGGTTAAAAACATCTGCCTGTTATACAAGAACGCCCACACAGCAGAGGGCACGGCTCCTCTCGGCTTTCTAAAAAGGGTAAAAGTTGAAAAATCAATACACAAACTCTGCACAGAGCTCCTGCAACGGGGAACTGGAGACCAAAAGCATGACGTTCTCATTAGTCTCGGATCCATTACACTGACTAATTATTACAATCATAGCATGTAATAACCTCTGACTATGACTTTAACTCTTCCTCTTCACTAAGATAAATCAATTTTTGGTGATTGTTTAGCATCAGTATGTATCAGAGCCTACTCAACCATGCAGCAAACAACCGCACCCACGCTGCAGAAGTTCCCCTGGGCCACCCTTCAACCATCACTTTTACTCTCTTCTTAACCCCAATCACAACCACAAGTCCCAAGCCAACCAGTGTGACCTCGCTGTAATCCTCAAGCAGCCGGTTCAGCCCTGCAGCCCACCTGTAAAACCCACGCCTGCTTCCACACTTTACAACCGACCCTTGGCAAGCTTACCGTCCTCGTAGAAGACATCCTCCGCTTCTTCGCGCATCATCTCATCCAGGTCATCCTCTGCAATGTCGGTAAAAGCCATCACTACTCCTTTTCTTCTTCTTCTTCTTTTTCCTCTTCTTCTTCTCTCCCCCTCGTCTCCCTCGGCTGACTAATCGGAGCTTCAGAGAGAGTGACTGGGCTGTAAAATTGAATCAACGCCGGCTCGGCCTCTTCGCTTCAGGCGACAGTCCGATCACCGGCAGGCTCCTCGCTCGAGTAGCAGAGGACTGGGACTGAGCTGAGCTTCAGCTCTCTGCACGAGGATGTGTGTGTGAGTGTGTAAGTGCCAGGTGAAGTGTGTGTGTGTGTGTGTGTGTGTGTGTGTGTGTGTGGGTGAGAGAGAGGACTCCCAGCGACCTTCACTAAGTTTCAGCAACAGTGCTGATTTCATAACATCCTGTACAAAGCTGAAGTGAGAGTGTGCTGTTTGGAGAGCACTTGTGTGAGTAAGTGTGCGCATGTGTGTGTGTACTGTATGGGGAGGGTCAGTAGTGTGTGCATGTGTGTGTATCCATATGCACAGTATGGCTCTCTACCATGAGTCAGCTGGAGTGGCCGGTGATTAACAGGAATAATTAGATTCTGTATTTTGAGCCGGCAAGGACATGCAAAAAGGGTGTGAAAATATGTGTGTTTGTGTGTACGTGACATGGCGTGTGAGATGTGAGGCTGGCTATACTTGTCATTCCTTCACAGCTCACTAGGAATCATGGCACCACACTGATTGCTCCTACTATTTTTTTCACATGGCCCACATTGAGGGGGCCTCAGCAGAGCTGATAACGTCTGGTGTTGTCTGCTGCTGAAAGTCTCCATGGTGCTGCTCAGGATAAACACACTCACCTGCTCTGAAGAAGAGAGATTCAGACACTGTGGGAGGCTCGGTCTGTACCTCTCTTATAATCATAGTTTTTACACTACACTGCAGTAAGCATCTGTGTGTTTGAAACATAAATATGAGCCAGATTTTGAACAACTCCACAGGTTGTTTGACACCACTTATTGTTGTTTTGAAGATATTTCCAGAATCCTGAAAGACTCTTCTATCCACCTGCTGCACAGTAGAGTAGATTTTTAACAGGTTTCCCAAGCTGCAAGTCTTCTGTTCAGCCAAACAAAGATGTTAGCCAGAGATGACATATCTCCTTGCGTGTCTTAAACAGGTCTATAGTTGTGATTGCAAGTTCGTTCTTGACCTGGGGAACAGTAGTTGACAAAAACAATCTCATCACAAGGTCCACTCAGTAGCTGCTGCTGAGCTTTATAAACGACAGAAAGCTCCAGAACAGCCAATGCTTAACTTTGTGACTTAAAAGTCCAATGCAAAAGTCTCAAAATGTAAAAACTATGAGTAAATGAGAGGCAAACTGTTGCTATGTTGCTCTGTGAGATTAAAAACAAGACTAGGGGTCTGCAATCGTGCTAGCAGCTCTCTGAGGCTGTGCGTAGATGGAGCTCACAATGACAATGCTAACACACAGATGTTTAGCAGGGATAATGTTTACCATGTTCACTGTCTTAGTTTAGCGTGTTAGCATGCTAAGATTTACTAATTAGCGCTAAACACAAAGTAGCTACAACTAAGGCTGATAGTCATGTCAACAGTTTTACATGTAACTGGTCATAAACCAAAGTATTGGACAAATCAAAAATTTGACGATTTGATGAATAAATGAATGAATGTAGAAACGATCAATCCAACACATATTTCAGTGGACCAAAGTGATGGACCGACTGACATTGCCATCACCCGAGCCACACCGCTAGCTTGGCTAAAAATGCTGTTGTGACATTGCTGCATATATGTTGGACACAGAATGACCTCAGCTTCAGTCATTGTTGTTACTGAAGAATTTTTGGTATACATGGGCACCCAAATCAAACTGGGTGCAACTCGTGAACCAAACGAACTCCAAACTAGTTAGTATAGTTCATCCAGCTTTTAAGAGTTTTGCACCATCCCCAGGAGGCCCCTTACCAGTGCCTCTCAATCACTTCACATCCAGTCCCAAATTACTGGTAGCATGCAGTCTTGTCTCTTTCTGACCTTTAATTTATCCTAAGATGAAAAAGTCGACACCGTGCCTCCATCTGTCTTCACTGTGCAGTTTCTCTGACTCACACCCCATTTACACAAACCAATTCCCAACCAAAATAGAAACTAGGCCTCAAGTCAATTCATTATCACTTTTCCTTCAGACTTCCTCTCCCCTGCCACCGCCTCCCTTTAAGGCCAAAGCTCAAGGGAAGACAAACTCATTTTCACTGAGGCTAGTCCAGACAATTCAGATACACCACATCAATCAGGAGGTGGGATGTGGGGTCAGAATACAGATGAAGCACACGTGCTGTGGACTGAAAGTTGTGTTGTGTCATTTGTTGGGTTGACGGCGATGTTTACACATGTATAGGATGAGAGGACTTCTTATTTGTCATTGAGGTCATTGATGAGGATGATTTGAGAAATAGGCTACAGTTAGGTGTTTGGTTATGGGTGTTAAAGAGACAGCATGTGCACATGTGTTTGCATGATATCTGTCAGTCTGAACCAGGAACCAAAACTGTGATAGCGGCTGGAAGCAAAAATAGAGACTCTGAACTGCTTTGACTACCACAACCCAAAACACTCGGGCAAATTGCTCTTTATAGCCCACAAAAAAAGAGAACTAAACGGTCTCCTTTAGACCGTTTCATTATTTCTAAGATATACTTGCACATAACTTACACGTGCGTGTGCATATAAAGGGTGCATTAATGTATGTGTGCTTATATGGGTGTAAATCACGAATCACTTTGCTGATTCGAATCGTTTCATTCAGGTCAAAGATTCATCCTCACTGGCTGTGAAGTTTGTTAACTTTTTTCCAAGCCACTGTAAGCCACTGCGTCACTATTCAAAATTGACTTCAGTATGTACAACAGTAAGTGAACGTCTCACGACGCCATGTTGTTCTGCGCTGCTTCGAATAATCCCCACGTAATATATTGATGACATATAATATTACACTCAAAGTTGTTGCATAATCATGCAACTCTGCAAGGCTCCATGCAAATTTATATTGTTTTTTTTTTTTAAGACAAGAACCACATGAACTACTTGCAAACACTTTTTTGATAGTTACATCTGTCAAACAAGTGATGGGGATGGTGGTTATTTGAACAGTTATAATTAATGTTCTCTAACCAATATGTCGGTGCACAGCAGACAGCAGGGACATTTTTGACTTAGTGCTCTGATCCTGGAAACATGATGCACATACAGAACACTGACACATGCAAAGCAAAGCCCACTGTCTTATGCAGATACGTCCCACTCCCATCTGTTCACTGCTATAATCATAACATGTTCTGGTGACTGTATCATGATTTATGTGCAAAACATTAGAGATTAAACCCAGAGTTACATTATTCACAACAAAAATGGTGCATGCATTTATGAAAGGTTCCAAATCTGAGCGTTCGCAGACATTTCAGCAACTTTTTGTTTTCTCTCTCTCTCTCTCTCAGCAGGAGCTTCTGAACATGAGCTACTTTACAGGCAGGAAAACGGGGTCACGTTTGGGCTACATTTGCCCTGCTGCATTTCAATGACTGGTTACATTGTTGTCACCAGCAGAGAAAACCCCCTGCTTTGGGAAATGCAAACGCATGCTGCAGGGATGCAAACACACAATGCCACGCGCACACACACACACACACACACACACACCCAAACACACACGTCCAGATAATAACACACACACACACACACACACAATGCTACCAAAACACTGCACAGACAAACAGACAAGAACATACACACACACCACACACAGTTGTTACTCCGGCCTCGCAAAGACTAGCACAATCAGACCCGCTCGGTACAATGGTGTTGTTTGAATGGGGTCAAACAATGGAGCTCTTTGGCATCTGAATCGAGCCAGATGATGAGTGTCCCAGGAGGCTGAATAGGCGGCTTCAGCCTCCTACACACTCGCTCTTCTGGCCCTGACAATATGCATCAGTGCGCCGCCTGTTACTGTGGACTAAAATATCCGTTATTAGCATGGAAGCAGCAACTCATTAGCATCCAGGCTAATTCTATGGTGCAAGCTAATTTGCATGTATGCAGCCTCTTGCACAGATGCTACAATGGCCATAAAATACTAGAAAACTACAGAAAGTTATTAGCGTCAGACAATAGTATTCCTACATTAAAAACCTAAACATTTAGGTGTACTTACATTATTTACTGTCAACTTTTCTGGATTGGCTGGAAGACTAAAACTAAACATCTCAAGATACAGAAAAGTACACAGAACATTCAATCAAGTTAACTGCAGAATTATAGAAATATTTTTAAAAAGTAGTTTCACGTCTCAGATCATGCTATTTGAGTGTATCGGATCACCTGGTTTAGAAAAGACTTACGTACTTGCTTGTGTCTAAAGTGACTCATGGATGAAAACGATCAATGTTCTCAGAAAGGTGCAGGTTATTTTTGCTATTGTTTTGCACTCCAGGGCTGCAGCTACCATTGAGGTCACTGAGTTCATGTCCTGTTTTTTTTTTCTGGAAATTTGTTTTTTTTTTAGCAACATGGGGAGAATTTAAATTCTACAATTAAAAAATAACATTTGTTAGATATTTAATAAGCTGATTCCAGTATTTTTTCACCTGTAAGATCTTCAAACTGTAATTTCAACCCAATGCATAATACTTGCTGATATAATAATAACATATTAAATCTATGTCTTCTGGAAAGGACTGCAGGATATGAATGTATAAAGAAGCAATTAAACAGGCAATGACACTATAAAAATTACAAGCATGACTGAAAAGTGGAGAATACACGCGTCACAACAGGATATTGTTGCTACACAAGAAGCCAATTCATAAATCCTGTGGAAACTGGATTTCCGAGTACAGGGAACTTGAGTAAATGCATGCTGCAACAGCATGTCACCCCAGGCCCAGACTGCTCAGAGATATCAAATACATGGAGAGGCGAGTAGGTGGGGAAGTTTAAGGAGGAGACAGATGGCAAAACTTCTGGAAAAAGTTCTTGATGTCAGCGTGACTTCCTCCTTCAAACCATGACAGACAGGTACGAGTCTAAGGTGATGGAAAAGGAGGGAGGACAGAAATATAATGTCCTTTTTGGAGGATGGTGCAACAAGGGCTCCTTAGCTGAACTCACCTTTGATAATTCCCACAGACTAATGTGAGTGAGAGTGAGAGGATGATGGGTGGAAGACACAGGAAAAAAAGAGACCTTTTTGGATATCTTCTCTGCTCTCCTATCGTTCCAGCTCTGTTCTCTCCACCCAGGCCTCTGCCTCTTTTTCTCTCCCTCTGAGAAGGATGACAAAATGGGATGATTGTGAAGGGGCGCCTGGTTACCCTGGTAACAATAATGAGGGCATTGCATGGTAAATCCAATTTGCCATGGCACTCTCTGGCTCATTGCACATGTGTGAGTTAGTGGGTGCGTATGACACGCTTCATGTGTGACAGAGGAAGACCATGTTGTACTATACTGTTGCCCACCTTGCACATACTCATGCATGTAGATACACACACCTAAAGACACACACAGGCTCACACGTCTTTGCTAGGTCTCTGCAATTTCTTAACAACCAAGAGCTGTTCCCACTTGAAGAAACAACAACAAACTGGAGACCACAGAGCGGATCTTGATGCTACTTTCTTACAGGAAGTCGCAGAACAGGACAGTCATACTCACACCAAAGCAGGTAAAACCTAAATTATTCAAATCTTAGACCTGAGAATGGGTAAAATGAATAAAACTGAGAGCTACTGCATAAAACATAGTGCAATCAGTGTGAACCCCTGATTGAAACACCTCATGAATACCTGGAGTCAGAGGTATTTAACCAGAAAATTAGTCTGTGCAAACAAGAGAGCATCAGAATGTATGAACTTGCAAATGAGCACTGAATTTCAAATTATTGTAGTTCAAACTTCCCAGTTTCTTAGCAACATCAACACATTATTCAGGCAAACACCACCTGGACAAACATGCAGCCTGTAATTGTTTGAATGGTTCAGTGTGCAGTAGGAAGCATGGTGAGATGAAAGAAAACAGCCAAAGTTATGTTAATAAAAATCCAAAAGTAAAGTTGCAGGAGAACAACTGGTAGATATACCTACTGTAAGCATATCGATATCTTTTCATCTTTATATGGTTGTATGTCCTGACTCTGCGGTACATTTTGTTAAAGAATAATCCCAGCGGATGCTTCCTTGTCAGTGTGAAGCCTACAACTCCTTTTGTGCTGTCACCAATTTCTATATTTGAGCTCTCTCCCTGTCTCTCCCTGTCGCCATTGTATTTTGTCTTTCTCTGTTCCACAATTGGATCCTTTTCTCTCGCTCATTCACTCTTTGCCTTTCTGCCTCCGTCCCAGAGTGCACAGAGGGCATCAGACAATGGCAGCAATACAGCCGCTGCACGCCAGCTGTGCAGACTGGCACCACAGAGATGGCAGTGCCCATGCTGTGCCCTGCTGCTGCCGGGTACACCTGGAGGGAAGAGATAACAGGCAGCTGAAGCACTCAACCAAATGAATCAGCAGACCCACAGCCTTATCTCTTCTTGTCTCTGACCCTCAGTATCAAATTTACACTGACGTACACAAGACAGCACGGAAGATGATCTCATAAAAACAACTGTTGTGGCTGCAAAGGATGGATTTGTTTCAGGAGGTGTAATTGACTGTTTGCTAAACCCCATCCAGGCTGTGTGCATGGACCAGTAGTAAAAGTGATGTTTGGCATTTAAAGAGTTTGGAGGATGGTGCCATTTTCCTAGCCTTTACAAAACCAAAAACATAACAGCAAAAGTGTAAAGAACAGATTTAACGATGTGTTTATTTGCTGTAACTAAGTTGAAATCATAGATATCATTAGCTTGTCTGGCTAACTAGCTTACTACCTACAGTACAGTTGTAAACAAGCGTTTGTTACAGGCTACGTTAGAAAATGAGGTGAATGACTATCACATCCACTGTGTGGTATTTCCCCTCTGTGTGGATGTTGGTCCTGGATGCTATTAGAGTTCAGGCTAACGTTAGGGACTCCTGCTTTTTATTAGATTTGCGGAGGTTTACACTCTTGCAACCCTACCCAAGGTTGACTACCTGAGACAACGTTACGTTTGCAAAACACATTTTTCTCTTAAGGTTAAAAGTGAAAATTTACATTTGAAATATACAAACAAGTAAGCTAAAAATCCAACCAGGGTTATGTTATGGGGGTTTTGAAGGTTTGATTTTTCCTTATTATACTTATAATATTAGGACTAACCTATGCTGTTTCTTTATTTAAATGTCTTGAATGCTGACCTTTTGGCTGGAACATGCATCTTTAGCCTCAGTCTTTTAGCACGATACCATGGATGCAGCCATCAAGTTCATATTTAAGACCCCTTTTACAAGATTCTCATTTTAAAACAAGCTGGAAACATTAAAAAGTCAACCGGAGACAATGTTTTCAACCGAGCGGCAAAATCAACGGTTGTCGGACTAGAAATGAGAAGCCTGCTTTTGTCTACCTCTGTTTGAAATCGAGAACCTTTTGTTTCACAGATTAATTAGAGGTGAATCTGCCACCATTATTATTGTAAACTGCATGTGCTGTGCAAGAATGAAACAGGCGTAGCAACAGAAACTAAGAGGGGAGGGGATTAGCGAACAGCCAATTAAAACACATAAGACCAAATGGAAAATGTGCTTGTTTTTAGAACTGAGTTTCTCAAAGTAACCTCATTTACATACTACAGCCATCAAATCACCTTGTCGTGACTGTGCAGGTTTCTGACAGTTAATATCTCCCCACAGCCCCAAGCAGTTCATTAGATATTACATAATCTAGTACTATTTTTGACAGGGAGACATTTTCCTGGGTTAGGGGAGATCCAGAAGCCAGATGAGGAGGGTTGCAGCAGGGTGGGGCAACAGGGTGGTAAGAGCTCTGAAAACCACAGTTTCCTCTCCCACGCCGCCCAGCACATCACTGTGTCCTCCAACATTCATTGCAGCCAACACCTGCTGGCTACAGAAAGGGGAAGTCAACTTTCAAAACTAGAAAACACAATCAATTGATGCAATGTACTGTAGAAGGGCAATATTACCCACGGTTATGACCTTCACTGTGAAAGTCGTGGTATGACACAGTGTGGGCATGTTGCACTATTCCTGTGGTCAACAGGTATGTACACATTTACAATTAAACACAAACATCTGGTTTCAAAAGGTGGAGTGAGCAGGCAGAGGTGGGATGCCTTTGAAGATTCAAACAAATTCTACCAAGCAAGCGAACAGGAAGGGAGGATATCACAACACAGCTTCTGAGAAGTAGGGTGTGGACATGGAAGGAAGGTTGGGCAATAGTGTGTAAAATAACATTAAGTGCCCATTGCAGCTGTATTTCTCTGAGAGTACAACAGAGTGCACACGTGCCCCAGTAGCCATAAAGGGCGTCACAGTTAGGAAGTGGGTGGAGGATTTATTCAGAGTCGGAGGATGACAGAACTGGTCACTGAAAGTGTTACACATGTAGCCTTTCTGCCCCGATGGTCAGAGGGACAGGGGCGGTGGGAGCTGGGCTGGAAACTGTAGTGACAGCTCATCATCGCGCATGAGTGCATTAAAAAAAAATAAATACTAAAACTAAAGAATCTCTGTATGTGTGTGTGTGTTTTCACAGTGTCTGGCTTTGCCTCAAGTCCAGAATGATGACATCTGCCATGACTACACATCTGTCCCTCTCTCTGGAGTATGAGAATGTACTAGTTACACCAACCACATATGACCTACATACATCTACATTTCTGTCCTGAGACTGGATTGTTTTGTATTTAAACACCATCTAAAGTAGCAGCTCTTTCAGATATTCCGTGCAAATCATTACACGATATAATGATGCAACACGTTTAAATAAAAACAACAGAGAAATATATATATATATATATATATATGTTATATGCTAACGATACCATGGTCTGTCACTAAGGCTGGGTATCATTTAACATTTTTTTTAAACTGCTTCTAATACAATACCTGAGTTTTGATACAGAATACAAATTATACTTTTAAAAATGTACCCCACATTAATGAATATTATCATGTTTTTCTACAAAACCCATTTTTCTATTGAAAGGGACACTCCAGCAATTTAGTATTACACTTCCTTAAATAAACTATCTTAAAAAAAAAAAAAAAGTCCAAAGTTTGGGTCAAGCTCCAAAAACGCTGGATCCTACATTTCCCATAATGCAACCAATAACTTATTTTCGTTAAACCATCCCTGCCTGGTAAATGCCCACATCTTTCAAACTCAACGCCCCAGGCTTTCTTTTAAAAATCAGTGGTCTCCGATCTCAAGCTGAGATAACCCTTATGACATCACTATGACATCATCAGCGTTATTTTGTCCGTTATTTGGAAAACTCCTCCAGAGTCACAGACGACATTAGACAATTGTTATTTACAGGTTGTGTAGGACTCCCCATGATGAGTAAAATTACCTTTAACAAAATAAATCAGATTTCTCAAATACATCAGTTTTATTTTGTCTTAAGACAAATCAGCCATAAAAGAAATACAGTCTTAAAAGGCAAAAAGTACAACTCAAATGATAGTTTGATCAAAGAAGAAGTAAACAAGACTAATCTGACCAAGCATACAAGCATTCAGTATTTGACAGTTTGCGAGACTCGATGCTAATGACACAGTTCGGTTGGTACTCAAAAGGTATTACAGTGTGACACCCAGCCCTAAAAGAAATAGATTTTAGCTGAGAGGGACAGACAGAGACTCTCCCACAGCACTGGAGAGTCGAATCAAGGCCTTCTTTCCGGTTCATCAGCATTTGAATGTTTCTTCTCATCTGTGAAGCCAGCATGGCTTTAACAAGGCCAGCATCTCGCTCTCTTGCAAGAACGAACACACACACACAATTATGTTAGTCTGGCATCCTTCTGTGGGGAATGGACACTCAATAAAGCCACATCCTGACCACCATGAAAACCCAGGAGTTCTACTGAGAAGCACAAAGAAGAAACTGGCAACCCAGGGACACGGGAACCATGAGCTCATGAGCTAGTGTTGCCATATACTCAGAGGATGCCAAATCTTCCAGCCTTGGCCCTGAGACGCTGAAACTTGCATAAAGGTCGATCAGCTAGCCTTATGCTATTCAGCAAGAATTTCTCATTTGTGTCCCAGTGAATTGAGTGAAACAATGAGGTGGTGGGAGGCATTTTTTTGTTGTCTGTGCAGTGTGTTTGGTGCCCGATAGCAACATGTCTGAAGACCTGACGGAAACTAAATGATGATTTGGCAAGTACACTATAAATTCTGAGACAAGAATCTGGACACACACTGACAAGAAGAGGAGACAGAGCCGAGAAAGGAAAGAGGACAGTGAATCAAGTTCTTTTATGTAATAAAAATGTTGTAACATGGACTTTTGCCTGAAACTAATTCGTCCTGCTATGCTTCAGATCAACTTCATGTATTTGATTTTTTGGTTTTTATAGCAGTCCACATCATATCTTGTCCTGCTGCAGTGGGATTTTAAAATACATGCCTCCAAGAAAAATGAAAACAAACAAAAACAAAAAAACAGCCTCATCACAGTATATTTCTGAGCATTTCTCTGGTATTGACTGTGTTGTGTTTTTCCATCATGAAATTGCTTTCAAAGTGTGTTTTCTTTCAAACATGGCACAAACAGCCAGAAGACAAGGTCAACCTGAACTTTTCTTTAAATACGTCTGGACTGTAACAACAACAACATGCTACTGCATCGATTCTGTTTGCTCTTTCCATTATAGAGAGAGGTCAGAGGTCAAAAATTACCCCACCAAAAACATATTTTCTCATAGCTTTTGTTCGTGGTATCTAGCCATGTGGGCAGCTTTAAGTAATAACCGTTAGCACCATTCACCTCCACATTATTGACATAGTGGCAGAAATCTCAGAGACACATATCGCAAAACCTGAACAAATAAAACCAAAACTATCTGCATGTTTAGATACTCCAGAGGTATGTCAGAAAAAATGTTTGTTTTTTGTTGTTTTTGTTTTTTTTACCAGCATATTTTTGATAGACTATAATACAGTGACAACAGGAGTATATTCTACATGTCTGAGTTCATAAGGATCATGTTCAAAGACTGAAAATATTGGCATATATATAAGACTGGCTGTCAAACACAAATGGAAATCAGAGCTACAGCAGAAATAAACAAGTACAACACGTGCCCTTCTTCTTCTTCTTCTTCTTCGGGAAATGCAGGCTGTGTTTTATTTTGCTCTCTCCTCCCTCTGTCTCTCACTCCCCCCTTGTCTTTCTCTCTTTCCATTAGTCTCTCTCTCTCTGTGTTCATAAGCAGCCCACGCAGCAGCCCTGCTTGTTGACTTTATTGTGTGAAATTACAGAGAAAGGGCCAACACGATTCCACACTTGCACGCGCCCTGCGAGCTCGTGAATTGAATTCTTTTCAGGGCGAGAGAGGGACGGAGAAACACGCGGATAAGCAGGAGAGGAAGAAGAAAGAGAGAGAGAGAATCATCTCCAGCTACAGCTGACAACTGGAAAATGAGCCGAGGCAATATGTAATCTCCTCTGATGTAGTTTTACATCCCAGTGCCGCCTCCTGCATCAGCGGCAGCAGAGGCTACAGGAGTGAGGAGGCGCGTTGCTATGGAGTGGGAAGATTTTCAGAGAGTGACTACCATTACAAATCTAGTTGGAGAGAGGAGAGGAGAGGAGAAGCAGGGGGATAATGAAGATCTGCATGGAGGGAGGAGAGGAATGGGGGGCGGTGGGAGAGAGGGAGGTCGCAGGGCATGAGGACGATAAGTGAGAAGAGAGGAGGGAGGCTGAAGGAGAGATGAGAAGGAAATAAAGCAATAAAGCAAATGCAATAAGGGCAGAGGTGAGGGACAGGGAGGTGCAGAAAAGAGTGGGGGATGACAACAAAAGAAATAAAGGAGAAGAAAAATGTGCAGGGTCAGGCAGGTCATAGAATAACAGAATAACACAATCTGGTAAAGTGTTTTATTTTAATCACTTCCATTATGGCTTCAGCTCCATCTAAAGTTTAAACGACAGCCTGACAGATAATGAGCGAGAGATCCAGTTTTGACTGTGCATCTCGTCACAAGGAAGCTTCTGTATTATTCATAAAGTCAGTCGGGTGATCCTTCGCCCGCAGCGTGGTGCCAGAAACAGGAAGAATTAATTGCAACCTTCAGAGGAGGAAGAGAGCTGTTTTCATCACATTACACACACTAAGACACTGTTAAGAGCAGAAGAAGCGCAATCTTGGTGTTGCTTCACTTCCCCCTGAGCTAAGTAGAGGAACATACAGCATGTGTGTCCTGTATGTTTGTGCTGAACTGCAATGAAGACAGTCATTGTATTATTAAACTGTGGAGGCCCTCTACTGGTGACTACTGGGAACACAAATGTTTAGTCAGGATGGAAACAGACACAATAACATTTTCTTATTTTTAGAGATGGACATTTTTAAATAATTTCCAAAAATGCACATGGAACTTTCAATGTATTTTGCAAGAGACAGCATATGGGCATGGTGGCCAAGTGGTAAGGCGTTGGTCTCGTAAACCAAAGATCATGGGTTCAATCCCCATCCATGCCTTTAAAATGCTACAAACCTCTATCTGTACAGCAAGCTTAGGCTAGACTGCAGACCAAACCGTACACAGGCTAAAAGAGGCAACTTTCTCCAACTTAAAACCAGAAACTGATCCACAATCCGATTAGATTCATAATTTAGTCACCACAATTCCAGATTAAGACTTTGAGAGGCATGGGTCTGCATCACCAGTGCTGTAAGCTAACAGAAAACATATTCATAAAGCCAAATATGTCTCTCAAAACAATGACTGTCTTTCTGTGATACATCACAAGAGACAGTGACAACGTGAAAATATGCTAAAGTCTAGCTTTTAATTCACAGTTAAGAACTTCAAAGCTTCCAGGACAGTGTCGCATCACATTTCAGATGCTTTTTGTCCGAAGCAAGCGAGTAACATTTCTCACACGCAAACACAAATCTGGAGGACTTTGGGGTTCACTGTCTTTCTTAAGGACACTTGGACATGCGAGGGACTGAACCACCATCCCTACGATCAACTGGCACTCAATCTAGGAAACAAAAATGTCACACTCAACATTTGGCAGATGCTTTTGTTAACTTGTGTCAGTGTCTTGCTCAAAGACACTTTGACATGCGGACAGGAGGAGCCAGGAATCAAACCAACAACCCCGCGATTAATTGCCGAGCCACAACCTCCCCCAGTGTCTCACCTTTCTCTTACAAATGTGGTTGGGAGCAGCGATTAGCCTTTTTGTCTCTGCTGTGATGGACAGACAAACACATGTCACAGTGTTAAACCCTGAGACTTTATTTGATACAAACCGGTGTCTTTTGCCTCATGTTGTTGTTATTTTTCAGCTGCGTCATATAACCACAGTTTCCAGTTAACACAGTGAAAACAAGATGGTGTAAGATTGTAATTGTTTTGTGTTAGAATTTAACTTTAACTTACTCATCTCCCTACTGTTTCCACAACAAAACTGCGATGTATGGCCTGATACATACGTACAGTACATACTGAGGTTACTGAGGTAGTGGATAGTGGATGAGAACCACCAAAGTACACAAAGTCCTCTAGGCAATAACAAAGGACGAGTGGGCTGTCAAAGTGAGTCACCTCTGAAAAAATACTTGTAGATTCGAATAACTCACTGAAATTAAGTGAGTTGAGTTGCCAAGGCTACTGCAACTTACTAAACATGTGAGATTAAATGTATGTAAATCAACAGAATAATTTAAAATGTGAAACTTCAGAAATATGTGAGAGACGAAACAGTGAAACACTGATATGTTTGAAGCGATCAGCAGATTGTCAGTAAAGTCACAGAGTAAATATTCAATACTTTTAACCAAGAAACGCAGTGATTTTAAATCCAGAATAAATGGCCTGTGTGGGAAAATATAAAAAGACTCATTCAGGTTTAATCAACATTAAGATAAGAGGCAAGCGACTTTAACGGTCCTGCAAGACAGAAAGTGGGATGGTCACCATAAAAACAGTCCTGATTGGATAAGCTGCAGTTTATCTACACAAGCACAACAACAAGGCTCTGTGAAGAGATACAGTAAATAAGATAACCATACAGAGGAACATTCGTTTCTGACATTAGGGAACAATAACAGGATGACTTTTAACTGTAGCTTCTTCCAACTTCCTGTTTTAGTTGAGCCGCTTTTTTTTTACAGTCTGATGGAAGCCGACAGCGTTGTTATTTTCATCAATAGTTTGGTGGTAATACACCTTTGATATAGTCATCCTATCTGTTGTGCTTATCAGAGCAGTTCATATCAAAGCTTAAGTGTTTGAATCTTGCAACTATTATATGTTGGAGGCCTTTACTCTCTGGCGACTGCTGGTTAAACCCTACAGCCTTTACTCTTTTATGAATGATTACTGAGATAATCACAAGTGGACGAAGCCACTGGAAGACTTCTCCCGAGGAAATAATCAATAACCTTCAACCTCGGTGCTTAGTCTTTGAAGCGTTGGCTTCCAAGCGACGCTGCTGCTGACAGTCGGACTAAAAAGGGCTGGATGGGAACGTGTTTTCTAGCAGAGAAAGGAAACAACTGCAAACAAGAGAATCAATGAGATTATCACACGCTTGCGCCAAAGTAAAAGTCTTCTTAGATTTTTTTCAAGATTCAAGAACTTTATTTGTCACATGCACGTGTAGGATGTGCAGTGAAATGAAAAATGGCAATGCCCACAGATTTGTATTCGTTTCTTAAGACATTGTTGTAAGATGTTTTAGTCTTAGGTAGCTTAATGTTTAATGATTAGTTTGGTGCCTCCTGTCTATGTAATGGCTACTACACAGATGTAACAGCAAGAACTGGCTTAAGTTACTTGATACTATCTGTACCTGAATGCAAACTGAGTCGGTGCGGCTGAACATTTCTGTTTTTGCCCTCAGTGCTCAAAGCTTTACCAGCCACTGAAAGTATTTGAACAACATTTAAACGAGGGCTTGGTTTTATCTCACAGTCAAAAACTGTTCTGCATCAGCTGGAGCCTCAGTTTTGAATTACGTTCACAAATTTAACAAAAATGGCATTAACATTAAACATACAGGCACTTCAGTATACTGTAGTGAGTAGCTGTGGATGGATGTGAATTTGAAATTATAGTTAATGTTACTAAATCATTTTCAAATTTTATTGTCACACA
The DNA here is from genome assembly GCA_008360985.2 of Macquaria ambigua. Classification (NCBI taxonomy): domain Eukaryota; kingdom Metazoa; phylum Chordata; class Actinopteri; order Centrarchiformes; family Percichthyidae; genus Macquaria; species Macquaria ambigua. The sequence goes on along the minus strand of VMKM01000058.1, from coordinate 85,151 downwards.
TTAAAAGTTAAGACAGTCACCTGACATAATATTGGCTGGCTGAAGTATTATTCCACATATTTGGTTTAATTTGAAAATCCAGCAAAAATGGAAAACAAGAAAAAACAAAACACAGTTATTTTTGTTGTCTTTGTCCATTTTTCAAAGCATAGCCTGATTTTGTGTTTCTATCATCACTAGTGGGAGTATAGAGGGAAAAGCCTGAGGGCCAGAGGTGGGGAGGGAGTTTATTTTCAGGAATTTTACAGGAAACGGGGAGAAAATGTTTAATAACGCATCATCCAGCGCTAATTGGTACTTTTCATTTTCACCTAATTTTTACATAATTTCTAGACAAATTACAAAGTGTGTTCCTATTAGTAAATGATTGCTTCCTGTGTGGCCGTAGTCTGCTGGCAGTTATCAGAACTCACTTGTGTTCGGGTGTGTAACGGGTTTCAGCGCCTCCATTAAACAACATTGATCAAATGCCATCCAGACTAATTGGATTCTTACACAGGACGTGTTTTCTCTCTTAAAAGCATCAGCATTGTAAGTCATAACCACTCAAGCCGATCAGGCTGAAACAACCTAATGTTGTTGAGCACGCAATTAGCAAGTCCATCACACACACCCACACTCACACAAACACTCTCTAGACAAACAACCAAACACAAGGCTTTTATGCTTTGTGTAGAAAGAAAACATTGTATTGATCCCCAGGGTGAAAATTGAATACTTTAGTGTGCAGAGAAACACATTTTCCTCTCTCACTCTCTCCTCATCTCTGCTTCAAACATATCCTCGTCAAAGAGCGCTGACAGGATGTGGGAAGAGGACAAAACGGCACTTTGCTCGCTCAAGACAGAAGTTGTAGCTACTAAATCCTTTCAGCTCAGCAACATTCACACAACAGTAGTGCGCTCAGATTCAATCGATCCATACTCCTAATGCGCCACGATGGTATGCACTTAACACATGTTTTCCCAGTGTGCATGTATCCACAGTTCATATTGTCAGTCAGCAAAAATCTTTTTTTAAAAATGAGACTTTTTTTTTCCCCCCCAGGAAATTACAGTTTGTAAGCAACACCAGATCCACGCTACACACCCCTAAATCCACTTGGCACGACCACACGAGTGCTGTAATCCATTCTCCCTACAATCTGATCCTACACAATCAACACAGATGCTATTTCAATTAAACATTCACTGATTAAGTCTGATGAAATAGACTGCAGTGTCAGCTGACCAACGTCTCTCTCTCTCTCTCTGTGTGTGTGTATGTGTGTGTGTGTGGGAGCCAAACCTTGTTGCTGATGAGATTTTATAATAAAAGTTAAGACAATATTATTTGACCCTGCCTGTTAAAATTGCAACCAAGCAGGTGTGATGTGTGGTTTGCAAAATCGATGTTGGTCTAGGGACGGGTTCAGATTTTATGATGCAGACAGGAGCTATTAGAGAGAGTTTATGTCATGAAATCACATACACCCTGGTGTATAATTTTACTCCCAAACTGAGACATTTCCCACACAATATGTGCTCAACATCAATCTTATCTGGCACCTAGTCCACTGCGGGGGATGTAAGTGGCGCCTGATTGGTGTAAAAAGACAGAGAACCACTCACTGAGCCACATCACTAATTTAAAATACAGAACCGGGAGCACTGTGAGGTATATTTACATACATTTAAAATCATCAAGTACCATTAGAGACAATAGATAACAGTGTCTATTATCCACAGCATGAAGCACATGAGGGTTTTCTCAGAGTGGCAGCAACACACAGACTGTAGTTGTCACTAACAACACTTCATTTGACAAGACAGAGATGACTTCACTGGGAGCTTCTCAGGTTCACAGCAGCACTTAGACAATTAAAAGTAGAGATGTTTTGAAAGACACACAAAATATGAGGACAGAGAAAAGCGAAACTAATACAAATCAAGACTACAATGCTGTAGTTATTCAAAGCAATCATGAGCACACAACCACTAATCCTCTCATTCAGTCCACAGAGACTTACGGTTGAACTCCCTGCGGCAGACATGAGGCCTCCAGGGTCGGTTTCGTATCCAGTTCAGGCGTCGAGGCATCTCCATGATGCCAAGCTGGTGGCAGTGTTTAATTGCCACTCACCCATCAAAAAGCAGCACCTGGGTGTTTCTGCCCATCCCCAGGACAGATACTCCCGCCAGAGCATTAGTGGTGCCAAGTACCAACGTAGCAGCCTAGACCTTTTCAAGCCAATAATTCACTTTGTCCACAGCCTGTCCTCCACTCTGTGGGAGAGAGCTCTTACAGTAGCTGTTGTGGTGCTCGGCTACATTTCCCCTCCACTGCTTTATCTTTTATGCATGAGTCAGTGGAACCCAACTCCTTCGGTCCTGGGGAGGGACAGAGGCAGGCCTCTCCCCTGGAACAAGCGCCTATCGACAGGCAGCATCTGAAGCGAGGAGTGCTCACCCTGCTGAAATGTGACGCCTCTGCACCGAGCCTCCCGGGGGAGGCAAGGTGGATGGACGGGCAGGAGGTGGGGCTTGGGGCCTTCCAGCCACCTGAGGAGGCTGGAAGGAAGATGGTCAGTCAAAGGCACCAAGACATGGACAGTTTGTGCATATGTGTGTACACCAGTGTACTGTTGGGATTTTTTGCTTCTTGTAAAAATGGGAATTTCCTTCAGACCAGCAGCCTCTGTGGGAATTCCTAGTGCTGAACGCTCTAGAGTCAAGTCTTTTTTAATTTATTTTCCGGCCAGCTGCTCGTACAGTTTGGGGACGTAGTCGTCCCACTCGGCCTGGTAACAGGTTCCAGCCACTGCACTTTCTAACAAATTAATCTTATGGAGATTTTGTACAGCATTAATCTGCTGTTGCATACCTGTATACACTGTATAATCCATTTTCCATCACAAACTCCCCCAAAACTCAAAATGTTTTAAGAAAGCTAGTTAGCTTTATAAAAGTTTTCTAAAACATATCCTTTCTGAGAGCCTAAAGTGAAAATTTAAAATTGATTGTTTTGTTAGACCAGCAGTGCAACACCAGACTTAAACCATAGCTAACTCAATATTAGTTTGCTGTGATATGACAAAAAAAAACAAAATTCAAGAAATCCTTGTATTTACAAAGCTAAAAACAAGTGAATGTTAATCAATTATTGACCCAAAAATGCCTATCAAAACCGTTCCAGATTAATTTTCTGTCGCTAGACTACTTGATTAAATCAACAAATGGGAATATAGAAACAAATTCTGTTAATCGTAAAAATAACTTCCAGAAACAGCAAACTGAACTTTAGCCGACAGCTTCAATGCAGTTTATTGAAGCCTATTTACAAAAAGAAAAAAGGTACCTGGAGCTAGATTAACAGTAACAGATCACTAAGCTGCAGTTTAGGGAGGATTTCATAAAGTATTATGAGACCGTGACCCAGTGGTTGTGTGCTGCCCAATGCAACCAGAGGTTCAAGATCTCCATGTTCCAGTTCAGGTGGAGGACAGAGGGTAAGTCACTGAAACACACATTCTATACTTGCCTTTATTGAAATTAAACAGTTTCAGTCTGGACAAACAAGACTTTCTCCACTGAACAGCATATCTTGACATTTGGTTTGTCATGTCCAAAATATAATAAATAAAAAACAGTCAAAGGAAGCACTTTAGGACACAATTCTACAAATACACAAAGGACAACCCAACCAGAAAACGCACATTTGGTACCCAATGAAACACGTCAAATATACATTATACTGCAACATTCAAGTTTTCTGAGTATATAATAAGTTCATAACATGACATTATATGGAAATACATTAAAAATATTCTTTGTGTTTACTGCAGATATATGGTGCTTCTTCTAACAACACACACAAAACATTTGGTTTAAATGACTTGGACCCCAGAGAAAGCAACAAATATCTGTGTGCTTCTGTTGGCTGGTGTTGTGGAGGTGCTTGTGTCAAGACACTAAATATGGTTCAATCTAAGGCCTGACTATTTCCTACTGACAGTTAATTGCCCTCAATTACAACATCTGAAGCTGCTTCATTTTTTTCTCTCAAATTGACCACCTGAAAAACATTTGGCAAAGCCTACAGCAACGTGTCAATATGATTGTGCTCAAGACGTTGTACACAAAAGCTACGTTACAATATCAAAAATAGACAGGGCCTCTGGCAGACCACACTCACAGAAGGCACAGTTCCTAAGGATTACAGTACAATGCAAACACCAAAGTTTAACTTGTTTCTACCTGGAGTTCACCACACTACTAACTGTCTCACTAAAGCAGAGACACTTTGCTACGGGCTCACTGCACTGTGTGAGCAGAAAGATGGTCCAACTATCAGCCTGTTTAAGACATTTGGTAATGCACTGTGAATAAATGGTCCAAGTCTGTGATACGATGATATTCAAAAGGCAACATTACAGTAAATATCTCATCTGTGATACAAACTCTTAAGACAAGAGTGGACTAAAGAAAAGAAAGATAAATATCAGCAACGTGTGCACGTCAGCATGGTTGATCCTGAGGTTTGGATCTACAAAGACCCCGTTCTGAAGAAAAACAACCCAGAGGAGTCGGGCAGGTACAGTTGTTTAATCTAGAAACAATCACAGTTGAGTTTAAAGACCTTTTCGATGCCCACAACTCTTTAGTTACATGTTTGTAAATGGCTGAAAAGAGAGAACGAGGTAACAAGATGACATTAACAGGACGGACAAAAACACACAAGTTGTGGATGGACTCTTGAATGACTTTAATCTCGTAGCTTGTCCGTGGAAGTTAATATTAGCTACCACCAGGAGGCACCAAAAATCAAATACCGCCCTAAAGATGCATTCAAAGGATTTAGCTGAAAGGAGAAAACATTGCACATTTTATGGAGGTTTAACAGAAGCAGGATGCACATGGTGACAGATTTATGGTCATATTCATAGTAGGATTATAAAGTAAAACCATTCAAAGTCAACGGACACGTCAGACCAAGCTTATTCAAACCGCAAGAAATAACAGCACTTTTGTAGATAATCTCTTCCTCCTTTTAAAACTAGCTAATTATTACAAACCCTCTACACCTGTCCATTTATTTGGTCCTTCAGTTCAGTAATAGATCAGAATAAAGCTCTTCTATAAGAAATGTAGTTTTTAAAACAAAACCAAAAAATGCAAGATGTGCAAATTTGCCACAGTTTACCAAGAATAATGTTTTTGGACATTGTCTGGATGCCACAGCCACACAGTTGATGTTTAAACTCTTACTTAAAAAACTCGTAGCAGTAATACATTTACGAGATATATACATATTGGCAAATCACCTGCCTGATGTTGATGTAAACCCATCCAAATGTTTACACAAGCAGCAGGAGAGTCTTGAGTGTTTAAACCAGTGGTCAGTACCCACCCCATTGGGTCGACAGATGAATCTGAGGGGTGAATGCTTGTGAATTACTTTGTCATTTGAAGGGACAATTAATGCTTGCTTGAATTGGCCGCCATCCTATGACATTTGCAACCTGTGAGGGGTCACAAGCTTCGTTTCACAAGCTAAAAAGGTTGGGAACCACTGGTTTGATCATCTTTCACACATTCACATCGTTCATGAGCTACAGTAACTCTCTCTGTTAACATGAGACATGGCGCGACACATGTAAGGCATGCAACAAACATTTTTCAACCCCACCTGTGTGTTTTCTGTAATAACCTCCTGTTTGTGAATGAATCAGTGCTTCTGGATCATATTTCCATTTGTTGCAGTTTCGGTCAGCTTATGTGCGTGTTCGAGGTGACAACAGCAGCAGTTGTAACAGCATGCGAGTGTGCACGGGTTCCACCGGGTTAATCTGTACAGTGCCGTTTGTTGGAGGGTTATCATGTACAAGAATTTTAATCCTGCTCCTTTAGTCACATAGCTATATACAGTATGTGAGAAAAGGTGTGTTGAGCTCATCTCTCCATCGTTCTTCCTTTAATCAATCAAGCTATACTCATCTAAATCCTGACTGTCTTCAGCTCACAGCTTCGCTCGTGTTCATTCGTCCTCTTCCATCCCTCCATACAGTATTTCACCCAAATTCTTTGTTGCTCCCTCATTCCATCTTTTCTGGGTCTATATTGTCCAGGTCAATATCAGGCGAGGTCACGCAACACATGCACAGTTTTTGGGTGTACAGAGAGAGCTTATCTGCAATGACAGAAAAAAAAAAAAAAAAAAATCAAGCGTTGCACTCAAGAGATCGTCTTTGAAAATACAGTAAACTACTGCTTTTAACAGATACTATAGCTATAGAACAAACAGCCTAAAGCATTAGTATTTTAAACATTTTAGCACAAGGATTAGGATTAAGGGGAGGGAGTATTCCTCAATGGCAGGGGTTTTATACTTGCACTACAGAACCCTTTACAGTATGTAGTACACTGAACTTTGAAACACTAATCTCAATCACTCTTCAGCTCTTAACAACACTAAGAAGATGAGTTCTGTGGTAGCTGGTCTATGCAACTCAAGACTAGTTTGTAAGCTACTTTCAGAAATTATCCATAACGTCGTCACACAACCGCATTCATTCACGGATACATTTTACAGCTTACGTCCTAGGACTTTGAATGTTATTGTGTGCTCAGAAATGCTGCTATCAGTGTTGCTTTGTAACTCTATAGCTTTGTACTTACAATTATGTTTCAAATAAAAAATACACGGTGAAGCCTCCTTTTATATTCCCGTAGGAATTTCAATTTCAGCTCGACCGATAAATCAGCCAGGCCAATATATGAGCTGATATTGACTTAATGCAGATGTATCTGTATCCGTGTATTAGAGGCTGACAATTTTTGGGAATCCTGTGGGATTCCCGCGGGATGGGAGTCAATTTCATTATTCATCACGTGGAACAAAAAAAAAGTCAACGGGAGTGGGTGGGACGAGAATCATAATAACAATAAACCAGTTTTTACAGTAATTATGCAGTTCTAATATGAAAAAAATGCTATTTTCTTTATTTTGACCATAATGCTAGTCGTTCTGTTGTCTTTTTTTCTTATTTTTTATTCTCTCCTGTCTGCCCTGGTGGCTGGTTGGTTGCAGCCACACAACACGGGAACGGGATGAGACGGGAGAGGAATTTTTTTACTCTGTCATGGGACTGGGATGGGACAGGAGTGAAAACCCACTTCTGTGTCACCCTCTACTGTGTGTCTGTCGGTCGATTAGTAATAATAAATTGCAGTTCAGACATGCCAAAGTAAGTTTGAGGTCATTTGGAAACAGTGTCACAGTTGCATAGTTTGTCCACCAGAGAGCGCTGACAAAATGATTTCGCAACTGTAAAATGTCCTGCTCAGTATGCATCTTGGTCACTACTCTTAAAAAAATAAAAGAATCTAAGGGATAGTATATCAAGATTGTTTGTTTATCTTATGTGTATGTTTAAAAAAAAACAAACAAACAAAAAAAAAAAACTGTTGGTCGATGTATCGTCAACTCCTAAAAAATTCAATCAATTTATGGGTCAGGCTTTAATTTCAATGTCACTTTAGTACAAATATATGTAATTTAATGTTGAAAGAGGAGTTACACCTTTCAAACACAAACTCAACCCTCTGTAACAGCTGAGAAAAGTCCACCTCCGACCCTCCAGTCAGCTGCTCAATGGATTACCTGCCATGTTTTCTCACAGCTGTCACTTTTAATGACAACCACTGAAATTAAAATTTTGTGCATGAAATTAGTTAAAATATTTAAACCTTTAGAAAGTCAGACATGTACCCATGAATCTCTGTATGATGGTTGTGAATTCTTTATTATAAATTGAAAAGTGAGTGAAAACTGGGTCCCCCAAAACAAACATGACCACTATGCGAAGCTTCTCACCGAGTATTTTTCTGAGGAAGGGTGGTCTGGAGCTGGGTGGCAGGTGGATGCAAAAGTAGTAGACTGGTGCACCAGACAACGCCACACCAATTCCCACCAGAGAGTTGATGGTGTCACTGTAGAGGGGAACCACGACCAGGAATATGCTGCACAAGCAGTAGACGATTGGGAAGAACAAAGACAGCTGCAGGGAGCGGAGAGGGAACACGCAGAGGAGGAGGAGGAGGACGATGAGGGTGAAGTAAGAAAAAAGTGGAAAAGAAGAATGGGGGTAGCAAAAGGTTGGGGAGGGAAAAAAAGTATTAAGATTAAAACTTTAAACAATTACATTAACAAATACAAACATTATTGGCTTAAACCATATCCCCGATAATTAATTGCTCTAATCGACCTGCTCAGCCAGTATGCAGTACAGTCACTTTTATGGTAAGAAAATCAAATAAACCAAATGATCAGATTCAAAGCATCACGGGCTTTTAACATTGTCATAACTCATAACTAAAGCCATTGCTGAGGGTGGTCAGGCCTACAAAGGAGGCACTGTTGATGGGTAAACAAATGTAAATAAAAGGTCCAAAATGCTTGACTGAGCATAGGTAGCACCTTATCTATCTGACCCAACCCCTGTTTAGAGAACAAGGAAGCAGCTTTTTGTATCATCTTACTTTCTGTGTTTACTGTTTATATAGTTTTCTGTTCAGCCACAGCATCTAATGAGGGTTGTGGACTGTCAAAAATATGATGAGAAATCACCTGGAAACTTAATAGGGTATAAAGTAATGTCATTGGGTCAGGGCCAGAGGTGTATGCTGTTTACCCAGCATTCATCTCTCTGAAAGGGGAAAGACACCCATATCATATTCTTCCAGGTGTCTAGACCAGAAAAGTGAAAATGACGCGTTAACGCGACAGAAAATGACGGGTTAGAATATGCATCCTGCTTGCCAACCCTTTTGATTTTCCTGCCCTTCTGTGTTTTAAATTATGTACTTATGCTACATATTTGTCAGTTGTCTCTAAACAGAGAGAGAGACGAGCAGACACACACACAAGCACAGAGAGAGAGCGAGATGCAGTCCAAATACTGCAATCGCTTCTCTGCAACCTGCAGTGCTGATTTCCTTTGAAAGTTAAGATAAATCCTTGTGTTTTTTTTCCAGTAGCCTCAGACTTTTTCCTCGGTAGGCTGCTCTTGTTTTCCGTTGGAACAATTAATAAGAATGCTCTTGTTTGGCATTTCTGAAAGTCACATTTCTAACCGTTGCATTTGTTTAACAATATAATTTCTATTCTTATGGCTTTTTTGCTCCCTGGGAAACTAATGATGATGATATTCCAACTGTCCAGTTAAAATCAAACCTGTAATTTGGCATTTATTGACCTGCCTTTATAAAAATATAACAGAATAATAATAATAATAAAATAATAATAATAATAAAGAAAGAAAGGAATATAGTATAAATATAATAAATAATAATCTTAATACTAATCATTATTATTTGGCATTCATTGACATGCTTTTTTAATGATATAACACAGAAAAATAATCAACATTAATATTCAGGGAAGACAATTTGCCAACATTTTATTTGATGGGGTGCGGTAAGGGACCTGGATAATGGATAGGGGGGCGCTGGCCCAAAAAAGGTTGAGAACCACTGGTCTAGAGGCTCTTTAGCCAGAAGGCTACATATATAGTTTCTGAACATGTTTCATGCCAACATAATACATTAATATATCCACTTTATTTCTTTGGTACGAGTTGGGGAATGTTTTGGGAACTACTGTATTCATTAAGAGCGCAACCCAAGGCCAGGTGACTAATATTACCTCATAACCGCACTGTGATTTTTTATATAATAATCCTGTGTTTATTCAATATGGTGTTTGTGTGCGATTGTATTTAACTAGCCAATCAGGCTGCAACTGTACAATTCAGCAATTCCAGCTTTATAATATAAGGAACTTTGTCAAAGGTGCAAGAACACAGAGGGGTGACTGACTGATGACAACAGTATAGAAATACCAGAGGAACAAAAAGTGACATTGAACTCTTGCGCGATAAAACATGCTCACGAGTAAATTATATTATTTGACACGTGCAGATATTAACTGCCACTCGCACAATATATCTCCTTGCACACAAATTCAACAACCAAGAGTTGTACAGGCAGCTACGAGCAAGAAACTAAATATAGGGAGAGGCAAAGGATGGCTCCTGTGTGTATAGAACTAAGCAGCAAGCGCACAAAGCAGCCACCACGCTGCTGCGAGAGAGTTTGTGCTTGGGGAGTGCTGGAGGGCTCACACGCTCTCGCAGGCTAAAACCATAGACTGTATATAAAGATGGACGACATGACAGTTCCCCAAAAGTGAAGCCAAAACATCTCAATTGCCCCATGGCGGCTGGCAGCAGTATAGGTCATAATCCCCCCCCTCATATCATGAGTGACAACCGTTATTTGATTGTAGTGTGCTTGCAATTGAGTCGGGTGGGTGTAAAGATGGGACCTCGCGGATCACTACTGTGTAGACATCACCACCCATATCCAGGATTTTCAGATATCCAGATTCATTTTTGCACAGTGGGAGTAAATGGAGACGCGTCATCCATCTTTATATACAGTCTATGGTTAAAATTCTGCTGAAGTTGAATTCTGCGCCTATAAACCTGCCTGAACCAATCACAGCACGCTCACAGTTGTCAATCATGACGTGACACCCCCCTTTTACAGCATCAAATAACTAATTAAAACCAAAAATTAACACTTAAACAAACATCAGTGCGATAAGAGCAACCTAAAATGACAGAAACCATCTTTGGGAGAATGTTATTTGACCCATACTTTGATTTTTCAGTTTGGCCCGCGTCCCATCCGCTAACATGGAGGAGGCAGGGTTTATGAGCTATACTACAGCCAGCCACCAGGGGGCGATCCAGATGTTTTGGCTTCACTTTTGTGGCACTGCCATGTCGTCCATCTTTATGTACAGACTATGGATTGACAGCTTCTGGCCGAAGGCTGCTTATTTTATTTGAAATAACCAGCCTCTGGCCAAACTGTATGCCTGTTGTTCAGTACACAACAGAAGCTGTCAAGTGTGTGTGAGCCCTCCCGCACTCGCCAAGCAGAAACTCTCTCGCAGCAGCGTGGTGGCTGCTTTGTGCGCTTGCTGCTTAGTTCTATATAACTCAATCATATATAAGTGGTTTGTATAGGTGAAAAGTGATAACAAAAATACTTACAATAATAGAAAACGTTGCCTGCTTTAAGTTTCTAATAACACAGCTTGCGAATGTGATTCAGAAGTTTCAAGATATCCAAGTTTCCCACAGACACAAAACGACAAGTTGTCAAAAGTGCTTTACCACAGTCAGTTTTTTTTTTCTTTGTCACTGTGGTTACCTGTCTGATCTAAATTTACCATCTCTGCATGTTCATACCATACTGATATATGAAACTCATGTGTGGCTTCTTAACAGGTCTACCTTAACAGGTCTGTGTAGATCAGGAGCTTTGAAGCGAAGGTAGATCTGGCTGGCTATTGACATGCCGATGAACAACCAGTAGTTAAAACTGAAGTAGTTGATCAACTGGAAAACGTCAGGTACAGACAGGTAAATCAGAGACATGGCACCCTGAAAAGAGAAGACCAAACACACACAAAGACACATTGTTTGAGTTTAGTAACATGCAGGCATCAGGGACACGGGCATCCAAAACAACCAAATACACAGTTTAATTTCAAAACCCACAAAAATGTGTGATACTAACATTGAAAAGCAGGGCAGGAATTGGGGTGAAACGCTTAATGTGGATCATGCACAAGACATTAGGCAGGTGGCCTTCTCTGGAACCAACAAAAAACAACCTGCAGGAGGAAAAAAATGGTAAAAACAGGTCATAGTTTTGCTGCCATTTTAGGATTTTGTAGAATAGCGAGGTAAATCTGCATTAAGGGAGAGCTAATCAGAGTAGCTTCAGGTGCGCTTGTATCTACTGACCTGGAGGCAGCGATGATGGAGGAGTTGAGGCCTCCGTAGCAGGAAATGGCCACAGACAGAGGGATCAGCCATCGAGCCCAGCCCAGAACCTCATCTGCAAACGTCTGAGGAGACATTCAACAAAGTGCTTACCGCTCACATGAATTCATTGGCGAGATCACCTTAAAACACAGGATTCGAGTAAAAACAACCGATTACCCTACATCCTGATGATACATTTTTAAATGTATCAACACAATAAAAACACAATTCAAAATGTAGGTTTAGTAATAATGTTACTTATAAGTGCATATTGATGTGTGCCAGTAATGAACTTATCTGACTAAATTGCTAATCGATATGTAAACACCGCGACCTGTTTCCTGCCATTTGCCTTGCGAGATAATATTTCTGACTATAAAGGTCATTGTAGGTCCTAGAAGAACCTACTAACACTCTACTTCTGGCCACCTGTAACTTTTAATCTCCTACGGTTATGAATGAAAGCAATAAATAAAGTCAACTCAGTAACAAAATGCTGCAGCCCAGTATGATACATTATAGCAGCTGTAAGATAGGGGGTAAGTCTGCGTGTATGTCAGAGTGTGTTCTTCTTCTGATGGGAAAACAGCAGGAATTATTGCTGCAACAAAGAGATTTGGCAACATGTTGTAGAGCTGTATCATTTGAGGACTCTGTGTCTTGATCAACAGGACAATCTGCTAACTCTGTGAAGCGAATTTAGTTACTTGCTATTCGGCTGTCTACACATAATAACAAGTCCAAGCTTGACTCGCCAGCTGGGTGACCAGAGAGTCCGTTCCAAAAGCTTAACTCTACGCTGATACTGTATGTCACCATACAACGTTTTGGATGGTGCCATACAAAATTTTGCAAAAATAGAGCCAGGCTAAGCGGTTTTTACATATAGCGGCATATTCGGCAATCTGATGTCTGCTTGTTCGCATCGCTGTATGTTAGGAAGAGGTGTAATGTGTGAATTAGAGCAATATCTCAGAAAAAGCCTCTTAGTCGGGATTCGTAATAAAGATGTGCTTTAAAATGTCTGTGCCAGGGTAAAAAACAGGGTTTAAGCTCAAATATTATGAACTTTCAGTGCAAAGCTGAGGTGGGAAGTCTGAGCAGTGCACAATGCCCAATGACACAATGTTCTCCAAAATCTGAGAAATCCAGTCATGGAAACACAGGAAAACTATTTGCTTTGGCTTCAATTCAAAAGAACACACAGTGCATGGCTTGCTGGAACATTAGTAAACCATTACAATGAATACTCTAATAAAAATACAATTGTCAACAAGCCTGAGTACAACTCTTCCTCCTCCAATGCACTAATCACATCGTCAACTTCCCCATGGTCCTGTGTGGGGCGCTAACCTCTTTAGCTAAATGAGGTTCCTGTCATCATCTAGACTCCTGCAGTCACAGATAACCAAAAGGGAGCACTGAACCAGACACTAGTGCCAGTGGCTGCCAGCCAGACTGACAGACATGACAGCAGAAGACAGGAAGGAAAGATCAAAACCTGCTGCCCCTATGAGGCTGAGCAGATGCTGTCAATTTGGATAAGTCCTGTGATGTGCTAATAGAGTTAATGGGTAGACATCAGCATGCACACGGTCAGACTGCTCATATACAGCTTCTTTAGTGCACAAGGAGAACACACTGAACTGATCTTCATATACTCACCACAGCAACGGCTTCACTGCTGAGCACTTTGTCTACATCCATGACGACGTAGTAAGCTACGTTGGTCAAGATGTAGATCACTGTGACAATGGGCATGGAAATACCGATGGACAAGGGCAGATTCCTACAAAGGAAAATGAGAAAAGTGGTTTTCATTAACTTAAAAGCTCTCAGTAAAATATTAAAGTAATAAATAAATATTACAGAAGAGCGCTGAGAAAAGTAATTGCTACAACACACACACACACACACACACACACCTAGTACTCAACGCTTCAGGCAGAGAATCTAGATTGTACAAATTTTCAGTTCATTTGCAGCTGTGATGCACACCGTTCACAAGATTCCTTAGTTTTAAGTCAGATTTACAGTGTGTAAAGTTATGTAGCAAAGTAAAGCAATGCAGTCAGGAATAAAAATCACTTCATGTAAAATCGTTCTGAAATACCAGTCCTCGTACCTCTCTGGGTTTTTGATCTCCTCTGTGATGAAGTTGAGTGTGTCCCAGCCAGAGTAGGAATACAGTGCTGAATAGAGGGCCAGGGCCATGTTACCAGGGTCCAGCTTGGAGTCTCTGAATGAGTCCTCGAAGTTCTGGTCAAAACCTACATCAACACACGGTTGTTACATGAACCCAGTACATAAAGAAGTGTTGAAATGTTTTGCTTTCATCATCCAAGGCTAAATATTCTCTGAATATTTCATCCAGCTGATGCCTTAATTATCTCTTATTTCAATATTTAGATAACTAGTATGCCCTGACCTTTACATACACTTCCAGAAGATACATGCCTGAACCAGTTCGGCAATAGTAAAGGACAAATCATACATGCTAATTGTGAAGGAATTTTCCTTCTTTAGGCCAAAGGTAATAGGACACAGTGGTTCCCCGGGTCACATTTGGGTCATTTGTAAACCAAAGAGCAGGAGGTCATGTACTGTCTCATTCAGAGCTCGTTATTGTTCAGCTCTGTCCCCAAGACTGGTGAGCGTGCAGCTGTCCTGATAAGGCAAGGCTGTCTCCGTCTCCCAGAAGACCAAAGTCGTTGGAGATAGACAGCACTATGACGCAGACACATTGATATACCGTCTCCTCTTTGTCTCTGAGATATGCACTAAATATGACTTAGGGGAACATACAACCTGACTTTTGTTAACTTAGGTAATCATAGTTTTTTGTTTACAATCCAATACCCAGTAGAATCTTCACACATCTTTAGCTGGGTGAGGAATAACCTTATTTGGACACATAGTGAATCTGATATGTCTAGTACACGGTTAAATACTCCTGGCCAGGAAGTAACCTTCAGAATTGGGTGGCATTACACAGTGTTCCCTTGTACTGCTGATCTCTATTCTCCTCGATCGAGCTTCAATAAATGCTTCTGCGTAAGACATCCAGGTCTCCTGAAACTTCTTCACTCATGAGTTAACCAGCTTCCTGATTTCCATCACACTAATCATCAATAACAAAAGACACAAACACAATCTAAAACATGAAAATAATAATAAAATCTGAATTTCAGTACAGGTATTTGTATGTAAGATGCATAAAATGTATCAATACACTAACAACTAACACATTTAATATGGGTGGTGTTTTGAGCGAGCTGGTCCAATATCAAAATTCCACCTATTGGCCAATCAGTAAAAAGTGCATAATTCGTCCAAGCTGCATCAAAATGATCGGGGCGCTCTGACAAACTGCCAAAATTCATCATCCTTCCATGTTTATAAAAATCCTTTTAACGAAAACTTTAACCATTTACAGCATTCTGTTAAATGATTCGATGAAATTGACTGAATGCAGTAGAGCTTCATCCCTTCAATTTTCTGCAAAGTCCAGGCAGTGGTCTTGGAATAATATGTTTGATAGACAGACAGGACATCCTACCTTGTCCCAGCTTAACCAGGCCAGTAATGATGATGACAATAAGAGCTAGGACCTTGGCTACGGTGGAGATGACCTGAAGAATAGCACCCCATTTCACTTTCATACAGTTTACACAAGTCAGCAGACCTGATGGAGAGAAAGAGGAAGAAAACAGCAGTTAACCAATATCAGATCAGTTTACACAGAATGGACACAAGCAGAGCGAAGCAGATAAGCATGGGATTCAAATCTAAATTATTTCTTGCTTTACTGAATTTCTGCAACCTGAATTCTGATTCATTTCTATAATGAACTTAATGAAAAGAGGACTTGGATATTCAAAAACCTACTGAATATTTGATATACTGAAACAGTAGAAGGGGGGATGGGGGCTTGAGTAAATTCATTTATCAACTTGAAAAATCTGTTTAGCTGGCTAGCAGAGTGTCCTGTTGACACCATTACTGAGTTTAAGGCCGTGCTCAGTCACACAATGACTTCCTCAATGATCAGTTTGCATAACAGACTTGGCACATAACCATATCTTACAAAAACCCAACAGGTGTATTTACATTGCTGTTGTTCTTAAAGGCCTTTATCTCATAGCATCACAAAGCTTTAGGGTTTCCATTTACTAAGCACAGTAGACTTAAGGAAGAGTTAAGAGGAAATCAACAAGTATAAAATGTACTTACACACATATCCCTCCAAGTGCAATGGAAACAAAGACTAAATTAAGCAGCTATGTTTGGAAAACTCCCCACGGCTAACCACATAAAAAGGTGCGTCATCTAATTAAATAGAGCATGCATGGTTTAACATATAGCAGTAGTGTTGCTAACAGTAACTACAGAGACCATTTTAACACGGTGCTTCCTTAAAATACACGTGGCTTCGTAATGTTGGCTTTCCCTTGCAGCGTTTATGAGAGCTTCTCCTACACTCTTCCTCAAGCATTCAACTGTCAGAATTGACTTAACAGGAGTGGCATGCGAGGTTAACATGAGCTAACAACAGCTAGGAGAAAACCTCAAATTAAATCAGACAGTCACTGTAAACTCAACAGCGCACAAGTGCAGGCTGCAAAGGGAAACGCAGTTTAGCAACACATTAGCGTACACAGTCCAACACCTGAACAAATTAACTGCGGCTGATTTTATTTGAACCTGTGGTTTTCATGACAACTTAAAGCACAGACTGTACTGGACTTGGGACAGCAAACAGTGCAATTATGAAAGCAGGCTGATTTAGACATTTATGGTAAATGATTGGGGTTTAAATAACCAAAACCAATCTATTTTGTTCTTTGCTCTCGGTACATGTATTCAGTTTAAATAATAGTTTTCTAATGCACCTTGTTGCAGCATGGCAACAGAAACATCAGCCAACAATTTCAATTAATGATGTCCACACTGAGCAAGTGATGAGAGCAGAGCTGCTCTGGTTTACAAAAACAGCTGCATTGTGTCTATTTGGTGCAGTGAGCCTGTTAAAGTGATACTATTGGTTGAAAATTGCATTTGAAGATCAATATTTTGTTCGAGCTGGGGATGAAGAGAGTGTCCTAATTCTGGATAACTCTCCTGCCACAACAGCTGCACAGTGACACTCCTCTTACTACGAATACTGTAGGGAAAAAAGAAAAGTACAGGGAGAGCCTTACATATGATGGCAGCAGCGATGAGGCGAACTGCGTCATAGGGGGCTGAACAGGTGGGGTAGAAGGGCTGGACCAGGTAGTTGGAGAAGGTCAGAGCTATCACTGCCTGACAAGCTGGCTCAACTATCAACAATGACGTCCACAGTCTACAGCAGAAATTGATCAGTCTTAATTATTATGAAGGCATACATATAACATTTGTAACTTTAGCAAAATAACAAATGAATAATATCAGACTTCATATACCTCTACCATTGGGAAAGTGGCTTTCCCAATTTGAATTTCAGTTCTACACATGCTTGAATAATAATTATCTCTGATAACATGTGGTGTAAGTATTGAGTTTTTATTGTGTGTTGTTTACGGGATAATGTGTTAAAAGAATGTGTTTACAGACAGAACCACAACATACCGAATAAAAGCCAAGAAACCTCCAAAGCTCTCTAGGATGTAGGCGTAAGAGGCTCCAGATTTACGGATGGTGGTACCCAGCTCAGCATAGCATAACGCTCCAAAGACAGAAAATATCCCCCCAATGGCCCACACTACCAGCGACAGGCCAAATGAGCCTGTGTACTTAAGAACCCCCTGCAGGATAACAAATGAGAGTAGACAATCAGGTTTGGTGCAGTTCAAAATAACTCCAGTGCATTTGTGTGTTTGTCCCAGTTTGTTTAGGGTGGTGTGAAAACTGTCATTTGAACTGCAGACCAAACAATTGCCCCAAGACTGGCGAGCTAACACAATGACAATAGGACAGTCTGAAAATACAGATGATTGCCCAACCCTAGTGACACTTAACAACTTTAAAACAAACACTTAACATTACCCAATAAATGCTTATTTCAGATGTAATCATAGTTTGAATAATAGTATGCATTTTACAATCAAAACCAAGAGAGCAGGAATTATTTTCCTTTTGACGATCTGAAAATAAATGTAAATCAGGGCAAATGAATTCATTGGGCAGAGACTCTTACCTTAGGTGAGACGAAGATGCCAGAGCCTATCATATTTCCCACGATGAGACAGACCCCATGGAGAAGGGAAATCTCCTGCTTCAGCCGCACACCGCTGCCGTGAGACGCTGAGTCGACCTCAGCAACCATTCTGATTTAAAGCCGTCAGCCTGAACTCAGAGGAGGTAACAGGAAAGTGACGGCCTGGAGAGCAATAAAGACGAAAGACTGATTTCTGGCAGCACCCGAAACTGAGCCGAGGTAAAGGGTAGAACAAAAAAAAAACAAAAAATACTGGACAAAACGAAAAGAGGGGTGTGGACGAAATCAAGAGAAAGGGAGGTGGGAGTGTCACTGGAAGGCTAAGACTTTCTCAAACAGCCATTATTGAATTCTCCACTGGGATAATCTGTAAGAAAAACAAGGAAACACAGTGTCACACGTCAGTAGTTTTGCCAAGAGGACACAAGTAAGTGATCCTGATTCAGTGCGTCATTGGTATATACCCCTATGTCTCCTAATGGACACTTAGGGGCCAGTAGGGTAACTGTAAATGAGTAAATTAATAAATGAGTGAGTTAATGGATAATGGATAAATGAATGCCTTTCTGGATTTATGAGGTGCTCTAAGAAGCAGTAAATAAGGAAAAAGCCTGTTACAGAAACCACAAACCAAAGACAGACCAAATTGAAACAATGCAGAAATGTATTAGACTAATTACTGATGCACAATTAATCATAGGCAAGAGCATTTTTTTACAACACAGACAACAAACCAACAGCTAAGTGTAATATAGTCTACCTACATTTTCTATGTGCCGATAATTCTGTTTGCATGCTGTGTCATGACTACAATAATAATTATTATCATTATTTGATGATTGATCTAATACATCGTCAAGGAGTTCAACTTAAGCTGTGTTTGAGTTGTGAACCTTCACAAAGCCCAGCATTGGCAATCTCGAACAACCTGCCTGACAAAGAAAATAATCACAGTTTTCCCATACTGCCTGCAATGAACACGAACACGAAAGAGGCGGGGTTTGTTACAAACATCCAATCAAATGCACTGCCAAAAGATTGGGTTGTGTGTAGATCTTTGCCGGCCTTGCTTGAGATAGCAGGAAGAGGAAGAGTTAGGTGACCTTTCAACTTGCAAAGCAGATTTTTTTTCTTAAGAACTGGGCCAAACTGCACGGAGTGAATTTACACCTGGCTGAGATCCAATCAAATACTAGCAAGACTGCCTACAGATGTGTTCTGCTACACTTGCAGTTATTTATATACCGGTATGTGTTAAACACACATACACTGATCAGCCATAACATTATGACCACCTGCCTAATACTGTGTAGGTCCCCCTTTAGCCGCCAAAACAGCCCTGACCCATCGAGGCATGGACTCCACTAGACCTCTGAAGGTGTGCTGTGGTATCTGGCACCAAGACGTTAGCAGCAGATCCTTTAAGTCCTGTAAGTTGCGAGGTGGGGCCTCCATGGATCGGACTTGTTTGTCCAGCACATCCCACAGATGCTCGATTGGATCGAGATCTGGGGAAGTTGGAGGCCAAGTCAACACCTTGAACTCGTCGTGTTCCTCAAACCATTCCTGAACCATTTTCGCAGTGTGGCAGGGCGCATTATCCTGCTGTAAGAGGCCACTGCCATTAGGCTTCTGTAAACAACTGAAACATCATAGAAGTATACCAATATGAATGGTTCAGTGTGGAAGGTGTATACTGCATGGCAGGTTTCTAATATCAATATACTAGAAGTGATATTTAAAACATTTGCCTTGGCTGAGTTGGTCATGTGCCTGGCTCTAACATCAAAGAGACTGGGGCCATTTCCAAAACAAACCATGCCTGACTAAACTGCTGTTGTTTGCTGGCCCAAATGGCCTTGAAACAATGCAAATAATTTCTTAAACTATTACTGATTAGGGCTGCACAATTCTGTCGTGTACAATTAGTACATTTGTATAGATACAATACTGACACTGTGTTTGGAGTACGTACAATTCTCTGGTAAACTGTTTCAACAGTCATAGAAATGTGTTTGCACGTACTGCCTCTCTGCTTTCCAAACAAATACATTCTTTCCAATTGCAAAGTTCACTTTGTGCTCCATTTCTTATAGAGCAGTATGAATGTGAAATGATCACACACCATCCAAAGGTTTCTCACGTGTCAGATGAGGATTAAAAAAAAAAAAAAAAAACTACATTGGCACTTATTAGCAAACTTAGAAAGATTTGAAGGTTGCTGACAGATCTGGGAATGGCCAAAGCAGATGCACTCAACTTTCAGAGAGGTTTGACCTTAAAATGCCAGAGTTATACAACTTTCAGCTATTCAATGATACACAAGCACTGCATATCAATCAACTGACAGAAATCTGATTCTAATTTACTCACTTCAGTCATTCATCAAGTAAAAAAGACCTAGTTACAGATTCACAGCTGCTAAGATTTAATTGCGTTCCCCCCTCCCCCATTTCATTTTGTGATTTTGGCGGATGATAAGACTTACGCCTCATTTCCACTGCATGCACGGCGCATAAGTAATGACTGATGTGTACTAGGGACTGAGGGCATTCACAGAGTATGCAGTACGGCACATTGTTACCGGTTCTAGGTCGGGCCCATGTCGGCATGCCGCTAGGAATGCAAGCAACCCCTTCCTTTCAGCTCCAGCTGCTTTATTATGCTAATATTGTGATTCACATCCACATCCCCAAAATGCTTCCCTCACCTAGCTCTTGAGCACTTGAATACATTTTTTTGAAATGAATAAGTGCTCAAGTTTTTCAGAAATTCAGTCTAATTATAAAAAGTTTGATTTTAACAGACTGTTACGTGACTTAAAAAAGGAGAACAGGTAAATAAATTGTTTTTTTGTTTTTTTTAAAGTTGAAATTAATTTTTACACAACTCATGCTGTATTTACATCCTACAAGTCAGTACAAATATTACGAATCAATATGGATTACATCCAGAAATGCAAATCAGTACAATAGTAGTCCATACCGAGGCTCTGTTCAAGAAAATGCATCTTTATAAATCTAATTATGGAACTCTATATATATGCGGCATTACATTTAACACATGCTGTACCTAATTCGGAGCAATGTAATATCTAATTCAAGTGATGTTATTCTATCATGGCTTTGTGCCGGCAGTCTCTAGCACACACACAATGTCCTATCTGACAGAACTAGAGGAGAGGTGGAAGCCAGCAAAGATGGAGGTGTTCATATGAGAAGTAGTGAGGTGATGGACATGAATAGGGACAGCCCTGTGGAGGGTATACCTACAAAGCTGTGAGCTGGGACTGCAAAGTTTAGAGAAAAGCATTTCATAGAGATAACATAGAACTTAATTTATCCCGAGGGAAATTGTTGAAAATTTATGTTAAAATGCATTGCCTGCACCAAACACCCACATTTTTAAATTATTTGTCAGGTCACCTGCACAGTTTTATTTAGAGAAAATAATTAAGCCTGATAGAGGACAACTATAAACTAGTTTTTGTTTTATACTGGTCATTTCATTTTACCATCATTATATTTTAATTAAACCTCTCATTTTGTGTTTTTATCTTATTTTGAACTTTTTCCAGTGTAGTCAGTAAGCACACTACCAGCATGTAGCCATCTCGGGCTTGTCTTTTCAGCAAAACCATGATCAAAAAGCAAAATATGAACTTCTTTGCCCATCACCATATTAAAAAAAAACATGAATGAGTCTGTGAAGGACATTACTCGACCAATTACGCGAGCATCTGGTCTGTCTGGTCAAGCCAACATGGCTGCTGCAGTTAAGTGCCTCTGTTCAAAATCTCAAAAGACATCTCTGTAGAGGAAAAGATTATATTCTACACCTTTCACATCTGCATTTGCGGTCTATATACCCCGTGTTCATATGGAAAATAAATGGATAAGTTCAGTAAAGTGTTAACATCCTCATCATCATATGCCAGACCCGACTTTCCACTTTAAAAACTAAACATTACTGCTGTCAGAGAGGAAATAGGATGGGGACACAACGTTGTCTCAACGTTAACTGCACGCGTGTCACTGAAAATGTTAATTTAACACTAATAAATCTAGCTATGTCCCAATGATTCACAGTAACCACCACGTTACACACGCTCCTGTTAGCCACCTAACGCACCAAAATCACCACTCGCTGTAAATGTTCAGCGCCAAACGGATCGATAGCCTTGTTAGCACTGGCCTCACGCATACTCAGAAGGGGATAGTGAGAGTGAGGGATCAATTAAACCGTGTTTCCCTACACTAACTAAACAGTATCCGTCTTAAACTGGCTGTGTGGCGGCTCTGCAATGTGGCATATACCATAGCTAACATAGCTAGCAACTAATACGTGATGCTGTTGATGCACATGCTAACGTTAGTATACATATATGATGGTGGCGATGGCTAACGTTAGTTCGAGTGGACCGTGTCATTTAGTAGCTTTAAAAGTGGAAGACAATATGTGTCTCTAAATAAAATATGAGAGAAACTGGTTACCTTTGTTGTGTCGTCTTTTTATTCCAGTGGAGCAAGCAGCCACACATATGCCGCGTTTCGCATTTGTGATCCCAACTTTGGTTAGTCCAGGTAGTCAAACATCTGCAGCTAGCTCCTCCTCCTCCTCCCCCTCATCATCATCAACCGCCAAAGGATGGCTGGCAACACCCACTGACAGACCGAGGGGGGCGCGGCGTTCACAGATAATTACCCTAATGAAATAATAACCGGTTTTTAAAAATAACGAATGTTTATCAAATACTTTATCTTTAATCGATGGCAGCGATTGTAACGTTGCTTCAATCACTCAACAGACAGTATAGCAACACATAATAACATGTGGGTCAGCGCATTGATCTACATTTGAGCAGTGATGCGGTCACACCGTCACACAGGTGTGCCACTGAGTTGGCAACGGCTATATTATTAATAGGCTTTATTTATCCTTTCAGTAAGACGAGTGACCGCATGGTCTGTGCA
Organism: Macquaria ambigua; assembly: GCA_008360985.2. Classification (NCBI taxonomy): domain Eukaryota; kingdom Metazoa; phylum Chordata; class Actinopteri; order Centrarchiformes; family Percichthyidae; genus Macquaria; species Macquaria ambigua. Next base: position 62,098 of record VMKM01000058.1, on the reverse strand, counting down.
GAAGGGAGATACATGATAGATTGATAGATAGACAGATACTTTTTACAGTACATTTTTTTAAATATAGGCCTATAGCCTATATATACAGCAGGCCTATATATAATAATAGCAATAGTAGACTATTGTGCTCGGTGAAGAACTTGTAATGTAAAATGAAGGTATTGGTCAGTGTTTTTTATGAACACTTGTACAACTTGTACTTCAACTTGAATTATTGTATCTACTTGTTCTTTAGATGTTCATAGCATATCTACAGCACAATTACAAACCACAACCAAAAACCTTGTTCTGGTTAATCAGTGATCATTCATAAGGTCATATTCTTGACGTTTTAAATAAACAGTAGCAACCTAACTGTTTTGCTATCTATGCAAACACGTGCTTTCTGATAAGGAACATGTCGTTTGAAGTCGATTTGCACTGGCAGTACTTAGTGTTGGCTATACAGTCTATGAGTTGGACATCATGCATAGATTCAGCTGTTAAAAAAACTAGTGCAAACAGGCCGGTGACTGCAATAAACCTGCGAATTAAACTGGACATGTCTTGTGAATGTCTGTCTGAATGGAGCTTGGTCTGTAGGGTTTACAATGAATTACTCTATACTGAAGGCTTTGTGTTGTAAAATAGTTTCCCTCAAGCCATATGCTCCTCAGGTTCATATAACTTGAGATTTGCTGCCGCCTAGTGATTATTGTTTTAATGATTCCACCCATTTATTTGGAAAGGTGTGATTTGACCATCAGTATTTTCTGCAGTTACAAAGAGGTGATAACTGGTATGATTCGGTTGACAGTTTGCATGGATTATACAGGGTGTTTTAGGCTTTGGGTGTCATCAAATAGGCTCTATGAAGACTGGGCAGCTGCTTGTAATTCTGCTTCAGCCTGATTCTCCAGGCATGGCATCACCATACACGGTTAGGGTTGCAAGGAACTACCTCAAACCTAAAATTTTTATAAAAATGTTAAAAAATAAAGTATGCTTAATCTAAATGTTATCCTTTCAAGGGTCATTCTTCCTCTTTCAGCACCATGGGCAGTGAGTGTGGATGTGCTGTACCTGCTCATCACCACTGAAACAAAGAGGGAAACACCCACACTGTTGAGGGCCTGAACTCTCCAATACAAGGGGACATTGGATTTGTCAGGCCTTTGGTTGGGAGAGGCGCGTCAAGGGAGTATGGTAGCTAATACGCTCTAGGAGGCACATAAACGCTCATTACTGACCCGGTGTCAAGCCAATCAGATTGCATGTTCAGACTTCCCGTCATTAATTTCAAAATAAAGCCTTTTAAAAGATGGTGCGTTGTAATGTTTGGGTGTGTTGTGGGGAGTGATACAATATGTAGGATGATTGCACCAAATACCAGAAAACAACAAAAAGGAGGTCGAGGTGCATGTGCACTAGAAGGCTACAAGGATGCCCATAGCTTGATATTCAAACTAAATGTACGTACATATAAAAATAAAATAAAAATGAGATTATACTCAAACAAATGAGACATCATCACAACATCAATGTTTCATCAAGATCAAGATGTGGTTTAATAAAGACTTTGCATGTTGGCCTACTGCTAAATCTCCCTCTGGGTAGCTTGGAGAAAACCTCCTTAACTCCACATAACCGACCCTCACCAAAAAATGTTCTTTCTCCTTCTGGTGGAATTTGGTGAAAACAAATAGTTATCATTAAAACCTTAACCTTAAGTTCTATGTTTTACCGTATCCTGCATACCCCTGTGCAAATAGGGCTGCAACTAACGTATATTTTTTTTATCATCAATTTATGTCAAATATTCAAAATCCAAAGATCCAAAGATTTTTTAGATACAAAAATGTTTAATCAGTTATCAAAATAGTTGTAAATTAATTTTCTGTCAATTGACTAATCGATTAATCGACTAATTGTTGCCGCTCTTTATAATATTAGAGTAGGTAATGATCTTTTTATCTATATGAAACTGTGTCAACTCATGTATTCACAATGGGGCATGTTTATGTCTTTTATTCTGAAGGCTCGGTCTGCAGACTTCCGGTTTTGTTGTAGTTATTTGCCTCTGATTTGACGCAGTTCATCACAGACCACCAAGCGCACCGGCAGCCCCAGTCTCTGCTGACTCAGTGCCTTACCAGCAGTCCCTTCACCCCGAGATACAGCATCCAGCAACCGACGCACACTCCTCCGGTCAACCCGCCCCGGCACCACCGTACAGAAATGGCTAAAACCGCAATCGGTGAGTTTTACACTTAATATATTTTTCAGAGATGACAGCGGCTTCGCAGGTTTGAGGATGCTGGGAGGCTGTGGCGACACCCATGGCACAAAAGGATGCTGAGGAGGGTTGATGAGAGGGAGCGGCCAAACTCCTCTGCAAGTCACTTCTATAAAATTAAGTTGCACAATTGAAGAAACATTTTCCTGTTCTTCAGTCTTTATTTAAGCTAATAAGAGTCCTTTTTTTGTGGATTTTGTCTGATCCTAAATCCAAATTAGTGCTGATCAATATGAGCCAGTTTGGGATTCAGTTATCAATGACGCATTATTTTTTTTATTCAGACTAAAGTGAGCGAATTAAAGATAATGAATCCAGATAAACACAGGAAAGGCGATTTTTCTCTCCTCACACAGCAGCCGATTTTCTCGATGCCTGCCTGCCGCACCTGCTCCTTATTGCCTGACTCAGAGCCGTGCAGCATAATGCAGCGCCAGCGACCCCACCCAACATCTCCGGTCCCTTCAAAGCAGCAAGCCGCTCTCCAGGGTGTGAAATATTCCGCCGTGACAAATCTCCTTATAAAAACTGGGCCATCCTATGTAGCTGTGGTGTAAAGCCTGCTCAACCAATTTTGTGGGTGACCGCTAAAGGCATGAATGAGAGAGAGAGAGAGAGGGAGGAAAGATTAGAGCATCCTTTTCCAGAATTGCTTTGCAGTCGAGGGAAGAATTTACGACTGGCGATGAAAATGTATGTCGTCTCAGGAATATCAGACTCCAATCCTATTAGGAAGGTTATAGACTGTAAACGTGGCCTATTATGTTAGATAACTGTATTATTATCAAGCCACAATATAATGTGACAGTATGTGGTAGAAATATATGGAGAAATAAAATTAGATTGCATGTTATGGCATGGTGGTAGGCCTTGTATTTGTGTCAGCCTATGAATGTGCGTATCAAGGCTTGACATATTTATTATATTTGCATGGATTTGATTATTTGAACATATCACTTTGTGAGCTGTCTCAGGCCTATAAAGACTGGATATGACCTGCAGGCTTTAGCCTATAACCACATCTAACATTTAGGAAAGTGTGTTGGCTTTGAGGGGTGTGTATATAGGCTGGAAAGAGCAATGTGTGTGTGGCCAGTGTAGGGGATAGTCTGTTTGTTTTATGGTTGACTAGGCACTTGATGGATGGAGGGGCATGCAGACAGACAGCGGTAAGGGTCCTGGTGTCTGCGCTGAGGGACACCGGCCACTAAACCCTGACTGTTATATTTATTCCCCTCTCCTCCTCCTCCTCCTCCTCCTCCTCCACCTCCTCTGCCTCCTCTTCTTTCCTCCATGATTTGAGCTGTGGACAGGCAGAACGGGATGGGCAGGGAGCAGACACTCTGGGAGAAAGCAGTCATCATGCCAGTCAGCACCCAGCAGGTCGTTGAGTTCATGTCGGCTCTATTATATTTGCAGAAACACAGTAGCGCACATGTGGAATTTAATTCTACTGTTTCATACTTCTGAGACGGGGGAGCAAAAATACCCAAGGTTTCATGGATCAATAAACGACTGCATTTAGGGATTGTAAGGCCAGATAAATACCTCTGTATATATATTCCTTGGAGGAGAACTGAGGGTAGAGACATCCTAAAGCCTCTACATTACAAGATATGTCAACTATTCCACAAACAAACTCGTGCTCAGAACCACTCCCATGCGCATTAAGGCCTCTAAGCACTTTTCCTGATCCTTATCATGCACACTTGCCACATCCAATTAGGTGTGGTCATTCAGCTGGTCCAATAAAATCAATTCCTTTGTGTGCGGAAACAGAAGCTTCACAGACAACCGTACCATGAATTTTCAAGCAACTAGTCATGTCCAAATTCAGCTATATTCCTCATCTTATCATCTGCATCACTATTGTCGTAACGGCCCGTGTGCATAAAGCTCCCCCTGGACTCATAATTCATCCTGATTTATCACGTCGAGTCCCATCGATCAATGCAACACACTCCCATTACTGGTTCAGATGACTGTTGCTCTTTAAGGAAGAGGTGACATCAGTCCAGCGGTGATGGTATGCCATATGCTCATGATCACTTTGTCACTTGCTACAGACATTTTGGCTTCCCAGTTTGGCAGATTTGATCCTCAGGTTCTATACAAAGTAGATTCTGGACATTTCTTTGTCTTAGATATTTGGCAGAAACCCATTTGCTCCTTTAATATTTTGTAACACAATATCATTCTGTATTTTTAATGCACTTATCTGGAGCTGAAACAATTGGTTGATTAATCAATTAGCCAACTGACGGAAATTTAATAGGCAACTATTTTGATAATCGGTCAATCATCTGAGTCATTTTTCAAAAGAAATTCTCTTCTTACAGCTTCTCAATTATGAAGATTTGCTGCTTTTTTTGGTTTTATGTGACAATAAACTGATTATCTTTTGGTTTTGGACTGATTGTCCGACAAAACAAGACATTTGGAGACATCACCCTGGGCTCTGGGAAGCTGAGATTTTAAATGATCTGACATTTTGTAAATTGAAAGATTTATCGATTAATTGGAAATTGTCTTTAGTTGCAGCCCTACACTGATCTCCTTGGACGGACACAGGGCGTGGTTTAGGAAAAACTTGCCATCAGCCCAGTGCTCCTACATCAAATGACTGCCCTTGATCATCTGGGTGCCATAATGTTTCCTTTAATAGCCAATTTTGCTGGTGTAATACCTTCATAATTTAGTGATTATATTGTTGCCAGGTGGCCCTGCTGTAAAGGGCCTTTATGTGCTGAACACAGATGCCAAGCCCATTCTGCTGCGAGGTTATTGGAGCCAGGAGGGCAGAAAACACTGAGATACACAGGGTCACCTTTTGCTCATAGCCTTGTCCAGAGTATCTTTCATATGTTTTTTCACTTTGTGCCTTTATGGTCAGAGTGACTCTGTTGCTAATCGTTCACCATTCGCCACCATTTAAATTCTTACAGTTGGGGTTGGGCTTTTAAGAGAAGAAGAAGGCAGGGAGGAAGAGTGTGGTTGAGAGAAATAAAGGGAGAAAAGTACCAAACAGAGGTGTGGTGGTTTGCACTAACGCCTATGAGTAAAATAGAGACAGAGAAAATGGGATTGAGAGGGAAAATACATCAGTAACAGATGAAACGGAGGCTTGGGGATGCAGAAGGTGCTGGTGAAGAGGGATGCTTGCGGGGGAGGAGGTACAGTAGATATTGATGATCTGTGCTCTCTGGCTGATGGATTGAAAGAGGGAGTGCAGTTTGCACAGGCTGCGTGTCTGTGGTCGGGACAGGAGGAGCAGCTCTCTGAGAGGATGCAGAGCTGACTGGTTGAAACCAGCCTGCTGGAGTGGAGTGGGAGCATTAAAGTGGTGTCGTCTCTGTCTGACATTATTTTGTCTCATCTCAGGTCGACATAAAGGTTCTTATGTCGACCTTATGTCGACCCACCCAGCATGTCTGAAACTCGGCTAATATCTGAACAGATGCTGACGTTTGGACACTTCCTGCTGTGGAATGTCATTCTGGATCATCTGTCATTTTTATGTGTCTGGGTCCACTGGGAATAAGCTTATTACTACAGTGGTTACAGGAGGAGAAGATCTTTTCTCTCAGGAGAAATACAATAGCAATTTCATATTTTTGCACATTAGAGAATCTCATATATTTTTGATTAGGGATATAAAAAAAAAGTCTCCATGGCCCTGAGTTAGAGAGCTGTTTCAGTTTACAGTGAGCACTTATCTTCCAAGATAACAAAGAAATTAAATTTACTCCGATGCAGTCATAGTAAAAACCAAGCGTACTCACCTCAAATCAAACTAAACAAAGTAGAATAGAGCTGCAAGGATTTGTCGATTAATGGATTAGTCGATCAACAGGAAATTAATCAGCAACTATTTTGATAATCAATTAATCTTTAAAGTAAAAACGCCAAACATTTGATGGTTCCAGCTCCTCAAATGTGAGGATTTGCTGCTTTTTTTCTTCTGTTTTATATCATTGTAAATGTTGGTCAGACAAAACAAGACATTTGATGGCATTCCCTTGGGCTCTGGATAATTGCGAAGGGGATTTTTCATCGTTTTTTTTTTATAGACCCAACAATTAATCGGGAAAATAATCAGCAGATTAGTCCATTATGAAAATAATCATTAGTTGCAGCCCTAAACTAGAAATCTAGATCTAAATGTTCGGTTTGAAAACATCATTGAACACAGAAAAGGCCCCACCCAGAACTTGGCAACCACTAAACAAGAATCTCTGCTGATCTGCTCCATAAGCACTTAACCCAAATTACCTGCTCCACTGAATTGTTAACTGTTTGAGTCTTCAGCTGTCAAGTGGGGTTGTGTGTGGGAGAAAATGGCTGCTGGGGTCTTGACATGTACACAGCACTTAATGAGCCTGTGACAACCCTCCAAAAGCCCTGTTCCCCCTCTCTCGTCAGCAGAAATGGTGCAGTCTGCTGTATTACAAATTAAAGTGCTATCCACCTGAGGTGGCTGCTTCCATTAGGCTGTCCTAGGGGCAGCTGATGGCGGCTCCACCGGGAGCTGCCCCCTTTGCTGGTTTTTAATCCTCCTGTCTGTGGTTTCTGTTTATATTAGGAAGGTGGTTGCAAAGCCCCATCCCAACAGCCAAATATCTCCTCCATCTTCCACTCTCTCCTTTCATCTGAGAGAAATCTCACTATTTTCTGTTTCTCTACCAAACTCCACTTTTATCTCCATTCCTACTCAACCCCTTTTTCCCTTCTTCCAGAATTTCTCTGTTTTTTTTCACCCCTGTGCCGGGGCGCTCACCCTCTCTCACTTCCTCCTCAGGGAAGGGGTTAACAAGGCCATCAGAGAGTAGTGAGAGATACATCTGAGAGTTGATCACATTACTGTGGCGTCTGCCAGTCTGCAGGGCAGAAAGTGAGACACAGATAGAAGGAGAAAGAGAGAGTGAGCAGGGAATATGAGTAAGGAAGAGGATTTGGATTAATCATACTGTACACCGTACCCCACCATGGAGAAGCTCTTTCACAGTAAATCTCATTTCTGGCGTTGCTACTGTTGCCTGCTGCAAATCATGAATCAATGTGGCCCACTTCAGCCCTGCAGGCCTTGTGCTCTGGGTGATGGATTATGCCATAATATGACAGTCGGCATGCAAATCTCCACTATGAGGCAGTGTACCTTGACAGAACACAGCAGCCATGTGCAAAAGCAGAATATTTCCCATCTTGCATGTTGCAGATATTTTTGCCGTTCTCCCTGCAGGGACTGCTGCTGAACTCTAGGCTCATATTACAAAGTAGTAGGTGCCAAAAACACAGGAATAAAAAAGTAAAAAAATCAAGGTTAGACAAGGTTGGTTGTTCTTTTCTTTTCTGTTTTTTCACCGTCTGCCCTTTGGAGCACTTTGTCCCTCCCTTTTGAGCAGGGCGCAGATTGCCAGATACAGCCAGTATGATTTGATGCCAGCTTTGCTTCAGTGTTATTAACTTTTTGGACCATAAATGGACCAGGGGTGGACAGTCATATTGCTGTGTTGTGCTGATAAGTTAAACCCTCGGCTATTAGCCTCTATCCATAAGCCACAGACAAAGAACATAAGAAAAAACCCAAAGATTATCCCAACATCTATCATAAATCCTGGCTTCTTTGCTTTCTAAATTACCTGAAAAGCATAAACTAATCTCTGATGTTTTTTGGTGTTAGCCACAGAACGGCTGAGAGGCAATAGGGCGTTGGTCTGGCTAAGTTAATAAATAATACACCAAAATGAAATGCATAGCTAATGATGTGTGGAGAATCCTGTGGGGACGGCAGCATCTTGGCTGTCGGGGAAATTAGGCCAAGTAAGGACACATCCATCCTGCTCCCCTCGCGACTCGGTGAAAACAAAAGCCAATGTCTACAAAACCCAGGGCAGTTCAGCTACACAAGACATCCTTTGATGAGATTTTCTTTTTGGGGGACTGATGAATAATTATTCCTCTAAAAAATCTGGATATTTACATCAAGGACCTCCTGTGGAGGTAGAAGTGGGTTAATGATGCTTCATCTTTTTGAATGTTAATGATATTTTGTCTGTGTGTGTGTGTGTGTGTTTTAGCAGTGCACTCAGTTTACAAACTGCTCTTAGTGTAACACAGTCATGTTTCAATTTACCTCCACAGCTTACAAAGAGAAGATGAAGGAGATTTCAGTTCTCTCATTCATCTGCTCTTGTCTCTACCCGGAGACCCGCAAAAACATCATGGGTGATTTTGAAGGTACGTAGTAATCAGACAGAAGATTTTTTATTTTCTTTATTAAACATACTTGAATGAAAAGTCATACGGAGACAACAAAGGTTTTTTTCTGTCTGTTGTCCTTTCTCGTTAATGCACACACATGCAGACATGGACATCAAGCCCATTAACAAGCGAGCCTCAGGCCAGGCCTTTGAGGTCATCCTGAAGCCGTCCTCCCCTGTGTCTGATGTTGCCCACTGCATCACCAGCCCCCCAAAGAGGGACCTTTCCCTGGATGACATCCAGAAGAAACTGGAGGCAGCTGAGGATCGACGGAGAGTAAGGATGTTTCCAATCATTTTCATTGCACCCAGCTGCCACACATCACTTAGCTTCAATAAGTGCCAAGAGCCACAAAAAGCTTTATTACAGCTTTTTGTGATTCCAAAGCGAAACCATTTCTGATCCAAAACAAGAGGAGACATTCAATATTCACTCAATTTACACAATGTTACTGGTATGCTGTAATAACTACTTGACTTCCCCTGACACCTATTTTGATTTCTGGTTATTTGGTCAATTGTGCGTCACATTGACTACTGCAGCTGCAAAACTGCCAAGAAAAATTTAATCTGACACAGGCTAATTCCTGTGCCTCATTGATTTTGAATGTCAATACAGCCAGTCCAGCAGCTGACAAATCCAGCAACCCACCAACAAATCAATCACCCAATCAATAACATAGTTAGACAGATTTTTTAACACCAGATGCCAAACACTGTAGGTCAAACATATAGTATATTATGTGAATTATAGTACATGCAAGGAGAGGATGAAGGTGGCAAGGAGAGAAATTCTCTTATGTCCAGACATCTTTATGCTTAACATTAATGTGTGAGCCTGATTAGTTGCACCGGCTCATGTTTAAATCTCAAGAAAAATCAATGAGTGGCATTCAGTAAATCAGTGTCTCGCTATCGACCCTTGCCCTCTGACTCTTTCTCTCTACTGCCCCCCGCTCTTCCTCCTCCAGTCCCAGGAGGCGCAGGTACTTCGGGCCCTGGCTGAGAAGCGGGAGCACGAGCGCGACGTGCTGCTGAAGGCCATGGAGGAGAACAGCAGCTTCAGCCGCATGGCCGAGGAGAAGCTCCAGCTGAAGATGGAGCAAAATGAGGAGAACCGGCAGGCTTACCTGGCCGCCATGATGGAGCGCCTGCACGAGAGGGTGAGGAGCAGGGGCGTAGCCATGATTTTAGATACTGAAATCGTAAGTCCCCTGTCCCCCAGAAATTTTGGCCAGACACCAAATAAAAAAGAGAAAAAAACTCAATTCTCAATTATTCTAATAGTTTGGATTTTTAACAGTTAACTGTCCATTTATATTGTCTGTACAATAAGTTTTATTAATTCAAACAGTAAGCTCTAAATGCTGTTTCCAAGTCATCACTGCACTGCCAGGAATTAAAACTCGGGTAACAAAACCCTTATATATTTATTTATAGGCATACATTGAGTCTAAAAAATGCCCAAATTGGCCTAGCTTGTAATTGTAGAATGTAAACTCCTCCCAGATTACTAAAACCCTCAAATCGCCAGAAAAAAATACTGATGACATGACTTCAGTGTCCTCAATGGTAGCTATAGTCCATAGCTAAATCCATCACTAAGTTACTACTCGCTGGTTTCAACTTAGTCATTTATTACTGTAAACTGGGTTGGACCATAAAAACTAGTCTAAGCCAAAGTCTTTAGTAATGCGTAAACTGGTAGCTAGAAATAATTTTTAGCAGCATCCAATCAAAATCAATCATCTATGTAAACAGGAAGTCACTGCAGCATCACAAGCTGAAACACAACTGCTATGCTACTAACTATGACTGTTTTATTTATACATGCATACATGGATAGATATGTGTTTCAGAGTTAGTAGTATTCATGCAGTTTATAATGAGTGGGAAATATCTGATTATGCTCACATAACTTGCGCTATATAGCTACTCATTTAGTCTGATACTTCGTAGTTTGAGGCATATAATGTATTTTAAATGTAATTTAAAACCTTTCCAATTTAGATCATTATTAAACAGCATTTTGTCAGGTCAGATATGTCAGCCCTGTTCCATTAGCTACCTCTTTTACTCTTCACTCTCTATATTAGCGAGCTAACGTTAGCTTTGTCAGTTGGTTCGGTTAGCTAGCTATGTAACAGTTAGGCTACTCCAGGCAGTTACAGGGTGTATAAACTCAGTAACAACTACACAAGAACCAGCTGGAGCAACCCGTTTTAGTTTAGTGATGTGTAAATCTTCACCTAGCAAACACTTATGTTATAGCTAAGCTAAGTCTGAACAAAGGCAGTGCTGGAGCAACTGGCTCCTGGTGAGGAGGGGGGACAGGTGGGAGAGTAAGAAACATTTACAAAAAGTGACAGGAGAATAACGAAAAAAAGAAAGACATGCAAGTGAAGACAAGAAGAAGAAAAGGGTAAAGAGGGCTGGTGCACCTGCTTGACCTCCGTAAATGGAGCACCTTAAGGAGAAGAAATGGAAAAACAGGAAGCCTAGAGGGGTTTGACAAAGACAAAGATGCAATCTTGCGCGTGGAGGGTGGGAGATAAAGAACTGTATGAGTGGGAGAGACGAGGACAGGAGGAAGTAAGTCATCACTGCAAAGGTCAAAAAAGAAAAATAGTGAAGTGAGCAAGAAACAAATGTCAGGAAAGGCCTGGCAGGGGAGAAAAAAAAATGACATCCTCAATCTGTGTTTGTGTTTTCTCCAGGAGAGGCGTGCTCAGGAGGTGCGCAGGAACAAGGAGTTGAGAGAAGAAGTGACAGCGTGAGAAGCCCCAAGAGGTTCTACGTCCCACCCCCAAACCCCCCTCCACCACTTCCCGACCCTGAGGAACACCCCTCTCCCCACCTTATCCCACATGTCCCCACCTCTCTACCCCCCCGCCATACTCCCCCATACTACTATGAAACTACCACAGCCTGAGACGCCACCCCGAGACAGTGGGAGGTTCAAATAGGGTTGGGGGTGGACAAAAAAAGCAAAAGTAATTAAAAAAAAAAAAGAAAAATTAATGTCTCCCACCCACTCTTCCCAAAAAAGAATGTTTTTGCTCCGTTTCAAATGAGAAGAAAAGAAAAAAATCAAATTGACAAGCGACAGTGGGTATTAGTTTTTGTAAATACTTCTTTTTTTGTTATATACAGTACGATACAAGCAGCAAAAGTATTGATTGCAGTGTGCCATTTTTCTATATAAGTTTCCTCTCCTTGCATATATATGGATGTAATAATTTGTTCATTTTCATGTTTGTTCATTTCAGCCTGAGAATCATTTCAGGCGTAGGTGTTTGTTGTGAGTTTGCCAGCTAGCTGATGTTTGCTGCGACTGGCTGCGTCCTCACAAGGCCCGCATCCTGGCTCCGTTCCCTCGTCCCTTCAAGTGGGCACTTACTCATTTGACCCTGCAGATCTGGAGACAAAATTGGATCTGTGTTTGGTCGGAGTGATTTTCCATCCATTTTATGCCAATGTTCCAATTAGCGAGGGACATGTGCAGGAAAGTTGGCAGAAGGAAAGGGGACAGTTTGCTTTCTGTGGGGACTGCGAGCCATCGCTGCACATCCACTCCTGTGAGGTAGACGGTGACTTGTACCACAGGAGAACACTATAGCATTTAATGAGCCCATCCTCCTCCTCCTTCCCTCCGGCTGCAACCTCTTCATCTCTCCACGTACATACATACTGTAGAAGCACTCACTCACACGCTCTCCACATGGGCAGGCATTTAGCCAATCATAGTACGGAGCTCAGTAGGAGCTCACTAAATTCTGTCCATCTGGCACCGGAAAGCTCAGATAACATCCCTGACCAATGGCGGGCCTCTTATATTCCTCAGAAACAAGCTTCCAGTCACATTTCAATCATGTGTTACTGTAATATACAACACAACTAAGGTTAAAGTGCATCTCAAGAACTTCACCTGAGATCAGACTTGTTACTGTGAATCTTACATTGGAGAAAATACAAATAAATTCCACCTTTCTCCATTTCATAGAGGCTAGAGTAGTGCTCAGCATCATCAGCGCCTACTGGAATCATTGCACTTCACTCCAAGACACTGTAAATGCCACTGAAAGGTCGGCACAAGAAAGATATTGAAGCCATAACAGGTATCGCTGCAACAATGATCCATGAACACAGTATTGCCATCTGTAAAGGTGTATATGAGTGTATTAAAGTATAGTTTGTAACCAGGGGTGTTGAAGCCTGAGGTTGAACCCTGTCGATCACACACGCACGGTAGGCCCATAGATGTGTGTGAGTGTGCATGTGTGTGTGTATTTCAGAAAGGGCGGGTAGATAGCCGAATGTTTGTGCCATGTGATATTGACCCGGTGAAGTTTAAACCAACACCATTACAGTGTGTAACAGCTGTCACAAGTACACCACAGACTACAGTGACTATCCCACCTGCCTCTCTCTCTCTCTTTCTCTTTCTCTCCTCTGTCCATTTGTGTGTTTCCCCCTCTCCACATAATATCTTTGTGAGCAAGCAGTGGTTAATAAAGATTTGGGGTTCAGTGAATGAAACTGGCTTTGAGAGTGACTTCTTTCAGGTACTGTGATCAGTCATGTTTCCAGTGTAGCATTCAGGCATCCCACTAAACAAATATATCAGATTAGAACAACGTGCTGAGACACAAATTACAATATATACATATGTTGTTTTCATTGCAGGTTAACCTGTCTGTTATTTTTACAATTAATCATTTATTAATTTGGTATGTAAAAGTATATAAATTCACAAAACAATGGAAAATGCTTATCATAACTTCCTAGGGACCATCTTTAAATTGATTGTTTTCCCAAAATCCAATGTTTCAATTGGCCTTCTTTCAAGGCAGACAGATTTTACATATCATAGCTCAAAAACGACTGGCAATTAATATTATTTAAATATTATGATCTATCTATCTATCTATCTATCTATCTATCTATCTATCTATCTATCTATCTATCTATCTATCTATCTATCTATCTATCTATCTATCTATCTATCTAAAATGAAAACTAAAAATTTTAAGTTGAATTAATTTGAAATTAATAAAACTTAAACAGTATATTTACATTAAGTTAATGACAAAAGATTTGTTGGTTCAACTAAATTTCTATTTGATGTTTTACATTAGTCACTGGTTACTTTGCAGATTAAAATATTACACAAAACGTATGATGAATGTACAAAATAAGACAAAGCAGCTCCACCTTGATAAGCTACAACATTAAAATACTGCCTACAAGTTAATGCATCAACAATTAAAATCCAATAATACAATGTACATGATAATATAGCACTTTCAAGGGTTTAAAGGTGTTGTTTTGCATTATTAGTACTTTTATATTTATATTTATTCAAGTGAAATTTTGAATGAAGTATTTTTACTTGTAACAGAATACATTGTGACATTGTGTTATTTCTACTTTTACTTAAATAAAGAACCTTGGCCGTTCTCGAGTCTTCCTGTTATATGGTCTCAGTTGATGAAGTACCATTTATGGCCAGCTGGGGGAGACAAAAGACAAGTTGTCTCAACTAAAGATATCGTTGACCCTGTAGTTTTGGCTGCAGTGAAGCTTACATCACTACCTGGCCGAGCACCATCTTCAGTAATAAAGGAAAAAGGGTTAAGGAGAATGACAAGAGAGATCAAAGGGGAAAGAGAGAGTGGACATTTTTGGGAGAAATAGATGAAAGGGCGAGGGATTTCTTGGTGAGTAAGTAAACTTTTGGTTCAGGAGAAGAGGGGACGGCATGTAGGAGCCAAGAACAGAAGGTGCAGCTGGTGCGAGCTGAAACGATGGCAAAGGGACAAAACTGCTCTCTGCACACTTCCTTTCTCACAGTTTTTCAGTCCCTCTCTCTTGCTCTCCCCTTTGATCCCCCTGTCCCGTTTCTTTTTTCCTCCATTTCCTACTCTATGCTCCATCCCTCCTTTCTTTCCTTCTTCATCCTCTTCCAACCTTCCCTCCCTCCTTCTTTCCTCCTCCTCTAGTTCCCACGCAGCACATGGGGCCAGCCGGGCTGCTATTGTCCAGGATATCCCCTCCTTGTTAATGGTTTCCTGTGCACACACAGAGGGCTGCTGAGAGAAACAAGCAGCCTCATCTGATACCAGGCGTCGCCACGTACTGCAAGTGCACACACACACACACACACACACACACACACACAAAACAAATGCAGGCATCAATAAGCAAACACACCCACGCATTCATACCTACACATACACACTCTCAAGCACGCTTGAACAAACAGACATGCAAATGCACACTCACACACATAACAAAGACGCTGATAAAGCCAAAGGTGATTTATCGGAACTCTTTTATTACAGGGAAGTTGCCATTACCACCAGCAACAACTTTGAAAAGCTGAGAAATCAGATTTGTCCGTGCTTGCTTGTACTTTGTACACCCATAAAATATACAAACTCTAAGTGAGGTTTACCAGGAGACACCAAAATACCAGGTGGGAAGCAGGAGTTAGTCTTTCTAAATGAAAAAGAACTGAATTGTGTTGCCTCGTTTAACTGCAACTGCTGTTACTCCCTCTTGATAATTACAGATTGATAATGCTGCTACTTTGAACAGGTACAAGAAAATAACTTGTAGACAAGGTGATAAAAAAATCAACCAAGCATCAGCTACATAAGAAGTGTGGAAAAGCTGGTAGAAACTGGTTAAACATATGTGAAGCCTACATTGTCAAGGACAAAATTTACTGTAGAGAGGAAACATAACTTGAGGAAGCAAGCTTAAACAATGGAGCGCCATATGAACATCAGAGGTTGTGGGTAAATCACGGCTGAGTTTATGTCAACCAAGCTGGTGGCTAACTTCTGTTCCCAGTTTTTAGTCAAACAAACACCTGGTTTCGGTTATTCCACCCCATAAAATGCTGTAAAAAGGGGGTGACTCTCAACCACCTCCAGCCCTCCTTTCACACACCCCTCTCTGTATGTAACCAGGGCACCAACACTGGGTGTTTCAGCTCAGAGGGAAAACAAAGAGGGGGGCAGCTTCACCCAGGAACTTGACGGGCGGCGACTGCTTGACCATCTGGAAAAGCCATTCCTGATAGGCTGACAACAGTGGGTGAAACTTCTAAAGAGGTGGGCAGGAACAGAGACCAATCACAATAAATCACTCTTGCTGCTTTTTTAGTCGTGGTCTCCCTCCTCACTGTTTTTTTTCCTTCTATACAAAACACAATACATTAGCAAGAAAATAAAAAATCCTATAGCTAGGTGTATCCTCTGTGGGAGGTCAACATCATAGAAAAAATAGTACTTTCTTAGCTGGGAAAATAAAAAGTCTTGTCCTTGAAAGTCCAGCTCAGCTGGGTAGTGAGTTGAGTCTATATGTGGATTGTGTTGAGGTTTTCACTTCAGTCAGAAAGCTCCTATCTCCATACCCCAGGGTCTGTAGGGTTTGCCCACACTGGATGTTGGGGCTGGGGGGCTGATGGTGGTGGTGTGGGAGATGAGGGGGAAGGCGCTGAAGGGGAAGGGGAATGCCGAGAGGGAGGAGAGGAGAGGAGGGGAGAGCTTGGACGCTGGTGAGGGGACCAGGGCGGGGTGCGGGACGGTGGTAGGAGCGGCCGTGGTGGGGGGAACCCGGATCGGGCCTTGATCTGAGTGGGGGGTGGCGCTGCCGCTGCGCCTGCCTGGGATGTGAGTCTCTGCAGCCGTCGAGGACGATGAAGAAGAGGAGGAGGAAGAGGTGGATGAAGTGGATGTAGATGACAGAGGAGTTTGTGGGCTGCTGGTGGCGCTGCGGGGTAAAGCTGCCAAAGGTGCCCCCTGTTGGTGCTGGAGGAGGAGGGGGTGGGTCAGGTGGGCAGGAGGGGATCCAAACGCAGAGCCCCACGCCAGGTGACTCAGGCCAGAGTGAGCCTCCCTTTGACTGGCATAGTTGTTCAGGTGGGAGACCAGACGGAGCCGCAGAGGGTCTGTGCTGTCCAAGCCTTCGATTATGCTCAGATAGCGGGCCGTCTCAGCCAGACACTCCCTGAAACCCAGACCACGGTAGTCCATCGCCAGGGCATGGGCGTCAAAATAACCTGAGGGGAGGGCAAGAAGACAGCAGATTAGTTAAAACCTGAACAGCACACCACAAAACAAGTTTGTCCAGAACAGAAGGAGCTTGGCTGACATGAATCAATATGCCCCTACCTTTGGGATGGTGAGAGAGTAAATAATCAGTCAAAACAAGAATTGACAAACCTGCGAGACCAGTTTAAGTTTATAATCTAGGCTTTTTTTTTTTTATTCATATGTTTTTGCTTTTTCCAGGAATGAGAACCGAGTAGACACAAAAGTATTCCATGTTCAATTTTTGCCCTCTTAAGCATTTGAATGTGATTCTTCAACAAGTGAAAGGTGTGTTTTCTGTAACAATTAATGGATCCCAGACATACCTTTGCCTCCAGCAGCATGAAGCATCTTCAGATGGTCAACAGTCATCTGCAAAATCTCTGCTTTCTCCAGTTTGGCTGAGCCCTTCAGTGTGGGGGAGACAGAAAGGAGCCAATTAGATATCAATAATCAAAAGAAAAAGAGCCTAAATGAACAAAGTTTGGACTATACTGTGTAAGTGATATTACAGTTGTGTTGCCTGTTGCTACCTGTTTCTCAAAGGCGCTGGGAACCAGCCTGCGGAGCTCGCTGAGGCTGTTGTTGATTCTGTCACGGCGCCGTTTCTCAATTATCTGCGCAAAGAAAGAAAACAAATGATTTGGGTTATTTTCTGAATATGTGCATATGACACAAAATCACATCACGCACGAGGTCTCCAACTGCACAAAACGGAATTTTCTATAAATGTACTTACTCCTCGACGCCTTTTCCTCGCCTGCACCTGAGTTGATGTTGTGGGAGACATGGACCCGAGAGGAGAGCTCATGTTCCTTAAAAGAGACGAAACAGGGAGGCTCAATCAATATCCCATCAAATTTGTAGATATGGTTCATAAATATTAAAGCTAGTCTTACAGGAGTTGTGTCCACTTAAGCTAGCCATTAATCTGAATGACTTTATAAGAGAAAATAGCCAACACTTCAGGGCCAAATAACTTACCCATTCTCGTCCGCGCTCTCCTTCTCCACCTCAATAGTCTCATCCAGCTCGCTGTCCGAGGAGCTAAAATCGTGATTCCTTTTCATTTTGATTCGTCCACAATAGTCCTTCAGTGTGCCTGTTGTGTCTGAGTCTGACGTGCGTCTGCCCAGGTTTGCCCGGAGCGCCTCCGTTTGAAGCGCTCAGCTTTCCCACGGTGTCATTTCAACTCTGGAGCCGGCCAACAGGGGCGGGGGCTCGGGCCAAAGCAGCCAATCACAACGCGGCCGTGGGTTTGAGTGACAGCGCAGTTGGCCCAAGCACATCCCAATGCGCTTTGACAAGTCAGAGAGGGGGTAAAAAAGCCATGACATCTCACTCTGTGGGTATTACTGGAAGCTGTGTCAGTGAGATCCGGCCTCTGGCATCTTATTCCTTCATGTTATGAAGAGCAAACACACCAAAACTATTCCTGCCATCCAGAACTAAATCTTTTGACAAGTTTATCTCTAAGATGACCAGACATCTTGGTCCTCAAGATTTTTTGTTGAAGTTCTGTGACAGTTTATACAAAAGTAGCGTACTTTCTGGTAGTTGACAAAACAATGTCACCACAAGGAGTTTTCCATTTTATCACCTGATCTTCTTCAGCCGAAAGAGTCGCCCACTAGTCTTGGAATTTCCATTTTTATGTCTGAGCACTTCTCATCCCATGGTGGTTTCACATTTGAGACTGAAAGTTAATTTTTGACTTTGGAAACAGCAGTTGGATAACTCCGTCTGCTGAGGAGGATTGTGTGATATGATCAAAAGCTCCAGAACAGCTACTAAAGGGACCATGTGATGAGATTGTTTTGCCAACCGCTGCTGCCAAGGTAAAGAATGAACTTTCAATCTTTAATTTTTAGTAGCTTAATACCTGATTAAAGTTCAAGAAAGATTTGGTGCATCTGTGATTTGAGCCACTGAGAATTGTTTCATGAGCAGAGACCAGTAAAGTTTTACACCCCCCCCCAAATTGAAACTGACCTTTTAAAGTCAAACTGATGGCTTTCGGTTGGCAGCTGTTTTACACCGACCATGTTTGTAGTCTTGTTATTATTTTCAAATTGGTAGAATACTTTAATTTAGTAATAAGAGTAGGATAACCTGCCAAGACCACACAAAGAAGACTTATACATGGTGACATGTTGTTTTTCTTATGTAGACATCCTGCACATATAGGCCTATGCTAGATGGAAGCAGTGTCTTCATTGGTTAATCTATTTGTACATCCCAAAAATCACACATCACAGCTTTGCCTCAAAGGGCTTTACAAGCTACAACATACAACACACTGTATCCTTAAACCAAATATTCTCTCAAATATTGTTAAAGTTGTCACTTGTTAGCTTTATATAATTTCCTCCTTCCATGAGCTTGCCAGCTTGGCGTTGCTCTTCTGCTGAAAAGTGAATCTCAAAGGGTTCTTCTGACACTAAGACGTTGGAGTGATTCCTCTTCATTAACATAGAGGATCTTTGGAGAAACTTTCACTGCGGTCCAATGGACTTTCGGTCCGTGACTCCCCCTCCCCACGCCCGCCCCCTCCTCCCCCATGTGTGTCCCGGTGGTGATGAGGAGTGGCTGGCCGGCTGTCAGCACGCGCTGGCCGTGGGAAAGTTCCCTAACCGGCGCTGATAACCAATCAGAGGCCGACGGCCGTCTCCGGCGCTGGAATGAATGGAGCAATTGGTCGGGGCGACGGGCGGTCTGCGAGCGAGCGTGTGAACCTGTAATCCAATACTAACTCAGCCCGGGAGGAGAGACAGGGAGCACTGCCGCAACCAGAGGAAGCCACCAAGTCTAATCTTACCCCACAGAGAGACCTCATGCACGGTAAAGACGCTGTGGGGACTTCAAGGACTTTGTGAGCGCACTCAACAAAAGACCATAAGGCAATCAAAGCCGTCCTCGTCCCCTTTCCCCTGGAGTTTCCACATCAGCACCACCGCAAGACTGGTGGCTTCTATAATGGTCACACTCCCCAAATAATTTGACAGAGCTGCCGGTGTGTGTTTGTACATGGAGGGCTCATGTTACTGCATGTGGAGCTGGAGCTCTTCAGTGGAGGGTCTCCTGCAGGGACTGGACTGTGGCATATTTAAATAACACTGTCATTCAATAGAAAAGGATAATATTATGTAAGATAGGCTATTACATAACTTAAAAATCATTTTAGATCAGCATGTAAAAGCACTTTGTTGCTTTAAAGCACCTTATCATTTTGTTTTGAACTTTGTTTAGGCCTATTATTATTATTATTATTATTATGTGATTGTTTTATTGCAGAGTCCTATTAACCATTTTATAGGCCTGCTTTAAATCAGTCAATTTTTTATTTGTTTTTAAAGAAATAGTTTACATTTTGGAAATTATGGTATTCCCTTTCTTGCAGAGAGTTAGAAGATCAACACAGCTATCAGCGTGTTTTCCAAAATCTTGAACTATTCCTTGCAGTTTTATTATCCATTTAACAATGCTGCCCAGACCTGTTATCTATAATATAATAGGGCTATACTCATTGCAAATTTACCTTAATTAAAAACAATAACATTACATCACATGTTAATGGTAATATATTTAAATATCCTTTGACATAAAGTATTTTTAAAGAACCCACAAACAGAAAAGAACTTTATATATTTCATTCATCAAATTAAAACTTTAATTGACATGCATGATTTTAAAGGCACTTAACACACCCAAAACTGAATTCGACACCACTGACGAAAAAAACAAAAACTTTTCAGTTTCACAAACATCAGCTTGTTAACATTGTGTGCAATCCATATTGAAGCCAGTTGGTCCCGGCAGCACATTGACATTTCGTCCAACCTGCCCAACCGTCTGAAAAGAAAAACTGTGTTTCAAAATGTCAGTGAAGGTCACTTCTTATAAATAATGCCTCCTGTGAAATATCCCCTCCAGGCAACAAAACTGATAGGCTGCGAGTGAGGAAAGGAAATATGCACACTTGTGTGAGGAAACACAAAATCACGATTCATCAGACGTGAAAACAATATTGCAATATGAATTAGATCCACCACCGTTCGTTCTCTGAGGGAATGTACTGTTTCTGTTCATTACTAACCTCCACACGCACACACGCACACACACACACACACATGCAGTAATATGGTGATCCTTATCAGTGGGAAGCAACCAAAGGCGTAATAGTCATCACAGAGAGAGGAGGCTGCCATGTTTGGTTTATATGAATGAGAGGAAGCACTTAGGGCTGTTTTCATCTTATTGTTGTTGCACAAGGCTACGCTTATAGCAGGACAGACACACAGATGCACTCCCACATTCATCGAACTGATTATTGGTGAGCCCTCTCTCTCTCTGTGTGTGTGTGTGTGTATGTTGGGGAGTGGGAGTGTGGGAGTTGCGTTCACATGCATCCGAATTCACGCAACCTGAAGCCTTTGCCACAATAAACACAGGTGTGCGTCCACATTAGTTGCTGAATTTATGTGTGTGTGTGTGTGTAACTAGGGGGAGAGAGGAGGTGGGGGAGAGAGGAGGTGGAGGTGGGGGAGGAGGGGGTGAGCCCTCTTGTTGTATTTCAAGTTCACCCAGAGTTCCCACGCTGTTATTTTCTGCACGGCTGTCTTTGTTCTACCGGTCTCATCACATGTTGTGATTAGTAGGGCCTTTCAGGGGCCGCCCTTTGAAGGTGAGGGCCCACAACACGACATCATCAAATCCCCCCCCTCCTCCTCCTCCTCCCCTCTTCTCCTGCTGCAAATCAGGCCACCAAACCGACTCAAACTCAGGGCCAAAATAATCAGGGTTGCAGTGACGGTTCACCTCCGTTGCTCTCTCCACTCTTGTATTCATTTCTCTTTTTCTCTCATGTCTAATTTCCTGATGTCACATATTTTCCTCTGTCTTGTTTTCTTGAAACGTATCCTCGCTCTGTCTTTTCTCCCTCTGAATCAGTAGCCTACTTTGCTGTGAGATTGAACTCAAAAAGCTTTTTATCTCTCCAAACCCTCTCTTTAGCTGCCAAATGCTGAATATTGATGCACATGGTTTAGGGTCAGTTCAAAGAGGAGACATTAAGACATCTATTTAGAAATTAAGTGTTGAATTGTCCTGAAATTTTGACCAGAAAACGATATGTTTCCATGTCCTTTGCCCTCTTGCACTGTACAATCAAAACAGGTTTTGAATTTCAGTTTATTAGTCAGCCACAAGTGTTTTTTTTTCAGCAATAACATGTCATCAGTGCAGACATAACTTGAGTCTAGACTGTCTTACCAGAAGGAAATGGTTGGAGTTATGTGTGCACACTCAGGCTTTTGAAGTAGTTTTAAAGGCGGATTTCACCAATAAATTCACTACAGTGCTGTGCACAGTCCATATTTTTTGCGTTAAGTGTTATCACCTCTGCTGTGCATATTTACACAATGGTCCACATGTCATCAGGTGTTTAGTCGTATCACTTAGTTTAGATCTGACTTCCTGCAAAGAGCTTATGTGGATCTACATGACTTCAGTGAGTGTAAATTAAGCTAGGCTGCAGTGTGGACAGAGTGACGTTAATGAATGATGTTGATATCATGTTCAGGAACTCTCAGTTACTCCTTAACCAAACAAAGTCATGCTAAACTGTTAACTGCTTAAAAAACTCTTGATGGTGTCTGCCTCGCGAGAGCCGACCTCCAATGAGACAACATTTATTAACACAAGTGAACAATTTAATTTGTTGTTCAGTCACATTTCAGCAGCTGTGCTGTGTTTTTTGTGTACTTTAGAGCCATTTATTTCACTCATTAATAAGGCCGATTATACAATGTACAGTGTGATACAATAATTGTGCTACTTGTCTGGGTCAAAATGAGGGTAAACTGTAATTCCAGGACAAAAGAAATAAATGTCTGGAGAAATAAACAGAATGGTACAACACGTGAACCAGCTCTGAATAATAATACTGAGAGAAATCAGCACCTAAAGTATCAGTTAAACCTGCTCGCCACTTCCTCGTCTTTGGTCAAATGAATCAGATCCTGACTGACTCAGCTGATGACTGATTTTAAAAGGATAAAGCTGGTGTTTCTTTAGGTTTGTAATCTGCCTCTCTTCTCTATATCATCCCGGCATGTTCTTACCCTGTGTCCTTTATTTTATTTTATTTTTTTTGCACAGTATAATACATTGTCAATTTTATTCATAAAGCCCCATATCACTAATTTGTCTCAGGGCTTGACAATCTGTATAACGTACAACAACCTCCATTCTTCGAACCTTAATTTGGAAAAACTCCTCACAAAAAAAATTAAAGATCTTTTTCATGGGATAAAAGGGAGAAACCTCAGGAGCAGCAAGAGAGGAGGGATCCTTCTTCCAGGACGGACAGAGTACATTATTTGTTTATTGATTTATACTGATTTATTACACATCATGTGATGTAATAAATTACATCTGCCAGGAAACAATCCCTCAGCACATGTTGCCTTATACAGTTCATTGTCAAATACATTTTTGTCTTTTGATTTGGGTCATCGTTTAGGGGTCTTTTAATGTGACAATAACGTAAATGTTTCATTGTAAAAGGACTGGAGGAATGTAAACCAGACATAGAAGTTGTAAAAACTGTAGTAGACTTGGTTCATTATGTAAGCAAACACAGCCACCTGATGCCAGCACCGTCATGGCAGGTTTCCCACACCTTTTTAAAGATCCCCTCCAGACATGTTTGAAGACATGAATTAATACTCTGCCTTGAATAATAATTTACGTCTAATGAGGTTTTTTCACAAAAAATATCAATACAATTTCTTAAAAGCATATTCCCTCATTTAAAAAAACCCATAATCGAAGAACATGCAAATGTTTTTCATTTGTAAAGTTTAACTACTGGACACAAGACTTCCCTGAGAAGTCCTTTCTCAGTGTTTGTGCGCTGGAGGCTGCAAGTTTCCACATCACACTTGTGTAAGTTGCAAATGGAACTATGATTGGCTTCCAGTTGTGATGCCATAAAGTCATGCTCATACTCATAAACTGAGATTTAAGTTCCTTCCTCAGCAGATGAATGTGAAAACAGCCTTCTAGCGTCAAACTCTGCACACACATGATTCTGCACAGTGTAGCTCAAACATCCAAGTGAAGTAACAATAAGCAAAAGTGGAGGGGGACTTTAAATATTTCTCTTTTACATACTTATCTTTGGCTTTGCTAAAACCAAATACTGCAGTTTTTGAAGGTGAGTCACGGTGAGACACTGAGAGCCGCGGTGTCTGCAGGTTAGCCACAGACAGATGTTCGTCCGCTCGAAACAATACGGCGAGCCGCTCTCTGGTGAAACCCTGCGGAGGGCGAGCCTTGTTATTGTTTATAAATAGAGCTGTGTGGAGCTCTGAGGAAGGCCGACTTTGTTTCCCCTGACAGGGAGAGGAAGCGATGGCTAATTCTGCTCCAGACGTGTGTGACACCCGACAATTGTCCCTTAGAGAGAGAGAGAGGGGGCGATGGAAAGAGAGAGACATTGTTTATGAATGTGTGTCTTTAGGAGGGAGGGCTGTTTGTGAGGCAGGGGTGAGGGTTGTGTGTGTGTGTGTGAGAGAGACACCCTAGTATTGTCCTTTAGGAGGGTGGGAGTTTGAACGTGGTTTCTTTGTTTGCTCTTGTCATTTCCCCTGTGAGTTTTGTTAACGGGGTCCTCTCCTTCACATTGGTTACACAGAGCACATTTATCAGTGTGTGTGTGTGTGTGTGTGTGTGTGTGTTGAGGAAGTGAACGATGTGTCAAAGTTGACCCAATGACACTCATCTCTGTCTTGCCTCCCCATGGGAAGTGTTTGAGTGCCTCCCCCTGTCTTTCTCTGTCACACACACAGAAACACAGAGAAGGGAGAAACAGACTCTGTCTCGATGACACAAGACAAATGTTTTGTTTTTTTCTCCTTTCGTGCTCTGAATGATTATTTCATTTTATTTCTTACATTTTTTAAACATTTTTTAAAATCTAAAATCCAGATTATAATTCTTTGAAAACAATGCAAAGAAACCGTTTTCGGTCTTTTTCGCAGGTTAGTTGGATATTAGGATCAAAGTTTTAAGACTCAAAGTTTCTGTCACACCTGAACTCTTTACATTTTTTTAAATGTATGTTATTCATAAATTGCTTTGTAAAGCAAGTTGTAATGCAACTGCGTCTCCTTGGAATTGCTAATTTGCAACAGCACATACACTTTGAGAGAAATGTAATGTCATCTGAATTATGTTTAATTGTCATTATACTTGCATATGACAAAACATGGTCCTGCTCCTTGTAGACTTGTAGATACTGTAATGCATCTGCTAAATGTTAGGGAAGAAACTGAGGTGTGGTGCATAATTTAAATGTAAAGGATAAGGCTGCTGTTATTCTAGATTTTTTTTAATTATGAACATATTACATGCAAATACCATTGCTGAAAAGACCAAAACCAACAGTGTGTTATTTCGTCTCCTATACTTCGTCTCTGACTTCCCCACCCTGTCTGTGGATCTCAGCTCCAAACTCATTGGTTCCTACTGAAGATGTAAATCTTTAAAAACAACTCACAAAAATATATATCTTCATTTTTTTAAAAAGGCTCAGTAATTTCCTAAAACAGCTGAGTACTATATTGGGTACATTTGTTTAGGGACTATTTTCAGTTGCGGATTAATACACATTTGGTGCTCTGGGGAATATCAGCAGCAGGACGGTGTTTGAGGGATTGTCTTAAAATAAACTACAGTGCCCAAGTTGTTCATTGTAATGAAGGAACATGTCGGCCAGTGCAACAGTGTGTCTCACTGATGTGTTTTTAATCGTTTTTGGAGAACAATGGAGCTCTATGGGATTTGTTGACAAGAACAGACTAGAAAAGTACAGAATATTGCCATCCATATCTTTTAAAATAGAATAATTGTTTAAAAAGCAGAATAATTAAAATGCTGTACATATAAACTATGCTGTTAGCATTAACGTAACTTGAATGTGAGGGCTCTGAGGCACCTGTAGCACTTCCCAGACAGCAGAGTTGATGGACATATGTTTTTTGGGGGCTACAGGAAACTCAGACGACCTGAACACACCCCCTTCATCTGCAATGCTCTGATCTTCTAAATGGTCCGCTAATCCTCAGTCTGGTACATTTGATCTCTAAATTCAACAGGTGGATGGGAAGCAGAACTTGGTATTTGACTCCCATTTGTTGCATCCACTCAAGTCAAATCAAAAAGACTGAAGTACCTGCTGGTGAATATTCACAGGATGTCATAGTCTGAACTGTCTGACTTTAATCTGGAGGTAAAGTGGGAAGCGGAGCGGCTGGTTTTGTGGGGATTTGGGTGTGACTCATGTCTGGAGTCGGTGAAACTCCTGGTGGGTGGTCACTGTGAGGAGAGAGTGAGAGAAAGTCATAGAGAACAAAGGCATTCATTTAACTTTCATCTCAGCTTGAGGTGATTATTCGCTTTGAGTTTGACCCAGTCACACTTTCAGTCTGGCATGCCCCTGGCAAACTGTGAATTTTGTCCTGTTTTGACGTTTTACTTGATGAAGAGTATATAGGACAAGAGTGGCAGCTACGATTCGAGAAAGGATAACCTGCTGGCATGCGACAGAAATCACGAGTAGCGTAAGAAGTTCATAGTTTGTGCCTGAAGACTGACTCGCATTGCCCCAAATTTAATCCTTTGATATGGCTGCAGTGTGATCTCTGGGCCTGACGTGACGGTATGTCGAAATGTGAGGCGAAAAACAACATTGGTTTCATGCATTTGTCAAATGTGCACGCACACACATACACACACTCCTAATGCACACAAACTTCTAATCACTCATCTTTACTCACTAATTCGATAACGAGCCTGAACAGTCGAACATGTTTTAACGTTTGACATTTGGCCTCAAGAAAAACAGAAAGAGAGAACAAAATGAGCCTCCCTTCAGTATCTCTGCAGTCTTGGGAGAGAGCAGCCCCCCCTCCTGCTGTAGCGAGGGGTTGCTGGTCCTCTGACCCCGGTAATGATGGAGGGTCAGGAGTCAGGTTGTGTGAAGGAACCGTCTACGTCTGCAGAGCGCGTGAGGAGCGCCTGGGAACCAGAGCTCGCCGTGTGATCCCGTGAAATTGATCTCTCCAGAGGGGACCAGTGGTGTGTATTTATTTTTATGTGTGGTGGTTGTGTGTGTGCGTAGGAGGGGAGCGACCGCGACAGGAGACACACCAGCGGAAATAGTAGATCCCAGTGGTTGGCCTGTTGTGCCGTGACCAGGGTGCCCTGTCTGCCTGCCTGTCTACAGCAGGAATGACAGGAGACAGTGGAGGGAAAAGCTTCGGCTGAGTCAACGATACGCTTCGTTGTCTCCTGAGACAGAGAGAAAGAAGCAAATGAAACCCCCAAATGAGCATTTCTCATTGTTAAAATAGCAAAATGCAGCGCAAGGTCATCAATCTCAAACAGCCAACATAGCAGAGAGGAATGGTTTGACATTTTGGGTAATATGCTTATTTATCTTCTTGCAAAGAGTTAGATTAGAAGATGGATACCACTCTCATGTTTGTACGGTAAGTATGTAGCTGGAGCCAGCAGCCAGTTAGCTTAGCTTAGCATCCAGACTGTAAACAGGGGGGAAACAGCTAGCCTGGCTGTGTCTAAAGGTAACACAATCCATCTACAAGCGCCTCCAAAGCTGACTGATTAACACGTTATATCTTGTTTGTTTAATACAAATAAAAATCGAACTGTAAAAGGTACAAGTTGTGGTTTTACTGGAGGTAACATACCCGACTATTTCTTGGCTGGGAGCAGTCACTTACTGGCAGACTTTATTACCGTTGGAGAGAGCCAGGCTAGCTTTTCCCCCCGTTTCAAGTCTTTATGCTAAGCTAAGCTAACCGGCTGCTGGCTGTAGCTTCATAAAGGACAAATACGAGAGTGGAAAAGTGAAAGTGAAAGCAAATAAGCGTATGGTCTGAAATGTTGAACTATTCCTTTAAGTAGATTTTACTGTTACAAAACACTCATAATGACGTACTTTCATGACGTGCTGGTCTTTTTTTTACAGTATGTTATTTCTATTTCAGCTGTTTTTAAGGTTGAGAATTGCCTTTCGATCTCAAATTTTAAGCCAACATGGACGAAAACTACTTTAAGTGCTCTAAATTCAAAATGTAAAGATCTACAATTCCATCACAATTAAGACAACAGCTTATTCTGCTAAGGAAGATCGTGCGATAAGATCGAAAGCTCCAGGACAGCTACTAATGAACCTTGTGAGATTGTTTTGTCAAATGTTATTTCTAGCTGAGTACTTCCTCTTCCACTGTCCTGATGTACATGTGTGCATCAGTGTAATAATGTATATTGTCTTCCTCGTGCTTCAGCAGTGTAAACGCATTGTCTAATCCCATTAGAGCATGTTTTAAATTAGTTTAGATCGGGAAGAGTGTAGAGAGCAAGAGACACATGAGAAGAGGTTGTTTTTATGTGTGTGTGTTGTGGTGTGTGTGTGTGTGTGTGTGTGTCAGTATCTGTGAAACAGACCCCTCCAGTGAAGGCCTAGCTGCCCTTTCATCTTCAGCATCTGCTATTCTTCTTTAGAGCTCTCAGGCCAAACCTCCGCTGTCTGTCTGCTCTGCCTATTTAGATGCGACCACTTCAGTCATATCTGCAGGCTCGTTATGGCAGCTACAAAACCAATCCCTCCTTGTGCTTATTCAATCACAGAGGGATCTTGTGAGCTTTTTTTTTTTCTTGTCTGTCTGCTCCCTCTCAGAGGCTTTGCGCATTTCGAAACAATCAGATCTATTAGTTGGGACTTGTGATGTCTGATCCCTCCGCTGTACATGGGGCCGGCGTGGAAACGCGGCACACCCCGTTCAGAAATTCCTTGAGGTTTTTGGGAAAAAGAAAGAGAGAATTTGTCCAGTCAGAAATTACCATACCTTTGAAGCAATGCCATGAATGTATTTAAAGAATTGATATCCACTGTATTGTGATGTGAAGGGTGGTGATGGTAACAGAAGGTGTCACATCAAACAGACCAACTGGGAAAGATTTGCCTTCACGAAGAAACAATGCAATGGAGGAGAAATGAGTCAAAACACAACAATGTGTTTTTCCTTATGCACAATATGCTGCAAATCACCTACCATACATGTACAATATCTTACTGTTTATCAGCCATCAGTATGATTTCAGCTGTATTATCTGGCCTTATCATGCAGGATAAGATTTCGTACAGCTGTTCTTAAACATTTTCTTTCATTAGGACATTTTACGTAATGAAGCACTGCCTGATCTTATCACAAGCTACATTCTGTATGAAAACAAATGAACCAAATAATCATTTTCTATTTTCAGGTTGTTTAATTGATTGATTGTAAGAGAACTGTTTAGTCTGTGACAAAATAAAAGGCAAAAACATTAGAATAAAATATGTTTTATCCTTCAGCAGATTAGACAAAACAACAATAAGTTTGTAAGGATGTCATAAACCTTAATTGTAGTTTTTTAGTTTCATGGTTCTTTTACCAGTTTTTTAATCGCTTGAGGAATAAAATTATGTTGTTTTTATTTATATTTTATGTGCATTTATTTCTTTAGTTTAGTAATCAGCATTGGTTACGATGGGAGCGCAGTAATTCCCATGGTTTTATGGATAAATAAAGTTAACTTTGACATCAATATAATGTAATGTTTCTGTCATAAAAAATAATCTCTCCACCACCAATTAACGAAAAGGATTGCTTCATGAAATTAAATGACAAAACACAGCAGAATGTAAATGGTTGATGATATAATATAATGTGA
The DNA here is from genome assembly GCA_008360985.2 of Macquaria ambigua. Lineage (NCBI taxonomy): Eukaryota > Metazoa > Chordata > Actinopteri > Centrarchiformes > Percichthyidae > Macquaria > Macquaria ambigua. Next base: position 32,657 of record VMKM01000058.1, on the reverse strand, counting down.
TATACAACGCAGTGTTTCGTTTGCAGACGACATGCTGGTGCTTTGTGCCCACACAAGTCAAATCCAGGTTTGTGGGAAGTCACACGCTCGCCAGGCTGAGAGAGTATGACTTACGTGTTGTCATTACATCACTCAGAGGCCAGATTCAAAACATTAATTAGACAGACTTCCCCGGCCTGTTTGCTTTTGGACTTGTGAGTGACGTGTGTATGCATTTGTCTGCATGCATGCATGTGTGTATTTGTGTGTGCGCACACATGCATGCTCTTCTGTGCATTGTGAGTGGTTGCTGTGACTTGAGTTTGGGTTCGCTCTCCAAGCTTTGGCTTTGCTGTGTGTGTGTGTGTGTTTTGTCACAGAGTGGTTAGCGCAGCGCTGATTGCTGTTTATTTGGTCTGTGGGTTGACACAGAGCCTAGCAGTCAGGAGCGCTACTGACAGCTCTGTTTTTATTGGGTCCCTGTGGCCGTACCAACACTAACACTGGGGTCGCGCTCTTCCCTCTGTCCCCCCGCACCCTGAGACTTCCTGTCTGTGCTTCGGAATAACATACAGTAAATCATTATGATTACAACACGATATTTTCAAAATTGTAGAGGAAAAAAATTTCTTGAAGAAAATCTAAAAAAGAAAAAAAGAAAACCTGTAGAGACATTACTGATGTGAAGTTTGTATATAGAAGAATAGAAGAGCTTATGACCCTCAAAACATTTTAATGGAAAAGTCTGACATTTTGGCAAATACGCTTATTCGCTTTCTTGACGACAGTTGGAAGATCGATACCACTCTCATGTCTACACTAAGTATTAAGCTACAGGCAGCAGCTGGTTAGCTTATCTTAGCTTAGCATACAGACTGGAAACAGGGGGCAACAGCTAGCCTGGCTCTGTACCAAGGTAACAACATCTGCCAACAATAATTAACACGTTATACCTGGCTGTAGCTTCATATTGTACAGACATGAGAGTGGTATTGATCTTCTCGTCTATTTTTCCCAAAATGACGAACTTTTCCTTTTAGAGGATTTTGAACAGCAAGTATCGTACTTTTCCCTTAAAACATAATGTTGAGGGGAAGAAATCTATATATTTTGCAGCCTGTCTGTGGCTTTCATTCCAATTAGTTTTAAATACATTTTCCTCAAACTTAATTCCTGACGTCTGATATTATTTGGAACATTCGAAGAGCGGAAACAAAGGAGGACAGTCTCTTTTAAATGTGTTAGATTTGGCATAAGGACTCTTGATTCAGCTTTAACGTTTTTTTTTTCTAGCATGTAATGGGCAGTGATTGATTGATTGATTGATTGAGTGAAACCTTTTTTTATACAGAGGAAAGTAACTGGGAGCAAGCTCTCCTTTGCATACAAATGATAAGTGTAACAAGTTGCAGTTACATGATGCGACACAGTATTGCAGTCAAATTTAAAAAGCTAATTAAAAAAAATACCAAAACACAACAGCTACAAGATGACTAGTAAATGATTACATAACATATTGATTAAAGTAGTCAGCGATTTGTTTTGTTCACAACCTGTGTGAGTGTCTGAACACTTGTGTTGCTGCCCAACATGGACTGTTATCACAACCAACAGGAATGATGGCGGAAACCATGTGAACACAAGAAGCAGGTTGTTAAAGACATGAATTTTCCTTTAACATTGTAGTTTTTTCACAGTCTGCAGAGTTTGAATTGAGCAAATCAGTTCCTTGACTTGTCATGTTTCAGCCCCTACACACACACACACACACACACACTTACACATGCTGACATGCTCAAGATGGTATATGGTACATGAACACTTAGTCAACCGTGTAATGTGACCCTGTCTCAGCCAACACACACATACACACACACACACACACACACACACACTGGTAAAGAGGTCACCGCTTTACCATCTGGTGGTCAGACCCCCACCACACACACACACACACACACACACACAGTCACATGTAACGATATAATAACCTGTACTGTCCTACGCGCTGGACCAACCTAAACACTGACCATGTTACACACACACACACACACACAGCTGACATCTCCCTTTACTGAGAAGAAGTGATGAGAGTATTGGGGGGAGGAGGGGGGTTGGGGTGGGATGTCGAGATGGGATGGCTGTGTGTGGGTGTGTGTGTGTGTGTCCCTGCTGTAACGGCTGCTCCCGGCCGTCCACACAGCTGTCTGCTAGACACACTCACACACACACACACACACACACACACACAGTGAGCGGCTGTGAGAGATCCCCCCCATGACTGCTTCCCAGGCCTGTGACGGAGAGAGAGAGGGAGAGAGAGAGAGAGGAAAGGAGGGGAAGCGGCTGGAAAGGATTACACACACAAACACACACACTTACACACCAGCAGCCGCACATGAGACATTATGCATGTATACACACGAACACACAAACACATTATCTTGAAAATGTTTTGGTGCCAGATAGCTGAAGAACTGATTAACGTTGTACTCCACCTGCTTCTGTATGAGCATGTGAGGTAAAGTCTGACTTAATAAAGTTTTTTAATCCCAATTGAGAATTTTTGTCGTCTGCATTTGACCCATCCTGGTTATTTATTGGGAATACCTTTCCCCAGTAATACCGTAACACTTCCACAACACATGTCAGCGCAGGGTGAGCGAGGTCTCTACCACTTTGTCACCAGGAAATTGTTCATAGTTAAGAGGAAACAGGACCACAGTCTCAACAGGAAGCAATGGGCAGACACTTTTGGTGAAACCAAACCTCATGGGTAGTAGGTAAACTTCTAACTTCTAACCATTTAACACATTTTCTTTTCAACAGAAAGAAGTGTCAAATGGCAACATCAGTGTGTGTTGTCCTAACAAGACAAAGATTTGCTACGTAAATGGTCACATCCCTGTAAAGAGTGTAGGTTTCGCTTCTGGAAATGTTTTGATTGCAGAAACTGTGCTATTTTAGTTATTTGTTGAGGGCCTCATGGTATTTCGGACGTGCCATGTGAAAACACGCAGCGGAATCAGGAATATTCCCCATGTTTATGTTTGTATCGGGTGCTTTACACTGTGTTTGTTATCCCTGCGGATGGAAATAGACAGAGGCTGGAGTTTCACAGGCACAGGAAAGGCTTTGTTGGCAACCAGGGCACTCAGATCTGACACTGCAGGCGTTAGTGTCTGGAAATCTGCACTGCTATACTGTAGCTTTGATGGTGATCAGGTTCAATCAAGAGGTATTGTATGCATTCAGTGGGCTTTAATGAGAGACTACTGTAAAAAACAAAAAGAAAGACAGAGAGAAAGAATCAAAGCCACTTGACAGGATGAGGCTCCATGAAGATCTAAGTTGTGACATCCCTGTAATGATTCCAGACCCCAGATTTCATGCTTGGTGTTCACCACAAATATTTGCTTTGTAGCTTTTTTGCGATTCTCATGAATATTTGGGAGCATGTTGTTTAGGCGACAGCGGGTTCCTCTCTCTGTATGTTTGCGTGAGCGTGGTGTGCGAGTGAGTGCTGTTGTGGTTATCGATGCATGCTTCTCCCGAGGCACGGCATTACGAGCTGGGCAGAAGTTAAGAGGGTGGTGGTGTGTTTGTTGTGTGTGTTGAGAGTGTGGGAGCGAGACAGAGAGGAGGGACAAAGACACGGAGACAGAGGGAAAACAAGGAAACGAGAAATGCACAGAGCAAAGTTAAAGGTTAACGGAGACAGACAAAGAGAACGAGACGCTCACGCCAAGGCGTAACGATTGCATGTGTGTGTGTGTGTGAGAGAGAGAGATAGTTTGTGTGGAGTGGACAAAACCTGTATGTGTGTGTGTGTGTGTGTGTGTGTGTGTGTGTGTGTGTGTGATATGCTGGCAACCTGATCCAGTGGGAACGTGGGTCGCACAGAGCCACAAACATAACAACAGGAAACCGTGAGTACGACCACTGTTTCAATCCAAACTCTTCTGCAGAGGCACACATACACATTCACAAATCTAACTAATATGCATATATACACAATATATATTTATACAGGTATACATGATCATCACTTGGTATTGTACATAACCAACCCTGTCTCCCGGAAATTAGCACCCAGTCAGGACCTGTGAGCTTCGAAACCATGCAGAACCTTATTTTTGACATTTTAAAGACTTAAAAAAATAAATCGATTAAGCAGAAAAACTGATCGATACATGCAGCAAAAATGAAAAGAAAAATCAGTTGCTAACCTAATATATAAACTTGTGTCCCTGCTCACATAATGATGCGGCAGGCGCACACTTTCCCACATTGCAGATGATATAAAACTAACGTTTGGCCATGAACGACCATTTAAACCATTTAAAGAAATTATGTTTGATTTATAAAATGTTATTTTAACAAAGTGGACTGTGTTGACGCTCAACTTAGTCCTCTCACTGATTTACAGTAATTTCTCTAAGTGTGTGTGTGTGTGTGTGTGTGTGTGTGTGTGCTCATGGGTGTGGGATCTGTAGCAGCAGCTGGTGGATTACACAGAGCTGATGTGTCCCTCACGTCCTTCAGAAGCTGTCGTCATGCTTCCTGTATTTTGGCCAGTGGTGCATGATGTCACTTCCTGCGTTGGATAGCGTATGTGTGTGAGGGTGTGGACCATGCAGGGCCCCAGCTGCAATGGGCTCCCAACTGTCTGTCCCAGCTGAATGTAACTCACACACTCACACAGAACAAAGGACAGACATCATTACAGGAATCTGACATCACAAATCTCACACACTGACTCACTGTTTCTCCAGCGTTAGGAGATAATTGTAATCACTCATTTGCAGTGTTGACAGAAACGGCTTCCTGTCTCAAATATTCTTAGCTAATGACAGCAGAAGGTGGAGGATGGATGTCAGTTAGGCCTCATTAGTAATCAGGCTTCTTCTTTTTCCTTTAACGCCATTTCACGTCCTAACTAAACGTAAGACTTAACCCGGTTGCTATGTCAAATTGGTATACTCATAATTGATGTAATGACTTTCACTCAATCTGTGATCTTTTTCGGTATATTTGACATTTTTGCACATATATTTTTCCATACATTTTACCTATTTATACTATAATCATTAGGATCATTAGAGGTTCAGTGGCAGCTGGTGAAGGCCACAACTGAAATAACTGCGGTCGAGAAGTTCATAGTGTTGAGATTACATACATTAGGCGATTACCACACACAGTTGGGTAGTAAAAACCTTATCAAAAGAACTAATAAAGGATGATGTATTAGGCAGGGTTATGAGTATATCACAGTATTTATATTCTATAGCTCTATATTCTTATATTCTATAGCTCTGTTTCAAAGGAAAAGTATACATTAGATTGTACATTTTTTATTCTCAGATGACAACTTGGTCGTCTTTATGACTTCAATTTTGCTTCATACTTATTCTCATTATATCTACCCAAGATCTTCCTCTTTGTCAGTGTTTTGGTTCTTTTGTTAAAAGAAAAAAAAAAGAATAGTTTAAGAGGTAAAAATGAAACTATGGTTATTGGTCATTTGCAAGTGCCTTCATCATTTCAAGTGTTAATGCTAAAATAATATGTCTATATATGTGTGCACTAGGTTTATGTTATGTCATCTACATGATATGTTACATTTTAGGAATATATTTTGAAAATTTGCTAACTGAAGAAGATTTAGACAAGGTGAAGCATCAAAAAGTAATCGCACATCAAAAATAGATACAATATGCAGTGTAATGTGCAGATGGAGGATGAATGAATGTAAATCACATTACATTACAGTAGGAAATGTTGCTGATTCATTATGGCAAAAGAACAGTAAGTATACTGTATATATAATGTTATTATTAGACAAGTGGTTCACAAGTATGAGGTGTCTGTCTGGTTTGGCAGTGAAACAATATGAAACAGGGCAAAAAGGCAGATTGATTGAATGGGAAGTTAATTTATATAAACAATAAAGAGGGATATTCAGATTCTTAAAGAACAATAAATGCCTGAAAACCAAAACCGGCTCCACAAGCTACAGTACAGCTCACGTCAAAAGTCTTTGGTTTTGCAGAAACGGATGTTATGATCTTCAGAAAATACCAGAATTAAAATCTGTCAGCAGCAGTCAAACAAAGATTCAAACATAGTTTATTAATGACGCAAAATATTTGGTGGCAAATTCTCAATCACATTGTCAACATTATAACAAAATTAACAATCCCTTCAACCTCTGCTGAATGTGGATTGTTTTGTTGGATCGTCTGTGGACATAAAAGAAGCTCAAAACCAGTCAATGGGGGTTAAAGTAAGCAGTTTTGTTTTGTTTGTTTTTTTTACATAAAATTAAGCTCAACCTTGAATTAAACAGCATGTTAATCACAAGAAACTGTATCAAATGTATGTTGTGAAACATAAGGAAATCCCTTTTTGAAGAAAATGATATGAAAACTCAAGACATTTTTGGTGCAGGCACTAAATGTGATGCCTTCTTAGGGCCCTGTGGTCAGTCACATGTTCATCCATGGACCACGGGAAGCCCAGACATTTCAGATCAAAATATCATCATCTATCCTTCCATCTGTCCATTCCTCCATCTCCCTGATCATTTTTCTTCCCTCATCTATTCACTCTTGTTAGTGTGACCCTGTTTCAGAGTCTATGGTTGGCAGCCGGGCTGATGGTACACGTGGTTCATTGACTGAGACGCTCTGGCAACACACTCTGTCTTTCCTCTCACACCATTTATTATCTGCACTGGGAGACTCCCAGGACCCAGGAGCTAGTGCTCACATGAACACTGACACACACACACCCACACACACACACACACACACAGAGGAATATAAGCAACATTCAGTGTGAGAACTTCAGCGAGGTCTCTTCACCCGAGTCACACAGATGTTCCTCTTGGCACCTCAGCAGGTTGTGGTGGGGCGGCTCAGGGGGCCTTTCTGGGGTCTGGGGGGGCCACCGAGGGCCAAACAGGGCCCCAGAGCCTGGATGAGAGCTTCCTTTGTGGGACACAAAGCATTGCTGGGAAAGGCCACGGGGATGGGAACACCGCCCAGAGCTGGACCCTGAGCAACAATTCGAGCTCTGAGTGTGTGTGTGTGTGTTTATATGAGACAGAGAGACAAGGAGAGTGAGTCTGAGTGTGGGAGAGAGAACGAGAACGTGTGTCCTCACATATGACACACAGAGAGACTGTGTGTGTGTGAGAGATACTCCAGACAGCTCCATGTACGATAAAGAGACGAACAGTAAAGTTGTGTGAAACGCTGTCTGAGAGTGTGAGAGAGCAGCTGGAAGCACAACACTACTTTTCTCTTTAGGGTCTCGTCAGTTTGAGCTCAGCATTAAAGGGTTAGTTCGGATTTTTTGAAGTGGGGGTATGAGGTACTTATCCACAGTCAGTGTATCACCTACAGTAGATGGTGCTCGGCATGCCCCCAGTTTGGAGAAGCAGGCAGGAGAACCAACATGGAAGCTACGCAATGTACTGCTGTGGACGAGGGCAGCAGCAAAATGTATTTTAGCCACCTAAAAAAAAAAATCAATATCAGTTTAAGTGTATGCTATACTTAGAATATTAATGCCCTTTCCTTTGGCACTACATTTTCTCAACCGTAGAACCGTCTTATGCCCCGTCAACACTGTCAAGCAAATCTACTGATCGTGGCAAAATTTTGTGGCCAGGTCTTCAGTGAAACATTCATCTATCTCTGGACAGAATTTTTTTATTCCAAATATGTATATATCATAGGCACCGGGGAGCTGCAGCTGGGAAGTTAAGTAGAGGAAAGTACAGCAGCAGATCAGGAAAGTTCATTATTGAAACTCCATTTTCCTGATGGCCCTAAATGTTACTTTGTATTATCCCAAAACTGCCTTAAAAAAGAAAAGGAACACATAATGAGAATAACTGTTTATACTTTTACTGCACTATGAGCTTCACAGCAGTGAGTACTAAAAAATGGTCAGAAACAGAAACAAACGTCATCATCAAATTAACCCTGGGATAAAGCTGTTACCGTGGCAACAGACAGTCTAACAAGCAGCCCCACCCAGCTCTTCTTTCAAATATGATAAGATATGGTGCTGATGAAGGACCAGGAAGCATGGTGGCTATTTTAAGCCAGAAGAGCGAGCTTGCATGTGTGCGTGAGTGTGAGTAACGGGGTAGAGTGGGTGGGGGGTTAGGGACGGTGGGAATGAATGAGGAATGTCAGAAAGCCAAAGAAGGGGAAAGAATGAAAACAAAAAAGCAAAGAAGTGGTTTATGCCCACAGAACAAAGATGGAGAGAAGGGCTTTTTTTTTTTTTATAATTGGCCTTTTCCTTCGGGTCCCAGACTCACTGGCTGAGAGGAGGAGACAGGGGGACAGAGGAGTCTCTCTCCAACACACACACACACACAGACCACAAAGACAGTCCAAACTGCAGAAGACTCCAGAAACATATTAGGAGAGTTTGGGACTGAGGTGATGTGGGAACCTCAATAAACCATCACCGTCTAATTACTGTCGCCACGGCTCTTTTACTGGCCAAGCACATTACACCAAAACAAAACACACAATCGCTCACAAAACACCACACACTCCAGAGCTCTTACAAAAAACTTCTGAAAACACACACACACAACGCTCCACTTCAGCACATGTGAACATCAGAACAGGTTGGCCCCAAGCCCTGAAGTTCTCTGTGGGTAGCTGTGTTTTACATAAAACAAGCGTGACCCTCATGCACCATGGAGAATGTGTGTGTGTGTGTGTGTGTGTGTGTGTGTGTGTGTGTGTGAGTGCATCCACTTTGCAAACCACCCTGGAAAGCCCCGCTCCTTAAAAGACATGTGGGTCTGCAAACCCTGCAGAGCTGCTGTCTCATAGTTTATTCAGCTATTTCTGGGAGTACAGTTATTTCAGTGTTTAAGAAAGCAGGAGTTTGTGCAGAGGTTTACTCTCTCACAGGGACGTTCAGGAAAGTTGAATGTCTTGGTTGTGTCTTTGTTGTTGTTTTTTGCAATGTTTCCAGAACCGAGAACCCCAGAGTTTAAGAGAGAAAAGGCATAAATTATCACTTTTATTCTAATGAAGTATTCACAGAAATCTCAGTGCTTTTATCCACTGCAGTACTGATCATCCAACATAGATACATATTCCAAAAATATGACCATTTTGTAAGATGAAGATACCCTTCATGTCTGATGTGCAGGCATACAAGAATAATACAAATTCATGTCAAAAATGTAAAATTAAAAGTAAAAGTTTTAAATTAAAATGTCAATAATGAAATGAAATGATTGTTTGGTGTAACTACATTGCTCTACAATGTAGGAAATCAACCTCAAATTACTTTAAATTAAATTTGTAATAATGTAATGGTTTGTGTAGAGGGTTTAAATAATAAGGCTACCATTATTCTCTCATTTTCTTCCTGATAACAATTCCCCTGAAAAGACCAAAACCAACAATGCCTCCGTCCCTCTAAAACCAATTTGTCTGTGGCACTCAGCCCAAGCCCACTGATTCCCACTGTAGAAATAAATCTTTAAAAACAGATCCCTGTTCCTAAAAAGTCTGCAGTGTCTAGTCTAAACGACTACCGCCCCGTGGCATTCTGACGAAGTGCTTCGAGAAACAGCTTCTCCAGCACATCAAAGGCAACATCCCAGCCAGCCTGGACCCTCACCAGTTTGCATTCAGATCCACAAAAGATCTCCACCTACGCCAGAATACTGTTTTCTGATTTCAGCTCAGCATTCAACACAATCTGCCCCATGAACCTGAATGGCGAATTTAGTACTCTGGGCTTGAGTACTACACTCTGCAACTGGATATTGGACTTTCTCACAAACAGACCCCAGTCAATTCGGATTGGCGGTCACACCTCCTCCACTCCGGTGCTGAACACCGGAGCCCCACAGGCCTGTGTGCTGCTCAGCCCCCTCCTGTTAACGCTGTACACCCACGGCTGCAATCCCCGACATGTAGAGAACTCTGTTGTGAAGTTTGTGCAACTTGATGGAGTTTGTGGGACTGACTCAAAATATACTACAGTGCCCATATTGATTGTAATGAGGAAACCCAGTGTAACAATAACACTCTGATAGCTCTTGGACAACGAAAGAGGTCACAGAGGAATAAGAAAAATCAGGCTTTGGCTGCGCAGACATTATTTGTTAGTAGGATCCATTTATTGTTGGTTTTGATGATAATAACAAAAATATAGAAAATTGCCAGATTTATTTACTTTTTTTTTTTTTAAGTAAAACTTAAAAGATGTACAAATGTATGTGTTAACACTGTCAGTATCGGCTTACTGAAATTTAACAACTGAAGGTGATGTTACTGACCAAACAACAGTCCCATCAACATGTGTCACTATTATTGTTTACTGCCAAATACAGCTTTTTTTGCCTTGGTTGATTTGGTTTTTAAGTATGTAAATAAAGAGAAAATACACAGACAGCTGGCAGTATGCCTACACACACACACACACACACACACATACACACCCACACACACACACAGAGCCAGTCAGACAGCAGTACAGTAGTACAGTGGATGTCACTGAGCAGGCTGCAGTAGCTCCGGCTGCGGTGTCTAGTTTCCACATGATGAGAGTGTAATCCTTGCAGGTTCCTGCCTGCTGCTTTGTTTTCCCTGCTGTCTGACTCATCCCTCCAACCTGTGGGAAGGAGGGAGAGATGGACTATGTCACTGTCATAACATGGGATTACTGTCTACAATACACTGTCTCAAAGAGATGGGAAAGATGCCCTGGGGTTTCTATCCTCTCCTCTACCTTTGTCTTCTCAGTTTTCTCAGATTGCACTTTTTGTTTACCGGCCATTATCACTTTTCCTTTTCTTCTCCGTATATCCTCCCCTGTCTTCAAGTGTTTCCTGGTTTACATTCATATTCTTAATTATACACGATAAATGAGGGCATATGCAAGAAATATCACCCAAATCCATCTGATGGTCAGGACAACTTGTATCCTTATTCAGATGTACTTTCACCTCCACTTCAGTTCACTTCCAGTTTCACCCTTTAAGATTTTTTCATTCTTAATCACAACAAAGACTTGCCCTCTTGGTTTTTCATCCAGATATCGCCCTTTGTTACTTTGCTTCAAAGACTTTGAAGTGAATATTGTCACATCCTCTAATTTAATACTTAAAGCCAAGATCATATCATCTCTAAATTCTTTGCAAGAATTTTGTGGTGTGTTCCAGTTATGTCAGAGACTCAAAGTCTGTGTCATTTTTGAGACGTTAAACCTTTGCTCACATAAATGTTCTTGAAATTCTCTCTTAAAAGCTTTGGGTTTCTGTCCCCTGGGGGTTTCTGTCAGGGGGGGTTTCTAAAATAAAAAAAGACTAGTTGATGGGGCTCATGGAAATAAAAAGGATTTATTATGTTTTGAACAGAAACAGCCAATCAGAGACAAGGATTTACCCTACATCTGCTATATTGTCCATTCTTTTTCTAAAACATCCTTACATTTTACGCTGTGATATATAATTCTGCAAAAACATGTGATTTTTATTTTTAAGATAGTTTAAAATAATTGTTGTTTGCATCCCTGAAAATTTCAACAAACAAAAGTGGTATAACATGCTGTAAAATGTTCAAATCCAATGCAAAATTATAGGCTACAACTACCCTACTTTGAATTATACGTATTGCTTTAGCCAACATATTATCATGACCAATTTATACAATCACTCCACATCATGTCTCAGAGGGTGTGCGCTCATTCTCCCATCCAGGCAGTATGACAAACTCCTTCACATGGGAGCTGAACTGTCCCTGTTTGATCTCTAACAACGATGAACCAGCTTACAGGAGTGAGGTTCTGTCCCTTAGTTGTGGACTTTTGCAGGAGTTGTGGGGACCGCCTATCCTTGGTCATCAACAACAATGAAATAAAACAAGTGGACAGCTACAAATTCCTGAGAGCGACAATCTCCTCTACCTTGAAATGGGGGGATAACACCAATATTATCACCAAGAAAGCACATCAGAGGCTTTTCTTTTTAAGACAATTTAAGAAATGTGGTATACCCAGAGACGGTAGGGTGTAGTTTTACAGAGCAGCAGTGGAGAGCTTCCTCACCTACGCACTAACTCTGTGGTTTGGCAACATGTCAGCTGAGGACAGGAGACAGGTTGGACAAAGTGGTGCATACTGCATCCAGAATTAGTGGATGTGATCTCCCACCCCTAGCGGAAAACTATAAGGCTGGTTTACAAAAGAAGGGCCTTAAAATTATAAAGGACCCCTCTCACCTGGGTTCCAGGTTCCAGAATAGCACATATCCTGAAGCTGTCCGCCTCCTTCACGCTCCGAACACAGCGCTGCAGGCCACTCGGCAGGTTAAATAATTATGTAATAAGGCAGATATCTAGTGGGTTATTTGATGTTGCTGCAAATGTCCCTACAGGTGCTAGTGTTTTATCTATGGTGTTCCTATGTGTTGGATTTTATTTTACCCATTTGTTTTTATGGTTATTGATTGTTTGGATATTACCTATCTGTTTTATACTTGTCTTTTTTCTGTTTTTGTTTAAGTGAGCTCACTAAGTAAAATTCCAATCAATCGCGTTGATATGGCAATAAAGTATTGAATCTTGAATGAATCTTTGCATGTAAGAGTAAAAGTGAAGCATTTTTATTTTTTACTATTAGCAGTTTGACAAATACTGGCCTTGATCTTAACTCTCCAAGAGAGCTAATACAAGTACACCCACGTAATAAAACTTTTTCTCAAGTCACCAAGACCAGCTTGTTCTTTCACTCACGCCCCATATTTTCTCATTATCTGTGTGAATGCCAGGTCTTATCAGCCGGCACCTGCGCCACTGCTCAGCTTTATCAGACTAAATCCAGCTGGATCACAGCTAAACACTGTGGGATTACTGCACAGTTTAACACTGAAGCATTGAGACTTAGGCCTGAAAGCCTTTCTGAAGCTCGCCTCCCAACATTTAACAATTGACCCGTTTTGCACCCGTCCAACTTGACGTGCGGTGTGGCTTTGCGGACAAAAGCCACCTGTCTCTCAAAGTCAGTGTTTGATAACGTGATAAAGCAGCCATTTATCCATTCACACCCATATGTTTTTATGTAATGTTTTATCAAAGGATGTTCTATTGTAGGGTAATAAAGAATATTATGTTAAATGATCCAAATGCAGCCTGCAGCGATATATCCGTTTTTATCAGCGTCCTCAGTTGAGTCTCAACATACTGGCAGCTCCAAAGAAAACAATTTCAACCTGATTCAAGATCCTACATGCAGCCACAGTTGCACGGAGTTGAGGTGAGAGAACTTTTGGGTCTTGATAGTTTGCCCTTTGGGTGGAGTGGCAACATCAAAAGCTCCACACACACTGCTTTCCTGGGTGCCAAAAGAGCTTGACAAAGTACACAGAAGAGCTTAAAACTCATCTCACACAGCACCAACATGCTGCCGTCCACCTGGCAGGAAACACATAACGAAATCTCACCAGATTACCCGCCCCTTTGTTTCAAAATCTTCCCCAAACGGAACGGAAGGAGAAGTGAAAAGAGTTCAAGTGTGCCGTGTCAAGTCTGAGTTTGATGTGTGTTTTTGAACTTTGGGGTTTGAAATTGTTTTTTCGCCCCCGGGAGTGGAGATGTGGCCACCTAAACAAGGCTGGTAAGAAAAACAAATGAAGGTCGGCGTATTTTCATCTGGAAGAAAAGCAGGAAGCTTTGAATACCGAATGCCAACAGTTCAAAGAGCTGCAGGGAAGGTGGGGAGGGTACACACACATACACACACACACACACACACATGCATATACACACAGTATGTCATTCAATTTAAACAAACAGGAGGCCTCACGGACCCTCACAAGGCCATGTTCATGGTTACTAAGGCTACCAGTTGCCTTGCACACACACATACATGTTCAAACGACTATTGCAAGGCCTGGTTTGAGCATGTCATTGTTGAGTTACATTCACACACACACACACACACACACACACACACACACACACACACACACACACACACACTCAGTCAAACGCACACAAAGCCCCTCATTGCCTCTCCTGTTTCAGTCGTATGCAACCAGTAATGCGTACAGCCACACAGGAGAAGCCTTGTGTGCGAGGGGTCGTAACAACTGCAGCAGTAGCTGCACGGTGACCTTTAACCCCTGACAGCATGGGAAAGTGGGTGCACTCAGCTGTCAGGACCCCAGCGGGCCAGTTACCCCCCTCAGTAATGGTTAAACGATGATTAGACATCAATGGGAAGACACCCACAACGCTCAGCAAGGAATGTCGTAAATGCACGTATGTGGACAAAGTGTACACAAACACGCATAAAAGAAACATCTGAACATTTGATGCACACACACACACACACACACACACACACACACTTCATTACATCATTTTCCTGACCTTTGCTGTAATGATGAGTTAGTGTTGAATATGACAAAGAGACAAAAAGGGAAAAAGACACCACTCATTAGTCTAATTGACCTTTCTCTAAGCCCCTCCCCTGAAGAGCGATTGTCCAATCATAGCTTAGCAACCGTAACTAGGTCTGTCAAGCTTTGGATTTGTCCACATGCTGAAATCGTGAGCATGGGACGGTAGTTAGAGAGACACTCGGCCTCTAAAGAGTTTGGAGTGTGGTGTCATTCCAAGAGACAAAAACACAAGAACAAAAGTGTAAGGAGTGGATTTAACAGGTTGTTTAACTGCTTTAACATAAGCTGCAATCGTTAGCATGTCTGGCTAACTAGCTTACTACCTACAGTAATACAACCTAACATTACTTCCAAAGCCAAGGAGCACATCATTAAATTACTACGTTAGTTTGTGGCTTTAGCGGTTATGTTTACAAAAAAACGATAAAAAATTAAAAACGACTACCATCTTGTACGATAGTATTTCTGCACCGTGTGGGAACCGGACAAGGATGCTATCAGAGTTTAGGCTAACGTTAGCAGCTCACTCCTGCTCTTTTTTTTTTGGATTTGGAGAAGTTTACACTCCAACAACCCCAGCCAATGTTACTCGAGATAGTTTGCTAAACATATCGGTTAGTCCTCATCCTAAAATCCTTTTCTCTTGTAACGTTAATAGTGACTGTTTGAAAATATGAACAATATGTTAGCTAAGCTGCCAAACAGGGCTATGTTAAATAACAGTCTTACCATAATTTAAATACTAGGACTAGCTAACTAGCTCTACCGCAATAAGAACAATTCTGTTTCCAGGTCTTCTACGTGGATTTTGCCTGGGACCTGGAGCTTTTGCCTCAGTGTATTATGTATGTGGACATCAGGGCATATTTATGATTCCTTTACAGGATTCTTGTTTTAAAACAAGACTAGACTACTATATTAAAAAGTACACACAAACTGAGGCAGCAGCACTACACAAAAATGGTCAAACATGGCCATACACTCATTTCTAAATAAATGTAAATGTGAAGGCAAACACGTAAGAATATCCCATTTGCATGCATCTACACACACACACACACACATACAGACACACACACTGCATCAGTTTTTTCCAGCCTTCAAGACCTAAGAATATTTCTGCCTGTGTCTTTTGGTTCTCACAGTCCTCAGTCACTGCAGGAATGCAAAGTATCCAGGAACCCCCCCCGGCTGAGCAGCCAGTGGTTAGGCCCGTGATTTAAAACAGCCCTGGTTGTTCCCATGTCACACGCTGCGAAAGGGGGCATGTGGAGGTACAATATATGCCACAGTCCTCTGCAGCCAGCTCTCCGTGTGTTTTTTTTTTTAGGTGGAGCAGAGCCGGTCACCTAGGGTAGCTCCACACCACTTCAAGGGACCCTAACTGTATGTTTTATGTTTTAGCCCATTAACTACAAATTACTGCAAACCATTTTCCAAAGCACAGTGTAGGTTTTTGGAGTGACAAATGCGTTTTTCCTACCTTCCAGTCAGCCGCAGGTTTCAGTTCATCGTCAGCACTATTTTAAAGCTACTTGCAGAAGTTTCAAAGTTGTTGTAATGCAGTTGAAACCGGCAAACCTTTTAATGGAAGAAACTATTGAATTCATATGATCTATGTTGCAATGTCCATGTTTGCTTACTGTTTGGCTTCTTAGTTTGATTTTGTGTCAAAAAAAACAGTCAGTGTATTATCTTTCAACAGCCAGCATAAATCTAGGATGTTGGAGCTTCCTCAACCTTTGACATTGGATGATTCTGAAAAAACTATTATGATTATGTTCAATGACATTTTTTAAAGTTCAATGCCTGTGTTTTGGGAAAAAAAAAAAAAGTGTTAAAGGCAACTACGGTATGGATAAGGTTAGGGAAAGATTGTGAAAAACAAAACTGTGGCTAAGGTAAGGCAAAATAGTGAAGGCAAGTTAGGGAAAGATGGTGGTTACAGTTAAAAAACATGAATTGCAGGTTGAGACGGTAAACAAGAGTAAACCATGCTACACACCCATCCACCAACCTGACCTCCACACCCTTATTTTACACTTTGTCTTCTGCTTCTGACATTGGCACTGGATGTAAATCATGAGGTGTGTAATATTAAGATCCAATATTAACGTTATTCCTGGGAATACTGGGTTGACTTTCCCACAAGCAGCTGAACACCAACAAATGTTGTAATGCTGTAAAACTACACCTGATTTACTGCATTATACGATTGAGTATCTTTAACAAAAGATTTAAAAAAATGAATAAAATAAAACAATAATTAAAGCAGACTAAATGCTCAAAGAGACGGATTACTCATCTCAAGCATCTTTCAAGTCTCTGCAAGTTGATTTTCATACCGGCATCAACTGAAACCAGTGGCCCCCAGCAAGACAGGAAAAAGGCTTAATGACTTTAAAATCCTGTTGTATGCTTTTAGCAGTAATGTAAAGACTGTGCAATTTGAGGTTAATAAGAAAATACATGTGAAAAGTCTGTTATGGTTCATAAACTAATTAGTTTTGATTGTGGTTCTGTGGTTCATCAGAGAGTGAAAAAACACAGCCCCTTCCTTTAAAGCAGAGCTCATTTTAGATTTGAGAAGGCATATTGGTGTTAGGCTACAGTGAAGAAATAAATATATGTCTTAACTCTCATCAGGCTAGTTATAACGGGTCAGTGAACACACTGCCCTCAAGGATCATCCTTCGATTGTTATAATCCCTCAGACAGCTGGGACCCACAGACTCACAGATGCCCAGGCGAGAGGAGTTGAGACTGATAAGGAATGGAGGGTGTGTGTGTGTGTGTGTGTGTGTGTGGTGAAGAACCTGTTACTGATATGCATGTGAATGTGTACATGTCTGTGCGATGCTGGTTTGCGTGTGTGTGCTGCGTGGAAGGTTTCATGCTCTGCATCCTTTCCTTGTCAGGTTGGCAGCTGACTGTGATTAATATTTCACAGCTAACAAATGGAGAGCACAGGCAGGCCCGTGTGTGTGTGTGTGTGTGTGTGTGTGTGTGTGTGTAACCTTGCCATGACAGCAGTATAATTGACATAATTACCCACCCTCCCTAAACATCACACACACCCTGTCAGACACAGGCACACACACACACACACGAACAGCGCTCCACACCTTTCACTGTGTATGTTCACATGTCTAAACTGATATATGTACAACGGTCACATGCAGAGGAGTGACCACATTATCCCACCCCAGTGCTCAGACACACACACACACACCACTGTTTCATCATGTCACTGTGCATCCACTAATAATTAATAAAGTATTATAAACAGTGCTTCTGCTGTGCTATAAGTTAAACACTCACTAAATTAAACGGTGTAATAAATTACCAGAAAATGTAACAGAACCACATTGCATTATTATTCATAATATTAGTAGCATTTTCTTTTTACTGATAATGTAATAATTAAGTAGGAAAAGACAAATTCAGCAAGAAAACTTACACAATCAACTAATAATATTAACTATATTTCACCTCTAATTACAGGTGAATATAATAATGTGATGTAGTGTTAATATTTGTTACCTCCATGAGCTTTAAATTGTTACAGACTTTGACACAACTATCATATACCATATACCAGCATGTCAACAGCGTCACTGCGCGTATGTTAGCATGCTGACGTTAGCATGTAGCTCAAAGCACCGCTGTGCCCTAAGTACAGACTCACAGAGCCGCTAGCATGGCTGTAGACTTAGTGTTGTGTGACACAAAACAAAACTCTTTTGAAAGAGTAAATAAACAAGACAACACATCTGAGCAGGCATTTGATGCCATCTTTTGGTACGTGACACTTTTTGATACTTAGTTCTATGGACACATTTTGGCACCAAGAAAGTACAGAGATTTATACTGAGGTTTAATACCCAGCCCTATAGACATTGTACTGTGAACAAAACATAATGAACACACAATGAAACACACACAATGAAGAGTTTTCCCCAAGAACATTAAAGAAAATAACTTCACATGAAATGTCAAATGCAGTATTTCAAAACATTTACACAAGAGTTAATAGTTTTTTTTACAGTAAAAGTCTGAATAGAAAATAATGAGATACCTCTGCCTGTTGTGTACCATATTACAGTAAGTTTAACTTTAAAGTCTATTTCTTCTCAAGTATCTCCCTGCAGGACTAGGGCGTCACACGTTTCAGACAGCAGATAACTCATTTTGGAATGGTAATTAATGCCAAAGTTAAAACAGCTATCTTTGTTGTTTGCTGTTTTTGTACGTGAAAACATCAAAATAAAATCTTAATCCCATGTGAAAGTTCTCCCTGGTGAAACGGCCTTGATGAGGCCTTTGAAGTGAAGGAGTCGCGGTAATAATGGTGATGATGGTAATTGATAACGCTGAGCTGAATGGTAAATGGCTGTTCACCGGGGAGTGCTGAATGGAAGCCAGACTGGATGCTGCCGAGCCTCGGGCTGTGTGATAATAAAAGGGAGGGGTTGGAACGGCCGTGATAAGAAAAAGTGGCAATTGTGTGTGTAGTTGTTTTTGTGTCGGTGTGAGAGTGTGTATCTGTGTGCTGAAAAGCATGTGGGCGTACACACACTACATGCTGTGTGCAAAACAAAGTGTGTTTTTGTCATTATTTCGTGCACATGGTGTGTGCTGGTGGTGGTGTAGGGATTGTTGGGGGGTTGGGTGTAAAGGTCAAAGTGTATGTGTGTGTGTGTGTGTGTGTGTGTGTGTAGCAGGTGGTAGAATGGTAGAAAACCAACACACACTGTCACTCTGATTACGAGGGGGAAGTGGGAAGGGTGGAGATTAATTAGGGGGAGAACAGAAAAAGAGAGTGGGAGAGAGGGGATTTGATAAAAATGACTGAGGCTGTCATTGGCTTCAAAAATACCTAAAATACCTTAAAATAATAGTGTTTAATCTCAAGAGAAAATTGTCTCTTTTTGATCAGTATATTGGATTTACATTAGGCAATATTTGGCAAACAATAGCTAATAAGATTACTGCTGGTGTGAAAGCCTGTAGCACTTGAGGTCGGGTATGCAATATCTCTGTAGGGAGGATGAGTAGATTATACTTATTTTTGGTATTTTCTTATTCTTCATTCAATTTAGTCTACCGTTTTACTGTGGCTCTTTGTGTGTGTGTGTGTTTTTCTTCATTCAAATCAAGGGTCTAAGGGTGGAGGGTGTTGTATGTTGTACAGCTTGTAAAGCCCTCTGGGGCAAATTGCAAATTTATGAGTTTGGGATACATGAATAAAAGTGACTTCACCTGCTTTACTTTACTTTTCTGTTGGGGAGAGAGGGCAGCTTGGTTGGAAGGGATATAAAACATATTTTAAACATGTTTCACAGCGTTACAATAGTACTAATTGACATTTTAAATAAAGATTGTGTTGAAAAACAAGGTGGCAATCAGACAAACGGATGACAAGAGAAAAAGAGACAAACAGGCAAAGAAAAAAGTTAGTTGGAAAACAAACAAGAATGTTAAAAAAAACGGAGAAGCGGCATGACGAATAGGAGAAGAGTACGTCTGGGCAGCCTTTATCTCGCCCTCTGTGTGTATCTGTGTATGTGTGTGTGTGTCTGTGTGTGTGTCTGTGTGTGTGTGTGTGTGTGTGTGCGAGACTGTGCTGCAAGCTAATGGAGCTGGCAGGGCGGAATCAATTACTGACCAGCAAAGATTTTCCCACAAGCTCGAGCTGGTGGGAAAACAGGAGCTCCTCAACATGCATCTGTACGTGTGTGTGTGTGTGTGTGTGTGTGTGTGTGTGTGTGTGTGTGTGTATGCATGTCTAATTGGCTGCTATCAGTGCATGTTTGCATATGCAAATGTATAGGTGTGATAGTGTTTACTTGTGTGTGTGTGTGTGTGTGTGTTTGTGTGTGAGGACAGTTGGCATGGAGCAGACACTGGGAAAGGAGCCGGCGGGCCTTCAGAAGAGAAACAAGTTGACTTATAAACGAGTGACTCAGTGTTCAGTACAAACCTTGTTATGTTGTCTGTCTCCTCTGTTGCTCCCAGGGAAAAAAAACAAAACTTCATTACATGTGGCTTCCGATTTCACTTTACAACATAAATCCTCCTCCTGTCAGTGTAATTGTCTGGCAGACTGACACAGGTGAAGTTAGTAACGGGGGTGTACAGGGTGTAAGAGTGTTTCCCAAAACAACACATACCATTAAACATGGGTGAATTTTTGTGAGAAAACAGCGATTGTGCTTATGAAGATATTTTCTCCGAATTTGTAAGCAAACACCTGAGTCAGCAGAGTCACATTTTGTATATACTGTATTTGAGTGCCTGAGGGTTTGAGAGTGTGTTTGTGCTATTTTGAAGGAGCGAGCCAGTACAACAAGACTGGAACAACCATTTTCCAGCATTAAACAACTACTCCTCCCATGAGTCTTTGCCATACGCACCTCAAAACCTCATGGGAGGTGTAGTTGCAGAGTGCTGGGAAATAATTGCTGATACAACCATGTTAGCACGATTAAATGTTTCCGTTTTATTGACAAGTACAGCTGACGTTTGACGTTTTACGTATGTCAACTGAAAATCTGAGGAGGTGGGCCAAAGATGGAAGAACAAAACCTTCAATCAAAGAAACACATTTTAGAGGACAGGTTACTGTTACCAAGCCACAGTTTGTTCCAACTTCACACCTACAGTATGTCTAAAAATATTTCTTTGGCTTAGTCCCCTTTTTACACCTGGAACATAGCAGCCTATCACCATGGCAACACATGCTACTAAGCAGTCACTCAGCTGTGACTTTTCTGTTAGACCTAAGGAATATAATATCATATAATATTTTAATATGCTTTCTTTCTTATTATACTTTTATCAGCTGTCTATGGGTGTTTTGCTATTCACTGCAACCAATCAGAGTTTGCCACAACTTCTATTGTCCAATCATCCTGCTGCTGTCTGAATTTAAAACTGTTCCTTTGTTGGCTGCTGTCAGCTGTCTTTTTATTTTCTTACTATACTGTGCAACCTATCAAATTTATGAATGTCATTCATTCGCTCTAAGTCCTTCTTTCTATTCTTTCTAGTAACTAAAATTACTTAGTCAGATTAATTGGCTAAATATCTGAACGTCTATCTATCTGTATGATTAGCTGTATATGTATGGGTATGTGCTCATACATTCCTGTGTGTGTAAGAAAGAAAGAGTCTTTGATGTTCCTGTTCTTACTCAGAGGAAAAGAGCAGGAGCACATTATTGTTTACTCATGCTTCTAGTGTGTGTGTGTGTGTGTGTGTGTGTCTCAGCCCCATGCGTGCATGTTTTTCATGTCTCTGATTGTTCTGTTCAATAATTGACTCTGTATTGAGTGGCTGCTGCTCTATAGTGAACAACTGCAGCAGGAAGCAGTGCCATGCAGGATAACATTGGTCTGAATGTAGGGCTTGGTGACCCAGGGGATACTGAGCCTGGCGACTCACACACACACACACACACACACACACACACAATTGGGAGCCAATCGGACTGGACAACAGTCTCTTGGGTGGGTCTTAAAAACCATTCAAGCAGACATCTAGGCTCTTGTCATTGTTGGATTGTTGGGTGCTACAGTAACACCGCCTCTGTGACCAGATACAACTGCAAGTAAAGTCTTTATACACACACACACACACACACACACACACACACACACTTTCAGCCCTAGTTTGCAGCTGGCCAGTGGCCTGTGTGTATCTCAGGATGTAGGGTGTTGTTCCAAACACACACTTCTATCAGAGGAAATACACTTCTACCACATGAATATATGATTTACAAAGGTTAAAAACTTGATTGGATGATGCACTGGAGTAGGGGTTTGTGGCACAACTTCACCTACTTGCAAGGGGCATGAAGAAGGAAGCAGTCTTTAAAGTGAGACAATGCAACTTTTACTAAATTACACACAAGTGGTAATTACAGGATCATGGCACGTTGAATTTGCTTTCATTTGCCAAGAATCTTTTGAGTCAGCTGCTTTAGGGAGGTAATCACGTTTATCTGCTTTAGGGGGGTAATCACGTTTATCTGTGACATGTTAAATAGAGTGTAACAGGAGCACATGGAGAGAAGAGCTGTTAAGTCAACAAGTTTACTCATTAATGTCATTTAAACACCATCTAGCTACAGTTTGCTAACATTAGCTACCGTAAACCACCACTGGTCATGTCAGACCAAAAAAGGCTGTAGCAGCAAAACCCCATAGTGTATTCAAAAGTGTAATGGTGTGTTTTATTGCTAATGAATTCATCTACATAGTCATAAGCAGAATAGCATGATTTCTTCTTACAAAGGTAACATAGTTACCTCGCTTTAAGTGTCCTGGAAAGAACTATGGAATTTGGTTCAAATTTTACAGAAAAATGAGACAGTGTTCAATTGGTACACTCTCTAGCATAACTAGAGAGTTGTTTAGTGAATGCAGGGCAGGGCAGCTGAACTACAGGCAAGGATACAATTCAACATTCATGAGAAATAAACTTTCCAATAATTAATGAATATCTGCTTGAGTTTAAATTGAGCTTTTCTTTCAAGGACATTCTGATTTTCCCTATAATAAGTACCAAATGACATAGTCCTTTCCAGAAAACGTCCTAGGAAATTATCAGGAATTATGAGGACTACACTTGTAGTATTGAGAACAACTTTGAGGATTTTTTTTTGGATTAAATAATGAATATCTGTAGCCAACAAGCTTCAACCAGGAATGAAAGTGAAGTGAAACAAGGCCAGCGGAGCAGAGCTTGAAGGTTTGCTGTCACAGTTCACTGGTCTGCGTGTGTGTAAATGTGTCAGCAGGCATTTTGTTGCGTTTGGTACTGAGAGCCATGATCTTATGTAACTAATGAAACTGTGTGTGTGTGTGTGTGTGTGTGTGTGTGTGTGTGTGTGTAGGGAGGTGTAGAGGACGGGTGAGCTGTTAACAAGACCTACAACAACAACACCTTTAGCCACAGTAGCATCCCAAATTCCTGAGCTGAGAGCACACACACATACACACATTCCTCTTGCCTGGTCTACCGCATGCTATTGAGTCAGTACACAATACACACACACACACACACACACACACACACACACACACACACTTGCATGAATACAACAATAACAACATGCTGAATGCACACCAGTGACTGTATAATCACTTGAATGTTAAAAGTCACGGGGCACCAGCATTTGCATGAACAGTGGCACGCACACACAAACACACACACACGCACACACACACACACACACACACTCTCCCAGCCTGCCTGATCCCTCAAGATGTTTTTTGTTGTTTGTTTTTTGTCCTCCAAACGCACACAAACACAGACACACTCTCACACACAGACGCGGCGCTCCCACACTCGCTCACATCTGTTTGGATTTGTTTTCTGTCTGAAGCAGCCCCCTCCATCCTTCACTCCTTCCCTCCCTCTCTCCTTGCCTCCTTACTTTCTTTCCTCAGTAGCCACAGCAGGCCAGACGAAACTTCACACAGTCCACTCTCTCTGTTGTTGGGTACCACCCACTGGTTCATATTCTAAACTTGCTCTCATCATTTTGTCCTTTCCAGTCCTTTCAGGTTGGCTGCTCCTTCTTCCTTTAATATCTTTACTATATTAATGTTAATAAAATGTTAAATTGTTGAGTTTAAGCAATATTGCCCACTGATTTTTCCCAATATAAGACCATTTTGGACAAGGTGGAGGCTGTGACTCATTGGGTAATTGGGACCCTTTAGACTGTATTATTGAATTTATATTATGGGACATAGCAATGGAAATTGATTAAATTGATTAAAAGTCACCATTAATTTAGTTTTTAAAGTTTGTTTGTAGTCAGTTTAACCCATGGGTAGGCTAGTTTGGCAGCAAGCCTGCATGTAGCATGACGCATAAGTCATGTTGCTATGGATACCTGCAATTTAATAGCAGGTATCCATAGCAAATTAATAGATTCAGAATATTGGGTAAGCACTATGAACTTCAAGTTGTCCCAATATAGACAGACACCTGTCCGCCAATTAGAAACAATCACTTTCCATTGCCATGGGATAAATACTATATTTATTTCATTCACAGAAATGAATATACTTGTAGCAAAATTAAAATCATAATGCCATAATTGATTATGCACTATTTTGATACATATCAATATATTACAGTGAATGAAAAATAAAAATCCAGACACTAACCATCAGTGTAGGTCGCATTTTTACAACCGTTTTTCTGTTTGGTTTGATTTGACAATAACAAATAAATCATAGTAGAAGCAGAAACAACAATATATCAGTTTAGAGGAACAGACCAGAATAAAAAGCAGCAATAAGAAATATTAAGATTTGAATAAGATTGTTATTGTTAACTGAAGCATGAATGAAAGATGAAACTTTTTATATACTGTATTTTTGTGAGTCAAGGAAGTCAAAATGCTTAGTTGTTGTAGACAGTGAGGAATGTGAGGCATGAAACAGTTACAGTTTCAGTAAAACTGAAATTAATTCTCCATTAGTTTTCGCTTCATCCATCACTCATTATTCTTACATTTCACCATCACTGTGCATTCTGGACTCCACAGTTTAAACGCTCTAAACAGTATCTCTCTTCTCACTACACCACCTGTTAAACATTATTAACAGATTTTTAAAATATAAACTAAATGTCAAATAAATAAAAGAAGCTTGTTATCATTAATTAACCAGCTCAAAAGCCATTATCCTGTCTCACCAACATCCAGCATGGGTCATTTCCTGTGTTACTAATATCTGCATATTGGGTGGGAATGGAAGAAGTGCAACCAGCAGACTGCAGATACATTAACATAACCTGAGGCTGTTACGCTCGTCTTTCACTGCTTTACTTCTAGGTTTTATGACATAGTGACAGCATGTCTCAGCCAGCCATGACTTATATTATTGTGTTCTGGACAGGTACAGATACTCAGAAGTACCACAATCTAACGTGTGAGTATTTGGCAGTGCCGTATTTCTACTGCTAACTCGTGATCATTGTGATGATAGGTGAAAACGTTGTAAAATCCTGTCTGTGAGTATTTCAAACCGTTGTTCAGTGGTTTGGTGTCTGATAAGCCTTTAAACGCTTTAATGTGGGGCTGCTTTCGGTCTGAATCCCCGCTAACACAGCAGACTGAAATGAAGATCAAGTATTGTACAGTATTTTCTAAAAATCATAATCTTAAAGACTGATATTTAATTATCAATACCAATACAGACAAATAATAATAATAATGATACACAAATGTATGGATAAGTGGGCCTATTCATGAAGGATCTCTGCTAACAAGGCATTTCTTAGACATTTCTGAAAGTGACAAAATGTCAGTTTAACACCTCTTTATCTCTCCTTTGCTCTCAGTTTGTTGCACGGACGTGCATCATGTCATGTCTCATCCCCCCGGAAAACCACACACACACACACACATATATGTACACAAACAAACATTCACACACACACATCAGTAATGTCCCATAACCTCCCAGATGTCTATAATGTCCCACTTGTATAAATGCGTGTGTGTGTGTGAACGTGGCTGCTGCCATCAAGCTCCTGGCGTTGACACAGTAAACTGATACTAAGGGGTCTGAGAGGGGAAATGTCTCCCCGCCACACACACACACACACACACACACACACACACACACACACACGCACGCATACGTATATACACTCATACACACACTCCAGAGGGAGAGGAGACAGTGGAGGAGCGGCACTCACACGGAGATTGAGTTACAGCTGAATTAGATCTGAGCTGTGGGAACCAGCACCTTCCCTCAGACACACACACACACACACACACGTGTTGTCACTTCTTGACACCGTAGACGCTCTGGGACACACGCTGAGATGATACGGTATGTATACACATTCTCACACACACATGCTCTCCCACACACGCACCGCTTATAAACAAACACACGGTCATGAACAGATGCAGGCAGACCCTCAGGAACACACACACACACACACACAAATATGGCATCAAAAGCGAACTATGTGATCCCACAAATAAAAAGCAAGCATGAACACAGCATGACAGTGTGTGTGTGTGTGTGTGTGTGTGTCTGGATTAACAGACATAGTCATGAACACAGATTCTTGTCTGTAAACAGAAAGGATTAAAAACACAAACACACTTTTCTGTCACCCGTTGACACCAGAGAGAGAGAGTGAGAGGAAGCCTGAGGCGGCAAGTTTATATCTGGCACAAACACTGCCATACACAATGTGTTTGTGTGGATGTGTGTGTTACCGTGTGTGTGTGTATTGGTCGTGTTGGCCTTGACTTGGAGATGGTGGCCCTAAATAAAGCGAGGCTGAAAAGAAAAGAACAGAAGAGAGGCCACCACACCACAAGCCAGTAAACTCTCCTCATCTTAATTGCCCTTTCGTTTTCACATGGTAATGCCTTTCCTTCGTATGTGTGTGTGTGTGTGTTTATTTGCGTGCCCTTGCCAGGTTCACACAGCAAAGCCCGCCAGTCCAACAGTGTGTGTGTGTGTGTCCTGCCATAAACACACACAAAGTGCTGCCCATTGTACACACAGCCGGATGGAGGGATGGATGGAGCGTTTCCACCCCCACATACACCCGTTTTATTTCATCAACCGATGTTTCCCATCACTCCCCCCCCCCGCTCAGCCACTCCTTCATAAAGTGTTCTGACATTTTTTTTCTCACTTCACATGGGATTTCTTACAGAGGATCTTTCATTTGATCTAACATTTGATTTTGTTATATTTCAACAAACTGAGAGCGTTGAGAGCAAAGGCCGGGCTGTACTTTTACTTTTGCTGGGTCAGGTCACTGTCAAGACATGAACTGCTTTTACTTTCCAAAAATTCACACCAAAAGCAGCTCACATGACAAAAGACAAAAAAATATTCTTTATTTACACAAAATTTTGGGGAGCAAGCAACACATCTCGCTTCCAGTTTGAACCTTTTTGTAAATAAAGAAAAACTTTGGGGGGACTTTTTTTTCAATAGTTCCATCAGCTGTGCAGGATTTAATTGAACTCTTTTTCCTTTTAACTTTAAAAATGTAAAAAAAATATATATTATTATTCCACTTGATGTTTACAGAAGAAATTAATGTTTTTTTTGGTTTCAGGGTCAAAGTCTTACAAGAGACACATTTTTAAAAAGAATAGTCAAAATAAAGCAGCAGAGGCTGAGTTATCCTGACTTTTAGTCTATGATAGGCCTAAGGGTCAAGCCCCCAAAACATTGGCTCCCACATTTCCCATAATACAACACGGATGCATCTTTCATTAGAACTTGCCAGCCTGTTGAATGCCCTCACGTTTCAAACCCAGTTTACGCTGCAGGCTTTCTGTCAAATATTTGAAGCCTCAAGTGACTTTGGGAAAGCTCCCTCCAGAGCCACAAAAGACGTTATACAACTGTTTTCACAGGCTCTCCATGACAAATAAACTAGTCAGTTGAGTGCCCCTTTAAAGGCAGAACAATGAGGAACATTAGTCAGAAAGACAGAAACAAGACGTGTAGCTGTCTGTGTGTCTTGAATGGCAACAGTTCAATTGTACAAACTGTTGCTCTGTCACATCACTGTCAGTTTTAAAGCTGCAGTGTAAATGCAGACCACGTGCAGTGCAGTATTAAGCCGTCCTGCTGGGAACACTTTGCGCATGAGAACCAGATTTGTCTCAACACCAGTGCGGGGTCACAGCAGGTCACAGAGGAGATAATAGCATTCAGAGAATAATCTTCTCCGTTAATGTTTGCTCTCCCTTTGACCTCTGAGTGCCTCGCTGTGAAGCATCAAGCCATTACAGAGAACAGCAAAGGGCCGATATGATGTGAAGGTCAAACCCCCCCACTAACACACACACACACACACAATAGGTGGCACTGGGGTTCCCCTGTTAACAGCTGCAGCTGTAACCACATGATTACCTGTCTTTCCACCTTAGATTTTTTATGTCCAACACACACACACGCACACACACACACACACACACACACACACACACACACACACACACACACACACACTCCAGGAGCACCAGGGGAGAGAAAGGGGAGTGCAAACAAACTTTCCCCAGGTCCGGGGCTCCGGTTTCAGCCTTCCGTCCGCCGTGGCTGGGGGGCCATGGGAACACGGAGCGCCAGGGGCCCTGTGTCAATAAGGAGCAGTGGTTCAACACAATGGGGGCCTGCCTGCAGACAACACCGCTGACAGACACCCACACAAAAGGGCCTGTGAATGGGAAGGAGGCTCATGCACACACACACATGCACGTGAACACACACACATACACAGAAAAGAATAGAGCAGTGTGTGGTTGCCCACAAGGCCAATGTTTGATGACTGCTTCTGTGTGTGTACATACACTCGAACACACAGCAGCGCTCATGCCCATGAGGAAATAAACACACTATAATATACTGTGGCCTGTACACAGTTTAAACGTACAGTACAGCATGTACCACAGAAAATCAGTGTGACAAACATCAGTAGATTTTACTTTGGATGCATTCCTTGCATTTGTTTCAGTCTGTTTTCTGTCTCAGAGTCGAATTGGTGGAATTTACTGCATTCAGCCGTTCAGATAACATTAGATAAGTTGTCTCTCATCTGACTGTGTAAACCATGGGATGCTCCTGTCTGACAAACCTGCATGTTGAAATGCCCAAGTGTTAATTCTGCTTTTCATGCAGGCTTGGGAATAGGAAGATCTAATCTGGTGACATTGATTTTATGCCATAAATGTGTTTACACGAGTACCTGAGAAGCACAGATGTCTTAATACAAGGATGCAAGATAAATGTTGTTTAGGTTTTGCCATTAAACCAAGCTTTATACAGCCATTTGTGTCACATTTGGTTGTTTCTAGATATGCACATCGATCCTCTAGCTTATATAACTCATTCACCAACCAATAACATTGAACCTAAATCTAAGCCAGGATCAAATCACTGCTCGTATTTATACATTTAAAACAAATCACATAAAAAGATTCTTCAGCAAGCATGGTTTCAAATCACTGCACCACCTCAGGCACAAACACAGTCACCAGGCTTACTTTTCATCAATGCATCGATCAATTCTTCCATCAGTGGTCTCACTGAATAACTGGGACAGTACCGGCGCTGTTTGACTGTGCAGGAAGAAATGCAAAGAGAAGTGCTGCCACCTGGTGTCGGCTGAGATAAACAGCCAAATGATGTTTTAATCCCGAGTCTTAACAGCAGATGGCAGCACCCTGGCTTTTAGTGGGGAGGGGGAGTTCATGGTCCTCTAAAACCACTCACACCTCCATCCTATGAGAACAGAATCCAGAAACCAACAGAAACCACATTCCTGGGCAGGACTATCTAGAGAGAAAATCCGATTTAGCACGATTAAGTGGTGAAACTAAGAAACATCAGAGAGTTGTTGGATGGAGGACAACACAACTCACCACCGGTGTCTCTTTTTCTTCCTGCACTAAAGGAGATTTGTGTAAATCTGACAAACCACTAACTACAGCTGTAAATTGACCTGATTTGAAGCTGTGCAGCTGTCAGTAAATCTCTGACAACATCATCTCATGACCAGGAATGAGTTTGCTCTGACTGTCTGCTGTATGTCACCCTGTTGTTATCTTTAACCACAGGTGAGTCAGTATGAACTGTGCCACTGAGCAAACTATAGGCAGTTAGTGGACTCTCTTACAGTTTCAGTTGCTTAAGAACATTTTCTGAAACAGTGTTGCAGTTCTCAGGACACCAGAGCACAACACTTCATTTGTCCTGCAAAAGGCCGTCACCCACACAGAACATTTAAATAACTCCAGTCAGTGCATCACTACACCTAAAATTTCCACTGAAATTGTGTTCCTGCATTTCATTTCTCAGTTAAGATTTCTCACTGAGACATTGAGACATACAGTGAGTAAAGTCAAATATCCCCTACAGCTGCCACAACATTATACAGCAAAAGCAAACACCTCCATAGAATAAATTCAAGTCATTTCGACACTGTTGCCACATCATTTCATCTGTCTCATATCTGATATTTGCTCTTGCAACATACAAGTCTTGTGGCATGGAGCAACCCTATCATACATGTCTCAGCTGTGACGTTTGCACAGGCAGCATGTTTTCTCTGATGTCTGTCTGCTCCATTTTCACACCTACTAATGTAAAACTTAATTTCACCCTCTGTAGTGTTTGAAAAACTAAGACTACGTGAGTTGCATCTGTAAACTAAAGTGTAGTCATTTTTCAGTATAACAGTACAAATGTACATGTCTTGAGCATGGGCAGGGTAGGTCACAGGGCTACGCTAGTAATAATACAATTATTGCTCTGGAGGATGTGGAATACAAGCAACGGGTCAGGCTGCTTTTAAGAGAAGCTGGTTCCAACTACTAGTTTGGCGTCTCCAAAATTGGTGTATTGAGTACAGTTTTATATACTGTATGAAAAAGGTAAACATAATCAGGAACTGCGTCATAGTCTGAGCTGCATCTCTTTGGGGGTTTTTGGAAAAGAAAATGTTTCGTGCCACCGGTCTTAAAATTGATATCTTTGTTCATTTTTCCAAACAGAAATAGGTTTGTTCTGACCATCATCAGAAGAGCAAAGGTCTCCCTGCAGGAAAATAAGTGGACAAAAAGGTTAAAGCAATATCAAAGTTTTATTCTTAAAATGTAGTATAGAGAGGAACAGTAGTACAATTCAGACAGAAAAAAGGAGAATGTAGTTCCATCTTTGAAAACCTTTGATAAAAACGTAAAAAGAGTAACCTGAATTTGCTTTGTGTTCGGAGGGCACTGAGGCGCGGCCCGAGTTTTGCATCACTGTTAAAGTTCGAGAGAAATTGAAAAATACAACCTTTTGCAACGGCGTAAAAAAATACAGCTGGGGAAAAAAAACCTCTGCTTTACATCTGTAGTGTTTTTGCTTCGTTTTTCGTGGGTTTTTTTTTTTGTCCATATAACAAATACAGCATAAAATCTAAAATGATACATCATAGTTTTGAGTTTCATTCATTACAGTAAAATCAGTAGGATGGTAAATAGTATCAAAAGAACAAACAAGACAACAGGATGGTGTGATGAACAAGCACACAGCGTGAACAGAGAGAGAAAGCGGAAGGTTAAAGTTCACGGGAATAAACCACCATGCCAGGAGGTCTGTAGCTGACTGTCAATGTGTTCTATTACGCAGATCCACTAGTTAAATAATATATTCTTCATATATATATATATATATATATTTATCTTATATATTCTCAACACATATACATACATATATATACATATATATATATACACATATATATATATATATATATATATATCTCCGTAATATAACCCCTCCCACAGTGATTTGAAGGTAAAAGTGACACAAAGAGGCTGAATATCTCTATGACTTAAAATATATCTTCTTCCACTGAGAGTAAAGGGAAGTTACACATCTTCTGTATCATAAGCACTTCTTCAGTACTGTATATTCCACTGCATATGAACAGATACTGCTGTTCCAAGGTTTCAACCCGCAAACAATCCTTGTTTCTTTAGAAAATATGTGCTTAATGAAATAACAAAAAGGAGAAAGGAAACATCTGTGGAAAAGACAAAATTAAACAAAATATGTATCTAGCGTAAAGTGAATGATTCTGTAGCATAAAAACATTTAAAAATCTCAACAGTTACAGACACGAGCAAGGATTTTCTACACTAAGCAAGTTTTCACCTGGCTTTTCTCATACATTAAATTTCAACAATAATTAAAAACAACAATTTTGGTTGGACAAATAGAAATTAACAGTCTTGATTGCATTTTGGAGTCAATATATAATATTAAATAACAAAAACAAAATGTCTAATAAAAAAGTTGCTCATTGGAAGAAAGACACAACAGTTTTTATATAGCTCCATTCAGACCCGCTTTTGGGGAAGCGAAGAAACATAAAAGAAAATTATTTTCATGAACACAAACGTAAGTGCATGTCTATGAGGCGCCATAGAGCTTCACTTTCTGTGGAACAAAGTGTTTTTCTACCTGGCAGACCTAAAAAAAATAAAGTAAAATAAAAACAAACTTACATCAAATTAAACTGATGACATTTTGTTTACCTTTTACACATGAAAAATGGAGTTCTTTCAGACTTAAAACATCACACATCATGATTTTCTGCACACTTCTTCCCCCTCACAACCAAGGTTCAAGTGATTCAAAATAATTATTTATATATA